>CM063507.1:15033118-15043118 GCA_032207245.1 Pardosa pseudoannulata
TTTACTTCAATTATGATCAGGCGAAATTTATTAGATTATAGTGAAGTCATGTGAAATTTTACGAAAAGTCGAATTATTTCAAGTCTTTATTTTCGAATGCCATTTTTACAGTTATAAATGTTACTGTCAGATTGCGAGTAAACTCTGGGCTACTGTTTTCGATTGACTTGCGACAAAATTTTGATTAATAATTTTAGATTTTGGAATTAATTTGTTTTTTCAATTTTTCCCGCTTGTTTAACTCCGGCCATCTCGAGATTTCGAAACTCGGGCACTGTGATTATGACCATCTTTTCGAATATTAGACTTAGAATTCTTTTTTACTTTTTTTTAGAATGTCACAGATTCTGTCGTCTGTTTTTAATACTTTTTTTCTGTCAGATGTCATTCACAACGAAATTTTTTTTTAATTTTAGATTTTAATAATTTGTTTTTTGGTTATTTTTCAGTTATTTAATTTTTTTTCTGATCAGGTCTTTTTAAGATTCTTTTTTTAACAAAACAGTTTAATAATTATTATGCTCAAGTCTTATTTTCTCATTTGCATATTTCCACGAAGTCGTAACGAGCACGGCTGTTTTTAAGTTACTCTTTTTTCTGTCAAAAAAGAGTAACTTAAAAACAACACAACGAAACTGTTTCTCAAAAAAAAAATTTAATTAATACTTATTTTTTATTATTTTTATTTTTCCAGTAAATTTTTTAAATTTTTAATTTCGGTATAAAACTTATAATATTACATATTTATAAGAAAAAATATATAAAAAAAAAAAAAAAAAAAAGAAAGGTGAAAAAAAAATTTAAAAAATTAATTAATTATTATTAATTAATTTAAAAAATTAAAATTTAAAAAAAGTTTAACTTAAGTAAAAACCTACCACAAATCTTAACTCGTGACCCGATAACTGTATAATCTTGTCTTAACAAAATCTATACCAAAACAGGAAAAAACTTGAGGTATGATAAAAATACACAATTTATTACGCTATACAAGTATACTCAACTTTTCCACAATTTGTGTGAGCGTTTGAAACATAAATTGCAAAAATGAAATACGTAATATGCCAGCGTTCGGAGGTTCGGTGTGCAATACCTGCGCTGGATCAGCAGCAAGGCCTTCCTCGAATCTATGAGTTGCTAGCGAGAGTAGCTTACGACATCAAAGACGAAGGTCTGAAGCCTTATTCAGAGCCACAGCAATCAGGGAGAAGACAACGTCGAACACTTCAGCAGCACTCGACCAGGAGATCCTTCCGCAAAGGTCAGGCACGAGAAGTCAGTCAAGCCAGCCAGCAACGCTCTCCCAAACGAAGGGAATTCCTCCGCTTATATGCAGTCGTGCATGCGCAGGCGATCACGCTTGGAATTTGCATAGGAGTCTGCATCTTCTTCGCACAACCGCCACAAATTAAATACTTTTCTTAATTTAATAACAATTAATACCCCCTACCAACAAGTGAAAAATTTCTACATTCTTAAAGGAAAGAAACAATAAACGGAAAGAAAAATAAAGGAAAAGATTCTTACCAAAACATTTATTTTTTTCATAAATCTGCATATTTAAAATTGTAGTTTGTTAGCTTACTCTGAACTCGTTCCCTGACTCTTTCCTGTGCTATTGTTCTTCGGAGAAGAACCCAGAAAACATCATCACTGACCTCGCTTCAAAAAAGGTCTGCATTTTTTCAGCGAACTCCAACATCATAGAACAAGTTAGGTTGTACTTTCTTTATATGCACATCAGTTTCCTCATCGCTTTCGTCATGTTTTTCCGCTGAATTCGCTAGTATGTCAGCTACAATATCATCAGTGGTCAGTACATCTGAGGTCATTAATTCATCGTCGATGGATACACTCATGTCCATAAATTAAGGATAATGAAGTTCAGGCAATGAAAGAAACAAAAGCAAAACAAATTTGACTTATTTGTAAAGTCTGGCCAAAGCCTGGAGATGACACTCTGGGCGATTCCAAGTTCCTCGGATACTTCCAGCTGGGTACGTCCACATTCCAGTCGTCCGATAATTCTACCACGTAAAAAATCATCCAAATGCTTCCTTTGTGCCATAACTATGTGGTTATTGCACTGAAAGGCTTTTAAAGCGCTTGTGAACAATTTTACTTCTTTGCTACCATTCCTTATATACCCCTTTCATACACTCTCGTCATTGTGACGTACTATCCTCGCCATCTGGTGGTTTCCTGCAATTTGCATATTCTTCTGCAAGATGTGTGTGATAATTCTACAGGTGAAATTTTTATTTTAGAGCTCAATTTCTGTGTGATTCTGAATTATCCTTAATTTATGGACATGAGTGTACATAGTTCTGAAATTCTTCTTTGGTCATTTCCAAATTTGCAGTTTGTATGAAATTGTGAGCCTCTTCTTTTTCAATGGATTGACAATCTTGACAACTCTCCAATCCAGCCTTATGGAAGCACTTGATGATGAATGTTGATGTGACATTTATCCATGCATCGTCGTTCATCAAACGTATCGCTTCCAGTACGTTGATATTGGTATTTGATGCTATTTCACTTCTATATCTTCGGTCCAGAATCATCAAAATCAGTTACTTACAGAAGTGGTACTTGAAACTTCTTATGACTCCTTGGTACATAACCTGGATAACAGAAATAGAATTTGGCGGTGAAAATTCAATTGCACCGGATTTGTAAACCCTCCCTATTGACATAGGAATGCTGAAGGAATTTTTCCTACAAAAGTGTTAAACGAAGAAAAAAAAGATAAGTCAGAAAGACTAAAAAAATGAGAAAAAAGACTGCAAGATTGAAAAAAATTGTTCGGTATCACTAGGTCTTGTCTTTAAAAGCAACTTCTGTTCCATAGACTTAATATTAATCCAACCAAATATTCTCGATTCCCTCGGTAAATAAGAGCTCGTTATAAACGAGTTCGACTGTATTTCAGAACTTTTTTTTGTTTTAATGCTTGCTTGGTGAACCAATAATAAATAAGGTATCATCAAAACGCCTACGAAGTATTTACTTGAAATATAAAAGTGTAAATATTTCTAAAACACATTTTCTCTTTTAATTTAAAATGTAGCTGATATTTTTCTGGAGTTCTCTTAACCCATTAGCGCCCAGTGATCTATTTTTAGATCGCTAAACATGGCTTGGTAAACTCGCTTTTAGATGACCTTAAACCCACCCCACACATTCTATACTGCACAGTCGGCAAGACAAGGCATGCACCTGTTTACCAACAAGTGGTTTTCTTGTTTTGTTTATATCATTGATCTAAAGCGATAAGAGAAAGTTTGTATCGCCCTTTCGTTCCCCCGTTTTTCTAAGTTTCTTAGCATAAACACTGAAAACAGCTAAGTAATAAGCGAAAGTTAAATTTTTTTTGGCGATTTAATATCTTCATAGATGTAGCTATCAGAATATAAACCGATGTTACCTTAAAACAAATATAAATAGTAAAAATTAGTGTCAAAATACTGCTGATCTAGAAATAGATCACTGGGCATTCGGGCGTTTTTTTTTCCTGACCCTGGTAATATTACTTTTTTTCACCTTTAGGTGAAAATATGAGTTGAAAAGTATTTAATAGCTTTCAGGATGCAGTTGATTATCTGTTTTCTGAACAAATTAAAGAGGATATTATTGCCATATCCACTGATGTAGATGAACTGACAGATGAAGAGAAAATAGATGATAAGTTACATGCTCCATTTGTAAATGATATTGTTGGCAAAATAGAAGTAATATCAAAAGATGTGTGTGATTAAATAGAAACATTGAAATGTTATTATTTTAAAATAATTAAACTTTATTAAGTACATTATGTAATATTGTGAAATTCTGCATAAATAAACGTTTTTTAAAAGGAAATACATTAGTTTTTATCTATTTGGTTCGATTTTACCACGTTATTGAAGTACTAATGATTGTTGTGTATTTGCTAAAATATATCCTCCGAACGCCCAGTGATCTATTTTTAGATCAGCATTTTTAAAAAAAACTAAGATACGTATTGATAAAATTCGATAATAATATTCATGTTGATGGTAAAAGACACCCAATTTATGAATTATATGTCAGTGAGTCAAAATAAAATAATTTGGGCGTTAATGGGTTAAGGCAAAATATTTAGTTTATTACACTGACAACATTATGTAAATTATGGGTGATAAATTTTAAAGTGTTATAAAAGAAACTTTTTAACTTACACCTTTTTTTCCTTTATGAGTAATAAATCACTAAAATGTTGTTTCCCGTAAGAGGCATTTAGAGTTTGCACCACAGAAAGTTTTTAGTGCGTTTATCATTAAAATACTTTTACATAAATACATTTTTTTTTGTAGTAAGTTTCTTTGAGGTCCCGATTTCAAATAAAAACTTATAATTAACTGTTTTTTAACAAACATTATTCACTGTAACTGCAAATGTCATAACTTTAAAAAAAAGGAAAAATATTTGGGAGCCGACTGTATTAACATATATGAGTAATGAAGTTAATTTCTTATTAAAATTAGAAGCTAAATAAAATATTATATATATTATATATATTTATATTTATATATATATATATATATATATATATATATATATATATATATATATATATAATATATATATATATATATATAATATATATTATTATATATATATATATATTATATATATATATTATATATATATATATACATACATATATATAGTTATATATATATATATAACATATATATATTTATACATATATATATAAATATCTATATATACATATATGTATATATATATATATATATATATATACATATATATATATGTATATATATACATATATATATAAAAATATATATATACATATATAATTATATTATATTTATGTATTTATACATATACATTTATATTTATATATATTATATATATATACATATATGTATATAAATTTATATTTATATATATATACATATACATTTATATTTATATATATATAGATATATATAAATATATATACATATATATACATATATATACATATATATACATATATATATATACATACATATATAAATACATATATATATATATATATATATATATATATATATATATATATACATATATATATATAATTTTTTTTAACTTTAAGATAGTTTTATATACAAATGTTATACAATGGTGTTATACAAATTTTTAAAATGGCTTTTTGGATTTTTTACGTAAGGCTTCGAATCTTTTTAAAAATTAATTAGTTTAACAAAATTAATTAGATTTTTTAATTTTAAACTTTTTATTTATAGATTTATTGCAATAGATTATATTTCACTAGCTGTTTATTTTATTTAATCTGTGTTAATTTTATGTTGTTGTAACCGCACATTTTATGTCTTGCTGTTATAACTGTATTTTCTATATATTTTTATTTTATGCGCTTTAACTTTCTAAAATATAGGATATAATTAATTGTTACTATGTAATTAAACCCTTTTATGTTCACACCTATTTAAAACATTTAGTGGCTTTTGTTTTCCATGTTTTTAGAAGTTTTTTGTTTAGTGTTTTACACTTCACAATTTACAAAACTTAATTAGTTTCTTCTTTTCTTAGACATCTTTTAATTATTTTGTTAATTTGTCGATGTCGAATAAGAAATTATTTTCTCCAAGTAAGGATTTAATTAATTGTTAATATCTGAAGTAATTCAACACTTTTATGGTTACATCCATTTAAAATATTGGGTCGATATTTTTTTAATTTTTCAGTTTCTTGTTTACGCTCCACAATTTACAAACCTTAATTTAGTTTCTCAGTTTTGTAAACATTTTTTACTTCGCATATTATTTCTTTCCTCGTTTTATGATTTAATTATACACTTATAGCCAATCCTAAACTGAAGGGTATTTTAGAAGCCAGCTGTTATTTGTTTTCTCACTGTTAGTTAAGAATCATTTTTCACAATTTAGGATTTAACTATTTGCCAATATCCTTAGTAATTTTACACTTTTATGTTTACATCCATTTCTAACATTTTTTTGTTCTAATTATCTCTTTTTCAAAATTTTTAATTTCATGTTTACAATACACAATTTCTAAAACTTAATTTCTTCTACTTTAAAACATCTTTTAATAAACGCATTATTTCTTTTCCTGTTTCAGGAATTAATTATACCCTTTTACTCAATCCTGAAAAAAGGAGTAATTTTAGAAGCCAGTTATTATTTGATTTGTTAGCGTCAGATAAGATTTATTTTCCCCAATTAAGAAATTAATTAATTGTTAATATCCTAAGTAATTCTATCCTTTTATGTTTACATCCTTTTAAAACATTGAGCTGCTCATATTTTATATTTTATTAATTTTTTAATTTCAAGTTTGCACTGTATAATTTATAAAATTTAATTAATTTCTTCAATCCTTCAACATCTTTTACTTAAACCACTATTTCTTTTCCCGTTTCATGAGTTACTTTTACCCTTTTAGTCAATCTTGAAAAGAGGAGTAATTTTAGAAGCCAATTATTATTTGATTTGTAAGCGTCAAATAAGACTTATTTTCCCCAATTAAAACATTAATTAATTGTTGATATCCTAAGTAATTTTACACTTTTATGTTTACATCCATTTCTAACATTTTTTTGTTCTAATTATCTCTTTTTCAAAATTTTTTATTTCATGTTTACAATACACAATTTCTAAATCTTAATTTCTTCTACTTTTAAACATCTTTTAATAAACGCATTCTTTTCCTGTTTCAGGAATTAATTATACCCTTTTACTCAATCCTGAAAAAAAGGAGTAATTTTAGAAGCCAGTTATTATTTTATTTGTTAGCGTCAGATAAGATTTATTTTCCCCAATTAAGAAATTAATTAATTGTTAATATCCTAAGTAATTCTATCCTTTTATGTTTACATCCTTTTAAAATACTGAGCTGCTCATA
The DNA here is from genome assembly GCA_032207245.1 of Pardosa pseudoannulata. NCBI lineage: Eukaryota > Metazoa > Arthropoda > Arachnida > Araneae > Lycosidae > Pardosa > Pardosa pseudoannulata. Next base: position 15,040,034 of record CM063507.1, read on the forward strand.
TTTTACCTTTTATTAATTTTTTAATTTCAAGTTTGCACTGTACAATTTATATAATTTAATTAATTTCTTCAATCCTTTAACATCTTTTACTTAACCCACTATTTCTTTTCCCGTTTTATGAGTTACTTTTACCCTTTTAGTCAATCTTGAAAAGAGGAGTAATTTTAGAAGCCAATTATTATTTGATTTGTAAACGTCAAATAAGACTTATTTTCCCCAATTAAGAAATTAATTAATTGTTGATATCCTAAGTAATTTTACACTTTAATGTTTTCATCCATTTCTAACATTATGTTGTTCTAATTATCTCTTTTTCAAAATTTTTTATTTCATGTTTACAATACACAATTTCTAAAACTTAATTTCTTCTACTTTTAAACATCTTTTACTAAACGCATTATTTCTTTCCCTGTTTCAGGAATTAATTATACCCTTTTATTCAATCCTGTAAAAGGGAGTAATTTTAGAAGCCAGTTATTATTTGATTTGTCAGCGTCAGACTTATTTTGAACAATTAAGAAATTAATTAACACATTGTATGAGGGACACGTACTAATACGCTTTCTGACGACTGATACTTGAGCGCAGGACACTTACCAGTACGTTTTCGGACGATTGATACTTGAGCTCGAGTCATGTACTAGTACTGGTTAGTGTGACAGCATGGCTTGCTTGTGGGTACAAAAATAACTGTATATACAGGAAAACGAAGCCCAATGTTCTTGTCTACTACATAGATTCTGGAAAAATTAAGACAAATAAAAACTAGATTTTACATTATTAGTTTAATGATTGCTCTTTTCATTTTTCTATAAATTAAAAATGTTTATATATAGCATAATTCGAAAAATTAAAACTATATACTACTATTTCTATATGATTTTTCATATTTACGATACTATTATAAATTTATCCACTAAAAAATATATCATTTGTTTACAAAAATCTGCTAGTTGTTATTTATATATTTCTATTTATATATTTGTTTATATATTTCAATATAAAACATGAAATGTTGGTTAAAAAATTAACTAATTTTCGATCTATTGAGATTTAACTAAATAAATAAATTGACGAGCAAAACACCCGCTCCCGGTACAATTCCGCTGAGAAATGTGTACGCACACAATGTGTTAATTGTTAATATCCTAAGTAATTGCTTTCTTTTATGTTTACATCTTTTTAAATCATTGAGTTGCTCTTATTTAACATTTTATTACTTTTATAATTTCAGGTTTGCACTGTATAGATTAATTATACTGTATAGAGTTAATTACACCATTTTAGTCAATCTTGAAAAGAGAAATTTGAAGCCAGTTATTATTAGATTTGTCAGAGTCAGATGAGACTTATTTTCCCCAATGAAGAAATTAATTAATTGTTGATATCCTAAGTATTTCTATCCTTTTATGTTGACATCCTTTTGAAACATTGAGTTGATCTTATTTTACCTTTTATTAATTTTTTAATTTCATGTTTGCACTGTATAATTTATATAATTTAATTAATTTCTTCAATCCTTCAACATCTTTTACTTAACACGCTATTTCTTTTCCCGTTTTATGAGTTACTTTTACCCTTTTAGTCAATCCTAAAAAGAGGAGTAATTTTAGAAGCCAGTTATTATTTGATTTGTAAGCGTCAGATAAGACTTAATTTCCCGAATTAAGAAATTAATTAATGGTTGATATCCAAAGTAATTTTACACTTTTATATTTACGTCCATTTCGAACATTTTGTTGTTCTAATTATCTTTTTTTTTAATTTTTAATTTCATGTTTACAGTGCACAATTTGTAAAACGTAATTTCTTCTACTTTTAAACATCTTTTACTAAACACATTATTTCTTTCCCTGTTTCAGGAGTTAATTATACCCTTTTAGTCAATCCTGAAAAGAGAAGTAAATTTAGAAGTCAGTTATTATTTCATTTATTAGCGTCAGACATATTTTGAACAATTAAGAAATTAAATAACACATCGTATGAGGAACACATACTAATACGTTTTCTGGCGACTGATACTTGAACGCAGGACACTTACCAGTACGTTTTCTGACGATTGATACTTGAGCTCGAGTCATGTACCAGTACTGGTTAGTGTGACAGTATGGCTTGTTTGTGGGTACAAAAATAACGGTACATACAGGAAAACGAAGCCAAATGTTCTTGTCTATATACATAGATTCTGGAAAAATTTAGACAAATAAAAACTAGTTTTTACATTATTAGTTTAATGATTGCTCTTTTCATATTTATAATGTAAAAATGTTTATATATAACATAATACGAAAAAATTAAAATTATATACTACTTCTTCTATTTGATTTTTCATATTTATGATACTATTATAAATTTATCAGCTAAAAATATATTTTTGTTTACAAAAATCATATGGTTGTTATTTATATATTTTAATTTATGTATTTGTTTACATAATTCCATATAAAATACGAAAAGTTGGTTAAAAATTAAATAATTTTCGATCTATTGAGATTTAACTAAGTATCTAAATTTACGTTCAAAACGGTACAATTCCGCTGCTAAATGTACAAGCACACAATTTGTTAATTGTTAATATCCTAAGTAATTCTATTCTTTTATGTTTACATCCTTTTAAAACATTGAGTTAGTCTTATTTTACCTTTTATTAATTTTTTAATTTCAGGTTTGCACTGCACAATTTATAAAATTTAATTCATTTCTACTATCATTCGATATCTTTTACTTAACAGTGTCTATGCCTGTTACTTAATAGTGTCTATGCATTTTGTTGTTCTATTTATCTCTTTTTTAATTTTTTTAATTTCATGTGTACAATGCACAATTTGTAAAACTTAATTTTTTCTACTTTTAAACATCTTTTAATAAACACATTATTTCTTTCCCCTTTTCATGAGTTAATTATACCCTTTTAGTCAATCCTAAAAAGAAGAGTAATTTTAGAAGCCATTTATTTGATTTTTCAGCTTCAGACTTATTTTCAACAATTAAGAAATTAATTAACACATTATATGAGGGACAAGTACTAGTACGTTTTCTGACGATTGATACCTAAGTGCAGGTCACGTACTAGTACGATTTAGTG
>CM063507.1:15048118-15050618 GCA_032207245.1 Pardosa pseudoannulata
TGAATTGATTAGCTGTAAATGAAAATACATTTAAAATGCATTTGAATTTTAATTAAATGATTTCAGTTACATTTGAAACTCTTTAATCCTCACGTGAATCACGTAGCATAAATACTTAATGCTGCATGGATTTCTTGGAAAAATTTAATTTTCATATAAAAGATGATACAGCCAATGTCTAGTACCGTATTGCAGTCGAGATATGTCACAAGCAACTAATGATGTCAGAATGATGTCAAAAATCGTCATAGTTGTCGTGTAGTCCTCGATTATTACTTGAGTATTAACCTGTGATCAAATGTATAGTGGTATTTATTTTGATTGCGTTGTGTAAAAGTATTTTAGTGTTAAATTTAACAACAGGTTCTGGGAAACTACAGGCATAAGATATGAAAATAAACTAAAAACTAAATTAAAAGCATCTGAAACCAGCTTAAAATAAAAAAAGTAAATTTATTATAATGATATATAAACATCTATGTACACACAAACTGATTCTATCTTCATAAAATATGCTTTATCCACGCCTTCAAAATTAGGTGCCACTCTAAATTAGTTCTGACAATAATTTTTCATCACTTAAGTAATTATGGAAATATAAGAGAGAGGACCTAATCTCAATTTCAAAATGTATGTAAAAGGGGGTACCTTTATGAGTTAATATGTTGTGCCCGAACATTGCTGGTTGAAGGCTGATCAGGATTGGGTATGTATGGATCTTCCACCGGTCTGGTCAGGGGCTTCCTTCTGAGTGTTTGGGGTGCCGCCGTAATATTTGATACAGGAACACTTCCCGTAGGAGTTGTCTCCTTGACTGGACTCTCGAACACGTTCCGCCGCACTTCTCTCCTGGTCTGGACTACCGAACACGTTTTCTTTTATTAGATTTTTCTTATTTTATTAATTTCATCCTTGTCCCCTCTTCCTTCTTATCTACCAATCGGGATAGTTGTAAGAATCTAATTGTCTGCTTAAACCCCTCCTTGAGACCGCCAACGTGTAAAACATTATCCCTTCTAATTGGGCACTGTCCCTTAGGGACTCATAAATAACTCCACAAAAGTACATTCTTATTTAATGTCAAGTACGGAGACGGGATTCTAATCTGGGACTGGGATCAGAACCCCGCCCGAGACCACCGTACAAGACAACAATATCCGTAGAATATAATTTTATGGTCTCTGTCTTTTACAAAAGATGTGATGAGGTCAGATTTAGATCCCGAGCATTTTACTTCTTGTATGAATGAATCAATTATATTACTGATCTAAATCGCCTCATCAAAATAGTAACGTCAAAATTCATGTTAGAGGGGAATTTAAGGTACCAAATTCCCATCTCTGGTGATTACTCAGTCATTATGACATGAAAGTCACCTGTGACAAACCTGGACCGCATTATGGTAGCACCCTTTATTACAAGTGCAACATACATAAATGTTAAAAAATAGTTAAGTTTATATGAAAGTACTAAAATTAATTTGTAGGAAATTGACTGTTTCGGACACAGGTTTATGTTTCTACGTAATGAATCTGCACAGATAATGATCCGAGAGGCAAAATGCAGAAAAGCTACAAAATGAGACAGTAGTTCACACGCGAGAGAGTCACACGTTAGTTTATTTTTCCATCCTCTTTGGTGTGAAGACTACAATAATTTCATATTTATATTCAGTTTACAGAAGCTTTATTTTTTGTGTCTGAAGTTTAATTGCAGCGTTAACAAACCTATACAATGAATGGTTTTCAAGGATTGGGATACAAGCTTCAGCATCAAACAGTAGTATGACTAGTGAAAAATTTCATATGTGCCGTTTATATATATATGTGTGTGGACTGCATATATACTTATATATAATGCTAGACTGATTAATTATTTATCCGGCAAGTAAAATATAATAGAGATATCAATATTTTATATATAACTTCAGGAATAAAAATATCAAATGTATATACACCCAATTGATAACATATATATAATATATGTATATATGTATATATATAAATATATATATATATATATATATGTGTATTATATTTATATGTATATATATATATATATATTATATATATATATATATATATATAATATATTTATATATATATATATATATAATATATATTATATATATATATGTATATATATATATATATATATATATATATATATATATAGTTTATATATATATATATATATATATATATATATATATGTATATATATTATATATATACATATATATATATATATATATATATATCATAATTTTATATATATATATATATATATATATATATAATATATATATATATATATAAATATATATTTATATAATATATATATATTAAGTATATATATATATATATATTATATATATATGTATATATACATATAATAGTATACATATGCATGTATACATAAATATATACATATGTATATGCGCATATATATATTTTGTATATATGTAATAATTTAAAATAACATCCACATAATTTAAGAAT
>CM063507.1:15063118-15110618 GCA_032207245.1 Pardosa pseudoannulata
CAATTCAAGGATTTTAACTATCTGCCAATCGTAATTTTGCGTTACTGATACCCAACTGAGAAACGAAAGTAATGAAGTTTAATTTTATCTGAAATGCCACAACAGCACCCTGGGAAATTTTCCAAACAAAGCGTTAAAATATTGTTCAGCTTTCTGTAAATTTTCCTGCTTTACTTGTAAAGTAGAAAGTTTGTAATATTTCATATATATGCAAAATTTGTCTGTTTGTCAGGTAGGATAAACCTTTCACTTTTAATTATACCACGTGCACTTAACTACGGGAGCGTTGTTCAAACTAATTAATTTTGGGATGCGTGCAAGCTTTATTAATTTTCTTTTAATATCTCTTATATAAAATAGCGAAAAAGATAGGTAATAGTAAAAGTGTTTGACGTACACAAAAAAGCTTCCTTTTTCATCTATTGAATCATACAGTTTTATTTGCTTTGATTATTTGATACATCATACCTTCGTCAGAGGATTGAGATTTCCCAAACACATTAGTGTCTATTTAAGTCGGCATTACTACTAACCCTTAAAGATTCGAAGCTGATTCGTTTATCAATGTAAAAGAATTGTGTGAGAAAATCTGATATACTGCAACAGGTAGAGGCTGGAAATTTTATTTAAAAATTCTATATTGTATAGATTATGAATTGCAATGATAAAGAGAAGTGCATAACAGTCCTATACAAATCATTCCACAATTCTATAGCTATCTATTTTTCAGGTAAGGGAGAAGTGCGCAACAGTCCTATATAAAAAATTTCTCCATTCTATGGCTATCTATTTTTCAAGTAAGTGAGAAGTGCGCAACAGTCCTATATAAAAAATTTCTCCATTCTATGGCTATCTATTTTTCAAGTAAGTGAGATGCGTAAGTACGTATGTATAGAAATCCCAGACATGTAAAAATTATGTAATGGTAATATTATTAATTTTAAAGATAATCCAGAGTTAAAGGTTCATTGATTACTTACAAATATAAAACTAAAACTAGACAAAATGGATTCAGGCATTAAGAAAATTTGTATTTCTAATGAAATCTGAAGAATAAAAGTATTCATAACTAGAATTTTTCCTTGGCTACATACAAGTAAAATATCAACCTCAACTATCTATATTATGTATCTATAGTATACGCATATAATATATATATATATATATATATATATATATATATATATATATATATATATATATATGTATGTATATATATATTATATATATATATATATATATATATGTATATATATATATATATATATATATATATATATATATATATATGTATATATAGGTATATATATATATATATATATATATATATATAGATATAGATATGTATGTATGTATGTATATATATATATATATATATATATATATATATATATATATGTATATATAAATATATATATATATATGTATATATGTATATATAAATATAAATATATATATATATATATATATATATAGATATAGATATGTATGTATGTGTATATATATTATATACGTATATATATATATATATATATATATATATATATGTATATATATATATATATATATATATGTATATGTATGTATGTATATATAGATAGATAGATAGATAGATTCTGGTTTTCGTTCCGATCAAAATAACGGTTTTTTCCGGTTTTCGGTTTTCATCCCTAATTTTAAGCATCTGTCTATCGAAAGTCTGAGTTTCTGAAACCCGACTGCAAAACGAAAGGAATAAAGTTTAATTTTATCTGAAACGGTTCAACGACACCCTGGGGAATTTTTGCTAACAAAGCGGTGAAATACTGCTCAGGCTTCTATAAATTCTACAAGCTTTACACGGAAAGCAAAAATTTCTGCAACATATTTTTCATATATTATATGAAAAATGTGTCTGCTTGTTAGGTAGAGTAAGCGTTTTACTTTGAATTATACCATGTACATTTAACTACAGAACTATTGTTTTCCCCTGTGTGTGGAATATATTTGTTAAAACCTTGTCAAAAATGGAAAAAAAACTCCCTCTAATTTTGTTTGGTATTATCATCAAAATCTTCGAAATAGATTATTTTTGAAAAAAAATTCAAACGAAATAACTACTATTTTCAATATTCTCACTTATTTGGGAAATCTTATTACAGTAATTTTTGCTCAAATTATAGCAAAATAAATCAAATGACATAATTTTCTGGATAAATATAATAAACTAATCCCCTATTTAATATTGAAATTTTCTGCGTCTGTCCTCGATTTTAAAATAAGCGGTTGCACCTGGAGTATTAGCGGCATCCATATTGGATTCTTGATGAGTTAGGTTTAGCAAAATTCAAAGAGAGTAAAGTTTTCTTTCCTTAACTATCGATACGATTTAAAATAAATTGGTATAAATATGGTTCATATCACAGCGAAAAATACTGTTCTCTAAAACGTTCGACATACACTTTCTTTTCGGTGTTAATGCTTATTTCGAGCATTCTTTAGTGCAGGCGATTAAATTTATCCCTAAAAATAGATGAAAATAACACTATTTTTCTAGCATCACGACGTCATTCCTTTACCCATCTCATTTACTCATTTCTTATTTTAAATTATTAAATATCGTCTGCATTATTTTTATGCTTTTTATCACGGAACTTACATATTACGTAAATAATTTTCTTTTATATTTGGCTTAAATAATAGATTAGGTGCATATGGGATAATTTTGAATTTAATCATCGATTATTTTTTGTTGCAATGAAAATTTTATCACCGGTATTAACAGTAAATTCTTTTCACAAAAGTCTAGGAGTCTGTTTCACGAATTAAAAAAATTGATATAAATGTGCTCCATATCACAGCGAAAAATACTGTCCTCTTTAAAACGTTCGAAATCCACCCCTTCCTCCCTTTCCGAGAGTTTAATGCCGTTATTTCCAGCTCTGTTATCCCCGGCTAAGAGCAGAACATTAAATTTATCAATTTATCACATAATAAATAGGTAAAATAACATATTTTTCTAGCATTATGATGTCATTTCTTCAACCATCTTCTTTAATTGTTTCTTATTTTAAATTATATAAATATCGTCTGCATTATTTTCATAAGTTTTATCACTGAACTGAGATATTACGTAAATAATTTTCTTTTACATTTGGTTTAAATAATAGATTTTGTTGCAATGAAAATTTGATCACCGGTATTAACAATAAATTATTTTTACAAAAGTCTAGGAGACTGTAGCACGAACTAAAATAAACTGGTATAAATGTGCTTCATATCACAGAGAAAAATACTGTCCTCTTTAAAATGCTCGAAATCCACCCCCTTCCTCCCTTTCTTCCGAGTGTTTACCGTTATTTTCAAGCTCTGTTCCGGCTAACAGCAGAATATTAAATTTATGGCCTAATTTTATCACTAATAAGTAGGAAAAACTAACCTTTTTTCTAGCATTATGGGACGTCATTCCATGTACCATCTTCATTTATTATTTCTTATTTTAAATTTATATAAATATCGCCCCTGCAATTATTTTCATAAGTTTTTATCGCTTCACTTAGATATTATGTAAATAATTTTCTTTTATATGTGGCTTAAATATTAGATTAGGTACATACGTGATAATTTTAAATTTAATCATCGATTATTTTTTGTTGCAATGAAAAAGTTTTATCCACATGGTATTAACAGTACAATTCTTTTCACAAATAGTCTAGGAGTCTGTTTCACACGAACTAAAATAAACTGGTATAAATGTGCTTCATATCACAGAGAAAAATACTGTCCTCTTTAAAATGCTCGAAATCCACCCCTTTCTCTTCTTTCCGAGCGTTTAATGACATTATATCAAGCCTTATTTTAAAAGCTGGCTATTAAATCTATCAATAGGTAAAATAACATTTTTTTCTAGCATTATGACGTCATTCCTTCAACCATCTCCTTTAATTATTTCTTATTTTAAATTATATAAATATCGTCTGCATTATTTTCATACGTTTTATCGCTGAATTTAGATATTAAGTAAATGATTTCCTTTTATATTTGGCTTAAATAATAAATTAGATACATATGTAATAATTTTGAATTTGATTATCGATTATTTTTGTTGCAATGAAAATTTTATCACCGGTGTTAGCAACAAATTCTGTTCACAAAAGTCTAGGAGTCTGTTGCACGAACTAAAATAAACTGGTATAAATGTGCTTCATATCACAGCGAAAAATACTGTCCTCTTTAAAACGTTCGAAATCCACCCCTTCCTCCCTTTCCGAGAGTTTAATGCCGTTATTTCCAGCTCTGTTATCCCCGGCTAAGAAGAGAACATTAAATTTATCAATTTATCACATAAATAGGTAAAAATAACTTTTTTTCTAGAATTATGACGTCATTCCTTCAACCATCTCCTTTAATTATTTCTTACTTTAAATTATATAAATATCGTCTGCATTATTTTCATAAGTTTTATCACTGAACTGAGATATTACGTAAATAATTTTCTTTTACATTTGGTTTAAATAATAGATTTTGTTGCAATGAAAATTTGATCACCGGTATTAACAATAAATTATTTTTACAAAAGTCTAGGAGTCTGTTGCACGAACTCAAATAAACTGGTATAAATGTGCTTCATATCACAGAGAAAAATACTGTCCTCTTTAAAATGCTCGAAATCCACCCCTTTCTCTTCTTTCCGAGCATTTAATGACATTATATCAAGCCTTATTTTAAAAGCTGGCTATTAAATCTATCAATAGGTAAAATAACTTCTTTTTCTAGCATTATGACGTCATTCTTCTCATTTAATCATTTCTTATTTTAAATTATTTAAATATCCTCTGTATTGTTTTCATAAGTTTTATCACTGAAGTCAGATATTACGTAAATAATTTTCTTTTATATTTTAAATAACATTAGGTACATATGTGATAATTTTGAATTTAATCAGATTTTGTTGCAATGAAAATTTGATCACCGGTATTAACAATAAATTATTTTTACAAAAGTCTAGGAGACTGTAGCACGAACTAAAATAAACTGGTATAAATGTGCTTCATATCACAGAGAAAAATACTGTCCTCTTTAAAATGCTCGAAATCCACCCCTTTCTCTTCTTTCCGAGCGTTTAATGACATTATATCAAGCCTTATTTTAAAAGCTGGCTATTAAATCTATCAATAGGTAAAATAACATTTTTTTCTAGCATTATGACGTCATTCCTTCAACCATCTCCTTTAATTATTTCTTATTTTAAATTATATAAATATCGTCTGCATTATTTTCATACGTTTTATCGCTGAATTTAGATATTAAGCAAATAATTTTCTTTTATATTTGGCTTTAAGATAATAGATTTTGTTGCAATGAAAATTTTATCACCGGTGTTAGCAACAAATTCTTTTCACAAAAGTCTAGGAGTCTGTTGCACGAACTAAAATAAATTGGTATAAATGTACTTCATATCACAGCAAAAAATACTGTCGTCTTTAAAACGTACGAAATCCACCCCTTCCGTCCTTTCCGAGTGTTTAATGCCGTTATTTTAAACTCTGTTGTCCCCGGCTAAGAGTAAAACATTAAATTTATCAATTTATCACACAATAAAAAGGTAAAATAACATTTTTTTCTAGCATTATGACGTCATTCCTTCAACCATCTCCTTTAATTATTTCTTACTTTAAATTATATAAATATCGTCTACATTATTTTCATACTTTTTATCGCTGAACTTAGATATTAAGTAAATGATTTCCTTTTATATTTGGCTTAAATAATAGATTAGGTACATATGTGATAATTTTAAATTTAATCATCGATTATTTTCTGTTGCAAGATAATTCTCAGCCAAAAAACAAACCATTTTATTACCTGCCTCGTAGGGTACTTTACAATTCTGGAAAATTAAAAACGTTACTGATCCCGTCATATGACAGGTTGTATGCTAGTACAGCAATATTATTATCTCTATGAACTGTCATTAATTCCATGTCCCTCAGATTCCTTTGAATTTTACAAATCCTTTACAGCAGGGTTCGGCAAAAGTCGCCCCGCTAGTACCTGCTGTATGCTAGTACAGCAATATTATTATCTCTATGAACTGTCATGAATTCCATGTCCCTCAGATTCCTTTGAATTTTACAAATCCTTTACAGCAGGGTTAGGCAAAAGTTGCCCCGCTAGTACCCGCTGTATGATATTACAGCAGTATTATTATCTCTATCAACTGTCATGAATTCCATGTTCCTCAGAATCCTTTGAATTTTACAAATCCTTTACAGCAGGGTTGGGCAAAAGTCGCCCCGCTAGTACCCGCTGTATGCTAGTACAGCAATATTATTATCTCTGTGAACTGTCATGAATTCCATGTTCCTCAGAATCCTTTGTATTTTACAAATCCTTTACAGCAGGGTTGGGCAAGAGTCGCCCAGCTAGTACCCGCTGTATGCTAGTACAGCAATATTATCTCTATCAACTGTCATGAATTCCATGTCCCTCAGATTCCTTTGAATTTTACAAATCCTTTACAGCAGGGTTGGGCAAAAGTCGCCCCGCTAGTACCTGCTGTATGCTAGTACAGCAATATTATTATCTCTGTGAACTGTCATGAATTCCATGTCCCTCAGATTCCTTTGAATTTTACAAATCCTTTACAGCAGGGTTGGGCAAAAGTCGCCCCGCTAGTACCCGCTGTATGCTATTACAGCAATATTATTATCTCTATCAACTGTCATGAATTCCATGTCCCTCAGATTCCTTTGAATTTTACAAATCCTTTACAGCAGGGTTGGGCAAGAGTCGCCCAGCTAGTACCCGCTGTATGCTAGTACAGCAATATTATCTCTATCAACTGTCATGAATTCCATGTCCCTCAGATTCCTTTGAATTTTACAAATCCTTTACAGCAGGGTTGGGCAAAAGTCAGGCCCGCTGGCCGGATCCTGCTCTTTTGCTTACTTTAACCAGCCCGTTGAAAAATCCTGCAGTCATGGAAAAATCATGCAATTTTTCAATCTCTTATATGCGATTTTGTTGAAATCAACAGTATTTGTATGCGTAGTGTACATATAAATAATGAAAAATATATAAATAATAGAGAGTATTATAATTTGAACAGCTGTAACCATATCCCTACTTTAACCCTTTCGCTCCTACTGTCACACATACGTGCCAGCAAGAAACGCATTCACTTCCCGGCCGATACACTGGCGTGCCAAAGCATTTTCTCGTACACCCCCGACCGTCACATATTTGTGCCAGTGTTCTGGAACTTTTTGAAAACTCTAACTTTTGACACAAGGTGGCATTGTATGTCCATATGGTTTTAGATACATGTAGATTTGACCTTGCACTCAATAGGAGAGCAGTATGATACACATACACGTGGTTTTGGATTATATAAACATATGGGGAAAAGAATGTTTCCTAATGACATGTTTTATGACGGCTCTTTAAATTCGCACGTGGTGTTTGTTTATGTAAGCAGGGGAGTTTTATTTTTGCTAAAGCGTTGTGTATTTCGGTTTGCAGTCCAGTTTTTAGAAGAGAATTAAATCTGACAGACTTTATCTTTTATTCTCTTTTTATTGTTATATTTTCGAAGTGTCGAAAGTGTTTAACTAGCTTGAAATAGCTGAAATGACTCAATATTTCATATTTTGATTCTGAAACAGATAAGGATAGTAGTAATAGTGACTGTTAGATTAATTTCGCCACCGAAAGATAGATGGCGCTATTGAGCGGTGGAAAAACAAACTTTGGCTAAGAGAAAACACCGTTGGACATTCGGCGTCGGTTTTAAAATGTTATTCCTGTATTCTATTCTTATTCATATATGAAACGGATTTAAAGCGTAACATCATTCATAATTCTGTATTCAGTTCACAGTTTATTCTCTATTGATCGTGTTGTGCAATAAAAAGTGTTTGTGTTCAACAGCCGTGTTTTGAATTTATACAGTCATGAGAATCCCAGAAATAAACAAAAGGTAAGCAGTTACCTTATTTACTTCTTCAGTAATATTGAACATTTACATATCATTTAAACTCAAGAAAATTCTTAAATCAAAGTCAAGATTTGTGATTCTTAAAATTCTAAATTCACTAACTATTCTATCCAGTGACACTATAATATATTCGGATTGTTCTTTCTGTTCATAATGGTTCTAGTGATTCTAATGATGAGGAAGACGTTGATGACAAAGATCATGATGATGCCTCGTTTTTCACATTCCCGGAAAAATCCTTCAGAATTCCAAATGAGTTACTAAGAGTGCAAGAATTGTAACGTAGGATTGTGTGTAGATCCCCGTTTTTAAAATTTTTCATAAATAAAATAATTTTAAATTACATAGTATTCAGTTTTGTAACGTTAAAAGTCATTAAATAGTAAGTAAATAATGAAAAAAGGTGTAAAATATATATTTAAATAAGAAATAGGTTAATTAAATAAAGTATCTATAAACATATAATATAAATCGCATTCCGTTTAAATACTTCACGCAGTATTATTGAATAACGCTTTGCTACTTCGTTAATTTCATGAATTTAGGCTTAATAGCATCCCTCGGCCCATGATACTCATTCGCGAAAGTGACTGCCGCGCGCGTTTGCTCTTCCCGTCGCGAAAGGGTTAATGTATGCAACATACATACTCTCATAATGCGTGTGGTCGGTGTTGTGGTGTTGTACATTGCTGTTGTTATTTCAAAGTCATTGATAACTCAAAGTTGCTTTATATCGTCTTTAATTATAGTATAATACCACTGATCTATATTACAATGCTCAAATATAGAACAAATGACAAGGAAATATGCAATATATATATATATATATATATATATATATATATATATATATATATATATATATATATATATATGTAATTAAAAAGTAAAAGAAACACTCCACGTGGTACGCCTCGAAAAAAAAGTTGCCAATGTCCAAGAGAGCGCTGCATTCTTTTCCTTCCTTCTTTCTACTCAGGCAACCCTATACTTTTTCCATTATCCTGTGCTGATGTGTACGTTTTTCCATTGTCCTTTTGCACAATGATAATATAATAAATGAAGGATTAAAAATCTTTACAGATGGAAGTAAAATGGAAACAGGAACGGGTTATGGTTATGTAATAATAAAAAGAAATAAGATAGTATATACCTGTAAAACAAAATTGCATTGTCATAATACTGTATTTCAGGCTGAGGGGTCTGCAATACTTGATTCGCTCAGAAAGATAAAAGAATTGAGTGAAGACAATATATATTTATATACTGACAGTCTTTCAGTAATCAAGAGCCTAGAACAATTAGTACCGAAATCAAAATTAATTACCGAGATACAAAAAGAATGTAAAAACATGAATAACCGAACAATTAATATAATTTGGATCAAAGCTCATACGGGGAATACCGGTAATGAATATGCAGATATTTTAGCAAAGAACGCCAAGAAATCAATAAATTACAAACCAATACAGCTCCCGGTATCAATATTTAAAAAAATATATGAAAGAAAACATAAATAAAAATTTGCAAGATTATTGGGACAATAGTGAAAAAGGAAGAGCAACCTATACTATAATGTCTAAAGTAGAACAAAAGTTACAATTCGAAAATAACGTATTAAATTATTTCATTACCGGTCATGGAAGTTTCCCAACCTTCTTGTACAGAATTGGAAAATTAGATTCACCAAACTGTAAATGTGGAATGATAGGCACCCCTCAGCATTACATGCAAGTAAGATGTAATCTCGTTCCGATGTGTATTAAAAAAATACGAAAACGAAACACAGATCGAATATTTTTAAAAAAAATAGACAATAATCGTAATCATATTAAAAAGTTAAAGGAAATTTATAATATATTAAATTCAAATTACTCTTATATACAAAATAAATTTTAAAAATTTTAAAATGAGGGAAAATACTTGGTAAAAATAGTGATAGTGATAAAAAAAAGTGTTTTTTTAAGTTAATAATTCAGTGTATAACATTAAAATGAATAATGTCGAAAGGTTCTCGTCCTTTCCCGGCTCTGTCCAGAAGGACCAGGTCTCCAAGGATGGTTCTGAATCTCCTCCTGGAGACCAATCACAACTCTCCAAAATTTTGTGATGGTTTGGTTTGGAGCGCTACGGTCTACTTTTTGCAACACGACGTCTAATGAGACCGGGACCTACTGCTTAAAGCCAATTCCGAAAGGCTACGAACATCCATGCCATAGTGGGACTCGAACCCACGAACTTTGGTTCCGAAGTCCAGCACCCTAACCAATCGGCCATCGTTCGGCCCAAAATTTTGTGAAGTTTAAGTGCAATCTTTTCACTGGCCACACCACAGTCGGCTTACTACAAAGAATTGAACGTGCATTCCTCTGTTTGTCTTTTCTTTTTATAATTCTATTTACTATTATATTTACAAAATGTAATATAAATATAAAAATGTAGTAACTATGATCAAAATAAAATGATTTGTATCGTTAAGATATAAATAAATATCAAGATAAAATCTTTCATTAACTGATTTATTTAATGACCATTAATTTAATATTAATGGATCATATTGCTTTAAAAATTACGTGACATATTTTACTGGGCACAAATTGTTCGCATATACACCTAAGTAAGACAATTTATTATAACTATTAGCTTTTATTAACTGTCAAATTTCTCTGTCCAAATGATTTAAAAGGATACTTATAGTGTTTTTGTTAAAAAAAATTTTTGGGGCAGGGAAAAAACTCCACCCAAAGCATTCGCGTGTGCACAGTCCTCCGGCCCTGGAGACATTTTGGAAATTTTATTTTGGCCCGCGCTTAAAAGTGTTTGCCCACCACTGCTTTACAGTATCTGAGAAATAGCGACAAATTGTACAAAGCTGCCAAACTTTTCCAGGAAGAGTATCTCCATCTATCGGGAAAATGGCAAATTAAATATTATGCATTGAACGAACCTATTTCGGGCATTATGGAATAGAAATATCGTTTTTTCTCTTGCCCAAACTGAGGACGGGCATTCCAAAATTGACGCAGTTGTATTGCTTGAAATCAGTTCGGGCGTCACAGGCAAGCGGTTAAACTACTTAATTTTGGGATGCGTGTAGCCAACACTAATTTTCTATATAATATATCTATTGTAAAGTATAGAAATATTTATGATGTATTATAATGTATTTATAATGTAAAATATTTATAATGTAAAATATTTATAATTTATTATTTATATTAATTATGTAATATTTATGAAACGTGCAGTAGACACAGCATACTTTTCTTTTGTACATATTAAAGTATTAAGCACATTTTTTTAAATAATTATTTTTTGTTTTGTTTTTTAACTCATCAAAATTATTATTACCTTATTCATTAGGAGGTTCAAAGTTAGGTCTATTTCTTAAAGTAACAGTTGTTTTAAAGTAAATTCAAGTACTGCCATCTGGCGGGGACGGACAGTGTTAATATATATTATGAATAGATTTGTGTTTTGTATTTCGGTATACCGTTATAAACTAAAACTTTATTAATGCGAAATTCGTATAACATAGCTAATCGGAATGCATTTAGAGATAGTTAAAATGTGTATTTAAAGTTTGAAAGTTAAAGTTTCTTTTGGCTACTTGCAAACGTAATGCTGAAATAGTCTAAAAACATTTAGGCTTGGCCAAATAGCACATTTCCGATGAAATCTAAAGATCAAAAATTTTCTAATACTTCATTTATTTAATCGTACAAGTTTGTAAGAATGTTTTAGAAATTTGAAAATTTAAACGAGGTATTTAGCTGCCTTATTAGTTTGAAGTTTCAAAGTTAAAGTGTCTTTTAGCTACGTGCAAACGTAATGCTGAAATAGTCTAAACATGTTTAAGCTTGTCCAAATAGCACATTTCCGATGAAATCAAAGAGCAAAAATGACAATGTGCTTCCTACGTTGTGGCAGTTTTACGGGTTGGTCCCCTGTTACATTCAGGACGACAATACCAGTTGTCATGTTTCGAGGTTAACCAAGGCTTGGTATGTTGCCAATGGAGTTCATCGAATCGACTGGCCTGCCCAGCGCCCAGACCTGAACCCTATCGAGAACCTCTGGGAAGAGTTGGATCGCCGAATTAAGGAGTGCACTACCCGTCCAAAATCGGGGAAGGAACTTATATGTCAACTCCAAACCGAGTGGAAGACAATACCACTAGCTGTAATACAAGGACTTGTGGAAAGTATGCCCCGGAGGGTTCACGCTGTAATTGCCTCTCGTGGAGGCTGTACGACGATTGATTTTGAATTAAGTTAGTTTTTCTTTTCTATCACAGGTGTTCAAATACTTATTGGTAGACAGTGTAAAACAATACTGCAATGTCATACGCTGTTCTTGTTTTAGTATACAGGCTCACACATTATATATTTTGTTTGTGTACTAAAGCAACGTAAAATGTTGAAATTCTTTACCAGAAATATTATTTGTATTATATTGTATTACTTGACGGTATTAAATAGTTTTAATTAGGGTAAAATTAATAAATTTTTTCCTAAAATACTGACAATGGTAATGTTTAATTTTAATCAATTTATCGTAATAAAATTCAATACTAATTTGTAGCCTATTATATGCGAAACAATATTACAAATGATATTCTTGTTTATCAAATACTTGAAGTTCAGAAATTTCTATTATACGGAATGCAGATTTTTCGCTATATAGAGAAATTCTTTATATAATGTAATCTACAAGAAATATTGTTTGTATTATGTTATTTGACGGGATGAACTAGTTTTAATTATCGAGAAATTATTACCTGTTTTAACTAAAATTTTGACACTAATCATGTTTAACTTTAAAATAGTTTGAGCATTTTATCATAATAAATTACTACATTGTCTCCTATTATAAATAAAACCAACTTTAACAAATTTTACAATATATTACCAAATAGTTTAAGCCCCGACATTTCCGTTCAATAGCATATTTTTAGTTAGGTAGAACGATAAATTATATTAAGTGTTCTATCAGAAATATAGCTTATTTTGTATTATTTGACATGATTAACTAGTTGTAATCAGGGAGATATTATTACCTTTTTTAATAAAATCGTTACATTAAGCATGCTTCATCTTAAAATAGTCTAAATACAATAGGGATAAATACAATAGGGGCAATAGGGATAAATTTCAACACTGTTTTCTATTTATCAAGACCCATTATTACAAACTTTGCAATTGATTACCAACTACTTTAAGCTCTGAAATTTCCGTTTAATAGAATGCTGATTTTTCGTTATGTAGAATGATACGTTACATAAAGTGTTCTGCCGAAAATATAATTTGTTTTGTATTATTTTATGTAATTATCTAGCTGAAATTAGGATGAAATTATTACATTTTTTAATTCAATCTTGACATTAATCATGCTTAATCTTAAAATAGTCTAAATACTTTATAGGGATAAATTTCAACACTGTCTCCTATTTATCAAGACCCATTATCACAAACTTTGCAATTAATTACCAACTACTTTAAGCTCTGTAATTTCCGTCAATAGAATGCAAATTTTTAGTTATGTAGAATGAGAAGTCACATAAAGTGTTCTGCCGAAAATATAATTCGTTTTGTATTATTTTATGGAATTAACTACTTGAAATAAGGATGAAATTATTACCTTTTTTAATTTAATCTTGACATTAATCATGCTTAATCTTAAAATAGTTTAATCACTTTTTCCGATAAATTTCCTATAAATCTCCTATATATCAAGACCCATTATCACAAACTCTACAATGAATTACCAACCACTTTAATCCCTGAATTTTCAGTTTAATAGAATGCAGATTTTTAGTTGTGTAGAATGATGAGCTACATAAAGTTTTCTTCTATATGTATAACTTATTTTGTATTATTTGATGGGGTTAACTAGTTGTAATCAGGGAGATATTATTACCTTTATTACTTAAAATTGTGACATTAATCATGCTTAATCTTAAAATAGTCAGAACCCTTTATCGTGATAAATTTCAACATTGTCTCCTATTTTTCAAGACCTATTATCACGAAATTTACATTTCATTACCAACTCCTTTAAGTCCTGAAATTTATGTTTAACAGAATGCTGATTTTTAGTTTTGTAAAATGTTAGGTTACACAAAGTGTTCTACCAGAAATATAACTTGTTTTGTATTATTTGATGAGATTAACTAGTTGTAATCAGGAAGGTATTATTATCTTTTTTAATTAAATCGTGACATTAACCATGCTTAATGTTAGAATAGTCTGAATACTTCATCGTGATAAATTTCAACACGGCCTCCTATTTATTAAAACCCATTATCACAAACTTTGCAATTGATTACCAACTACTTTAAGCTCTGAAATTTCCGTTTAATAGAATGCAGAT
Organism: Pardosa pseudoannulata; assembly: GCA_032207245.1. NCBI lineage: Eukaryota > Metazoa > Arthropoda > Arachnida > Araneae > Lycosidae > Pardosa > Pardosa pseudoannulata. The sequence goes on from CM063507.1 coordinate 15,077,469, forward strand.
TTTTAGTTATGTGTAATGATACGTTACATAAAGTGTTCTGCCAAAAATATAATTTGTTTTGTATTATGTTATGGAATTATCTAGCTGAAATGAAGGAGATATTATTACTTTTTTCATTTAAACTTGACATTAATCATACTTACCTTAAACTAGTTTGAGCACTTTTTCTCATAAATTTCAATACTGCATCCTATTTATCAAGACCCATTATCAGAAACTCTACAATTAATTACCAACTACTTTAAGCCCTGAAATTTCCGCTAAATAGAATGCAGATTTTTAGTTATGTAGAATGATGCATTACATAGTTTTTTTTTTCAGAAATATAAATTATTTTATATTATTTGATGGAATTAACTAGTTCAAATCAGGGACATTTTATTGCTTTTTTTAATTACATTATAACATTAATCATGCTTAATCTTAAAATAATCTGAGCACTTTATCTGATAAATTTCAACACTGTCTCCTATTTATCAAGACCTATTATCACAAATTTTACAATTGGTTACCAACTAATTTAAACCCTGAAATATCCGTTCAATAGAATGCATATTTTTAGTTAGGTAGAACGATAAATTAAATAAAGTGTTCTACCAGAAATATAGCTTATTTTGTATTATTTGATAGGATTAACTAGTTGTAATCAGGGAGATATTATTACCTTTTTTAATTAAATCGTGACATTAATCATACTTAATATAATATTAAAATAGTCTGAATACTTTATAAGGATAAATTTCAACACTGTCTCCTGTTTATCAAAACCCATTACTACAAACTCTTCAATTGATTACCAACTACTTTAAGCTCTGAAATTTCTGTTTAATAGAATGCAGATTTTTAGTTACGTAGAATGAAAAGTCACATAAAGTGTTCTGCCGAAAATATAATTCGTTTTGTATTATTTTATGGAATTAACTACTTGAAATCAGGATGAAAATATTACCTACTTTAATTTAATCTTGATATCATTACTCATGCTTAATCTTAAAACAGTTTGAGCACTTTATCATGATAAATTTCAACACCGTCTCCTATTTATCAAGACCCATTATCATAAACTTTGCAATTGATTACCAACTAATTTAAGCTCTGAAATTTTCGTTTAATAGAATGCAGATTTTTAGTTAAATAAAATTATACCTTACATAAATTGTTCTTCCGAAAATATATTTTGTTTTGTATTATTTTATGGAATTAACTAGTTGTAATCGGGGAGATATTATTACTTTTTTTAATTTAATCTTGACATTGATCATGCTTAATCTTAAAATAGTCTGAGCCCTTTATCCGTTAAATTTCAACACTGTTTCCTATTTATCAAGACCTATTATCACAAACTTTACAATTGATTACAAACTACATTAAGTCCAGAAATTTCCGTTTAATAGAATGATGATTTTTATTTGTGTAGAATGATGCGTTACATAAAGTTTTCTTCCATATACATAACTTATTTTGTATTATTTGATGTGATTAACTAGTTGTAATCATGGAGATACTATTACCTTTATTAATTAAAATTGTGACGTTAATCATGCTTAATCTGAAAATAGTCAGAACCCTTTATCGTGATAAATTTCAACATTGTCTCCTATTTATCCTCACCTATTATCACAAAATTTAAATTTAATTACCAACTACTTTAATTCCTGAAATTTCCGTTTAATAAAATGCCGATTTTTAGTTTTGTAAAATGTTACGTTACACAAAGTGTTTTACTAGAAATATAACTTGTTTTGTATTATTTGATGGGATTAACTAGTTGTAATCAGGAAAGTATTATTATTTTTTAGTTAATTCGTGACCTTAATCATGTTTAATCTTATAATAATCTGAATACTTTATCATGACAAATTACAACATTGTCTCCTATTTATCAAGACCCATTATCACAAACTTTACAATTAATTACCAACTACTTTAAGCTCTGGAATTTCAGATTAATAGAATGCAGATTTTTAGTTATATAGAATGAGAAATCACATAAGCGTTCTGCCGAAAATATAATTAGTTTTGTATTATTTTATGGAATTAACTACTTGAAATCAGGATGAAATTATAATCTTTTTTAACTTAATCTTGACATTAATCATGCTTAATCTTAAAATAGTCTGAGTACTTTATCGTGATAAATTTCGACACTGTCTCCTATTTATCAAGACCCATTATCACAAACTTTACACTTAATTACAAACTACTTTAAGCCCTGAATTTTATGTTTAATAGAATGAAGACTTTTAGTTATGTAGAATGGTACGTTACATAAATTTTTCTACCAGAAATATAACTTGTTTTGTATTATTTGATGGGATTAACTAGTTGTAATCAGGGAGATATTATTACCTTTTTTAATTAAATCGTGCGATTAATCATGCTTAATCTTAAAATAATCTAAGTACTTTATCCTGATAAATTTGAACACTGTCTCCTATTTATCAAGACTCATTATAACAAACTCCACAATTAATTACCAACTAATTTAAATACTGAAATTTTCGTTCAACAGAATACAGATTTTTTGTTAGGTAGAATGATAAATTACATAAAGTGTTCTAACAGAAATATAACTTGTTTTGTATTATTTGTTGGAATTATCTAGTTTATATTATTACCTTTTTAAATTTAATCGTGACATTAATCATGCTTAATCTTGAAATTGTCTGTGCACTTTAGCGTAATAAATTTTATGACTAATTTTTCGCCTATTAATCTAGATACATTATTACAAACTTTATCTGAAATATAATTTATATTGTTTTATTTAACGTTGTGAAATAGTACTGTTCAGGGAAAAACTATTCCACTTTTTGTAAAATTCCTGACAGAAATTATATTTAATTTTGTAACATTTTAAACACTTTATCGTTATGAATTTCTGCTTTATTTTGTCAAACTTTACAACTGATTACCAACTAATTTAAACCCGAAATTTCCGTTCAATAGAATGCAGATTTTTAGTTAGGTAGAATGATAAATTATATAAAGTGTTCTACCAGAAATATAACATGTTTTGTATTATTTGATGGGATTAATCAGGGAGATATTATTACTTTTTTTAATTAAATCGTGACATTAACCAAGCTTAATCTTGAAATTGTCTGTGCACTTTAGCGTAATAAATTTTATGACTACTTTTAGCCTATTAACCCTTTCGTGGGCCACTTATTTCTCCACAATGATTTCAAACTTTCAAAGCAACTGCTAATTTTTATTCAATCGCTCGAACAGTTAGATGATAACGCAAACCGTCGGAAATCACTTGTCGTTCCAATAGCAAGACCAAATATATTAGAATAGATTTTCGTTACAATTGTTGTTTTTTTTCAGATCGTGTAGGTGGTAGTAATCTTCCCACGTACCACGAGGTTAATCTAGATACATTATTACAAACTTTATCTGAAATATAATTTGTAGTGTTTTATTTGATGTTATGAAATGGTACTATTCATTAAAAAACTAATCCTTTTTTTCTAAAATTCCTGACAGAAATTACATTTAATTTTGTAACATTTTAAACACTTTATCGTTATGAATTACTTCTTTATTTTGTAGCGTATTAACCAAGACACTTCATTCAATTTTCACAAATTTTCACTTGAATATCATCTATTTGAAGTTGTCAAGTTTTTGTTGCGTAGAATGCAAACTTTTCATTATAAAATTGTTCTGTTAGATGTATGATTTTTCTTGCATTATTTCATGGGATAATCTAATACTGACTTAAAAAACTTATCCTTTTATTCTGAAATTCCTGACAGATATTATATTTTAATTTTAAAACTTTAACCCCTTTATCGTTATAAATTTCTGAATTATTTTGCCGCTTAATAACCGAGACACTTTATCTACTATTTTATATTTTTAATATTTAATTATCAACTATTTTGAATCCTGAAGTTTCTGAAATTTTTTCATTAAACATGTAAAATGTTTTAAGGGAAGTATAATTTGAATTGTACAATTACTCAACTTTTGAATTGTATATATACTAACACTCTTTTCACTATTTTAAAAACTTAACACTTAATTATCAACTACTTCAAGTCCTGATGTTTCCTTTGTATGGAATGCAAATATTTCGTTATACATATAAAACGTTCTACCGGAAGTATAATTTCAATTGTATAATTACTCAAATTTTGAATTGTATAATTATAACACTATATTCACCATTTTAAAAACTTAATACTTAATATCAACTACTTCAAGTCCTGAAGTTTCCATTAGATACAAAGCAAATTTTTCATTATACATATAAAATGTTCTACCGGAAGTATAATTTGAATTGTATAATTACTCAAATTTTGAATTGTATAATTATTAACACTTTATTCCCTATTTTATAAACTTAATACTTAATAATCAACTACTTAGAATCCTGAAGTTTCCATTATATAGAATACAGATTTTTCGTTATAGATATAAAAAGTGTTCTACCGGAAGTATAATTTGAATTGTATAATTACTACACTTTATTCACTATTTTATAAACTCAATACATAAGTATCAACTATTTTGAATCCTGAAGTTTCCTTTATATAAAATGCAAATTTTTCTTTATATATATAAAATGTTCTACCGGAAGTATAATTTGAATTGTATAATTACTCACTTTTTGAAATGTATAATTACTCAATTTTTGAATTGTATAATTACCAACACTTTATTCACTATTTTAAAAACTTAATATTTAACTATCAACTACTTCAAGTCCTGAAGTTTCCTTTATATAAAATGCAAATTTTTCGTTATACATATAAAATGTTCTACCGGAAGTATATTTTTAATTGTATGATTACTCAAATTTTGAATTGTATAATTATTAACACTTTATTCACTATTTTAAAAACTTAATATTTAATTATCAACTTCTACATGTTCTGAAGTTTACTTTATATAGAATGCAAATTTTTCGTTATACATATAAAATGTTCTACCGGAAGTATAACTTGAATTATATAATTACTCAAATTTTGAATTGTATAATTATTAACACTTTATTCACTATTTTAAAAACTTAATATTTAACTATCAACTACTTCAAGTCCTGAAGTTTCCTTTATATAGAATGCAAATTTTTCGTTATACATATAAAATGTTCTACCGGAAGTATAATTTCAATTTTATAATTACTCAACTTTTGAATTGTATAATTACTAACACTATATTCACTATTTATAAACTTAATACTTAATATCAACTACTTCGAGTCCTGAAGTTTCCATTAGATACAAAGCAATTTTTTTATTATACATATAAAATGTTCTACCGGAAGTATAACTTGAATTGTATAATTACTCAATTTTTGAATTGTATAATTAATAACACTTTATTCACTATTTTAAAAATTTGATACTTAATTATCAACTACTTCAAGTCCTGAAGTTTCCTTTATATAGAATGCAGATTTTTCGTTATACATATAAAGTGTCTTACCAGAAGTTTAATTTGAATTATATATTTATGACAGGTTTGAAATATTAAACAGGGAGAAAGTATTAAATTTTTACTGAAATTCATGTCACTAATAATGTTTAGTTTCGAAACACTCTGGGCACTTTATCATAATAAATTTCTGCCCTGCTTTGTCGTCTATTAATCAAAACACGTTATTACAAACTTTACACTTGATTATCAACTACTTGAAGTCCCGAAATTTCCCAACGCATGCATCAGGTCGTCAATAAAAGTACTTTGTCTTCCACGGAATTTGAACTTAGGTCTTCATTAAATGCGTTTAGTACACAACGCTGTTAAATACTGCTCGTAAAAAGGGGTGAGAGGGCGATGAAAATTAAATTCCGTCCTTCTCTAATAGTTCATCCTGGAATTTCAATAAAGGCGTTAAAATATTAAATCGCTCTTCATAACCGTAAATAAAAGGTGGAGAACATAAAATATTAGCTGAAGGCATTAGCTTAAACTTCTTTAGTTTTAAGTAGTTTGTTTCGACGATTAAAAAGTTTTATATCTTAAAACAATGATTTTCATTGTTATCGATTTTTAAAAAATTAATTATGGTTGTTTTCTCAATTAAACCTAATTTATGTTTTGTCAGTTAGGATAACTAACGATTAACGGCCATTAACTCTTTGACAATTTCGTTTTTTTTTCTCAGAATTCGGTCAAAAAATGTCACATTTATTTATTGCATTTTTTATCATTTTACATTTAAGTAAAGATATGTTATTAAAATTAACATTTCTAATATTTTTAAACATTTATTACAACTTTTTTTCTTTCTATGAAAGCATCATAGAACTGAAGTTTACCTTTAGTCTCATGGATATCCAAGTTTATTTTTGGAATTCCAGTGAAAGCAGATCTAGGAGGTGGATCCAAAGGATTATCACAATTAATTTCAAAAAAATGTCTAGCTTCACTGATTCCATCTGTACTACTATCAGAGTCACTACTATCCAGGTCATCTAGTAAAATTTCGCTACTATCATTTACAGATAATTCAGTTTCTGATTCCGAGTCACAATTCAAATCACAAGAAATTAACTCCATACGCTCTGAATTATCCATTATTTAAAAGTAAAAATATATTATTCAACTCTTGCCTCAATAAAATTGTCAGGCGGTTAGTAAAATATAACCAGAAAGCTATACACTGAAAGATAACAATTCGTCTTCTGATACAAAAGATGCGAAAAAACCAGCGCTTTTGAACCAATCAGAGTAGAAAACACAATAAACTGCAAACTATCATTTACTGGACAACTATCGCCTTCAATACGAATAATTTGTTACTAAAATTGGAAAAAATACGGCCAAAACAGTTCAAGCGAAATAGAAATCAGATTGCCCGTACGCCGTACGGGCAAATCAGTAAAGGCCCGAAAGCTGTGCCCATAGGGCGTACGGGCAAAACAGGGAAGTTGTTAAAGCCTTACTGAAATCAGGGTCTGATTAAAGCATGGACCTTCTAGGTTCCCTGATTTTTGGAACCCCAAAATTTTATATCATCATGACCTTAATGGCGTGAAGTACTTATTATATTACATAGATACTTAATAAATATTTATACTTACAGTAAGTCAGAATCTACTCACATAGATTTGTCATTATCTCAAAATAAACTTATATTATACTCATAGATATCAGGTTTAGGGCCTATCTCGCCTAAGTCGTTTAACGCTAACTGCGATTAATCTCTGTTTAAACGGAGAATTGCGTCCCACCATTGGTTGACGCCTTGGGTTAATCGCGGTTGCCTTGAAATGACTTTGGTGAGATCAGAGACCGACTCTTAATGAAAATTAATCACTGTAAAATTACAAATCATACATCCATATCGAATTCTTGGACGGGGGTAAATTAAATATTATAGTTATTAGTTATCTAATATAGTAAATCGTTCTAATACTGATCGTTTTAAACTAATTTAGGAAATCGACGAAAACTAATGTCATTAAGCCCATTTATCTAACCCAAAATAAATCAATTCTTTTCAAAGAACAAGTTTCAAGTATATAACTAGCTATTAACACCTTTCGAAGAAATGAATTTTCAATATAAAATTTGATTTTTAAATATTTTTTTCTCATTACAGGACATTTAAACAGAACTATACTTTCAAATTTATTAAATCCTTAAATTTGCTGGGGAATATTTTATCTACCGTTACGCTCTGTTTTCATTTTACTTACATAAATTTGATCATTTAATAATAAAAGGGGGGAAAAGTCCTCAATGAAAAAAGTGACATTTTCCCGAAACAGAAATGGAAATAAAATTTTTGAGAAAATCAATTTCAGATGTATCACCCATTTTTTTTTTCTATACTTATACAAATCCGTTAGAATGCTATGAAAGATTGTTGATAATTTTTTCTTGTTTGTAACATTGCGTGAAATGATTCGCAAAATACTTATATATTATCATTATTGTACTGAAAATAGTTTAAAATACTCTTATGACATGGAGTAACAAAAATATATGGGTCTAGACCTTCAGTCCTGAGATTTCTTTGCGAATTCATGACACAAGAATTAAAGACGATAAAGTTTAGAAATATTAAATATGCAATATTTTGTGGCCGGAGACATTCCTTGAAGTGGTAGATTCATCCAAGAATAATTGGTTTTGTTGTCCTATGAGATCCTGCTGTCACACGACAACCAATCAAAATTGTGAATGTCCACTAATCAGAAAATTAGAAAAGGATATAATAGCCATTTTATGACAATTTTTATAATTTTTTAGAAAACTAGTGAGAGAATGGATAGTTTTGATAAAGTTTGGGATCATTCCAGTTACAGAACAGCCAATCAGAAGCGAGAATGTCGACCAGCGGAAAAATATCATGTCAAACATGAGAAGGGGGTGTGACATAAATTTAGTAGCCTCCTCCGATATAAACGGACGTTTATGGGGCTACTTAGCCATCCTTTCTTGACATCTCAAAAGCTTTCGACCGCATCTCGCATGTAGACCTCATATACAAACTCATTCAGCTTGAAATGCGTGATGTTTTAATGTACTTCTTACACAATTATCTTTGCGATCGTCACTTCACCGTCCGCATACAAAACACTTACTCCACTTTAAAATCTATAACAGCAGGTGTTCAGTAAGGCTCCATCTCACATCCCACCGTCTTCAATATTTATATTAACGACATTCCTAGGAATGATTATACTTCCCTAACTTTGTATGTGGATGATACAGCTATAACTGCTTCAGCCTCACACCTAAACTTAGCTGCTAGCTTCATACAATCACACCTAGACACTCTGGAAGACTGGTTTCTTAAATGGAAAATTAAAGTTAACCCTACTAAATGTCATGCTATTTACTTTACTCGTACTTGTAAAACTCCCTCTAGACTATATATACTCGATGAGGTAATTAACTGGGAAAACTACGTAAAATATTTAGGTGTAACTTTAGATAAAACACTAACCTGGAGTCCTCACATAACGGATATTAAAAATAAAATGATAGGAAAATTAGAAAACTTAAAAATGCTTTTTAATAGTAAAAACTTAAATTTTAAAAACAAAATTCTATTATATTAAATAATAGTTCTACCAACCACTCTTTACGCAGCCCCGGTCTGTTCATTTGCTGCGAAATCTAATTTGAAATTAATAGAAACAATACAAAATAAATTCTTGAGGCATATTAGTGGAGCACATCGATACTTGTCCAACGAAGTCCAACGAAGACGCGATTTTAATATATTATCTTTCAAACAATACTGTGTAAAATCATCTAATAATTTTTATAATAAAATAACTAGTCTACCTAATGAAATAATTGCAGAACTCTCAGATTATGATTATAATAACCCGAGTAACTCTAAGCGGCCGCGTGCTGCAATGCTTTACTGACAATAGATTCTCTACCTTAATTACCCTATTAGCTCTTATTACTTCATCCCCTGTCCCTCTTGTTATATGTTGTGCCGTAAAGTGATGTGTTGTATTAAAAAAATGTGTATTTTTATTATTATGGAGCAGGATAGTGTACCTAACTGTGTTGTTGATGTTTATTATTTGACCGTGAGACTCCATCTAGTGTTTCGTACTATGTATACTAATCAGAAATTTCCTTTTCAGGGTGTTAATCAGCTATTGTTCTAATTTTACAGGTGCTTACAACATAAGTCACAGCTCTCACTGATTTCTCCTTACCCAACTTTTAATGACCGGCATCTCTAAATTACTCCTTTTCTAAATTTAGTAATCATAGGATGCAGTGGTTACAGAACTTCCTGGGCCAAGCCCTCTAGTTCTGCAATACATGGGAATTTGGCAAAACAACATATGGATTTAATTGGCTCGAACATGGAAATAAAAGATAGTAAATAAGGGAAGGGGTGCTTGAGTTTAGGCAGAGAAAAATCCAAATAAAGGTAAAATGAGAAATAAGAAAGTGAGTATCCAATTTTGGAAGGGCTACTGAAATACTAGGATATATAACGAAATGCACAGTTAGGTTGTAGAAATGAGTAATTTTTTTTCTCCAGGAGTTTAAGAGAGCACAAGTCTCGAGAGACGTTAAGATGAAGAAACACATTAGAGAAAATTGTGAATCAGATGAGATTCAGAAGAGAAATTCTCAGCGAATCAAATTTGTGGTGAGGACCAATGGCAATCTTAGTAAGTGACCCACCAAGAAGTGGCCGTGAGAAGCGCTGCTTCAGAATTTGGAATAGGAGAAAAACGTTAAGAGGGAAAGAAAGTCAATGCAGTAGGGCAAGATCCAGGGAGGACCAATGCAAATGATAGTTTTATTCTCCTTGGGAATCATAAAAATTAAAGGTCAAATTTACACTTTCTTGATACTTATAGATTTCCTCATATTATCGAGTAAAGAGAATATTTGTAATTTCTAGAAACTGTTTGAATGTTATACTAAACTTCAGAGGGCACAAAAGAAAATTTTCGGAAAACTTACATTAAGGTCTTTAAAATAAATTAATAAAAATAATTTCTAATTTTTCACCAGAATCCGTAATTACACCCAATTGTTTACCTTAAGAACATTCAATTTTATAAAAACTGTTCTCTTTGTTACCAGCATTTTTTCTTTTAATTCTTAATTTGTAACAGTTCTGATTTCCAAAGGATTTTTAGACATTCATTGAGATTCTCCCAAGTTTTAGTAACAGAGTTCAATTCTTCAACTATTTTAATTTCTCTTTTCATGTGTTCAAAATCAAGATCAAATTAGGTCTACATTATTTCTACATTCTCTCAATAGATAATGTGCGCATGACGTCAGGGGCAGCAAAATTGGCAGCTCAACTTCCTCGTTGGCAAAGCATTTGAATTTCCTACGGATCATGCTTGTTAAAGGGGTTTTAATTTTGTAGATTATCTGAAAATGGTAACAAGCTGCTGTGCGTATGGCTGTACTAAGCGTTTCTAAAAAGGTGAAAATATTGGATTTTATTGCTTTATTAAAGATTCTACATAGCGAATGCTTTGGATAAAAGCTTTGAAAAGGCAAGACTGGACTCCAAGTTATTCCAGAAATCGAGACAAACATTTTCAGAATGGTAATAAAACGTTAACCTTACTGTAATATAATAGATTATATAAAACTAGCATATATCCCGTCATATGACGTCATCAGTAATTTTTTTAATTTTCCAGAATTCTACAGTACCATATGAGGCAGGTAAAAAATGATTTGTGTTTTGACTGAGAATTATCTGGTAGACGCTCAATAATTTGTTTATCTTGGTACTCTTCTAAATTCTCCCGATACTGTGAATGCAGTTTAGAATCATGTCGAATTCATTTAGAAAGATAATTCAAAGTTTTCTCAGCTACGTCGAGATTATCGTTCAGTTCTTCCCCATTTTTTTGCCACAGTAATTAATAGAAATAAAGGAATTAAACTATTATTTCCACTACACCAAACCTGGAGGTAGATAGAATTGGTTATTAATAAAGGTGAAAAAATTTTTATTGCAACAAAAAATAATCGATGATTAAATTTAAAATTATCACATTTGTACCTAATGTATTATTTAAACCAAATATAAAAGAAAATTATTGACGTAATACCTAAGTCCAGTGATAACATGTATGAAAATAATGCAGGCGATATTAAAATAAGAAATGATTACATGAGATGGCTAACCCTCTAAGCGGTTCGCACGTACTATTCCGCCAAACCTATGATATCTTCAAAGCGGTTGTCACGTACAATTATCGACCTCCAAAAACGTTCCGAAAATGGATGTAATGTACATTTCTGTCAGTGTTTGAGGTAGGAGGGTCAGGTCGATTGTTTAGAAATTGTTTAGAATCCCTCTTCGACTGACATTTATTGAGGGATGCATTTAAACTCTCTGAGCCACAAATACGATGATAGCTTTTCATGGCTTTGTCAATCTCTATTTCGAAGTATTTCGTTTGCAGTAACAGATGTATCTCTAATTGCACCACTTAAATATCTTGGATAACTTTCACAAAAATATAAATAATTTTCTTAAAGAATACTTTTATTTGTACATTTAGAATCCATTATTTCTTATGGGATGATCTTCCAGACTTGACGAGCTTTATGTGTATTAAAAATTAACAATCTATAATATCTATTTATATATCTATTTATAACCGGAAGTAAAGGGACAATAACAAGGGTGGGTTTCCCGTATTCCATTCTAGTCGACAAAGGGTGAAGTAAAAAATCATAGAACGCTTTGGCCATTCACACAATAAACCTTTAGCGTATTTTTTGGAGACTTTTTTAATCGGTGTGTTCCACTCGGAGGGTTAAAGGAATGACGTCATAAAGCTAAAAAAAATATTATTTTTACCTATTTATCATGTGATAAATTTAATCGCCTGCTCTTAACTGGGGAAAATAGGACTTGAAATAATGGCATTAACCGCTCGAAAAGAGGGGATGAGGTGGATTTCGAACATTTTAAAGACAACAGTATTTTTCGCTGTGGTGTGAAGCATATTTATACCAATTTTTATAAAAATCGGATCGATAATTTAGGAGAAGATCAAACTTTACTCGCTTTGAATTTTGCCTCTATCCATTCCAGGTCCAACCGCTTCATAAATTTGAGGACAGATAACTTAGGCTATTATTATATAGGAGATTATTATACTCTGAGAATTTTTATTATTATTACTAAGTTTTTTTTTTCATATTTCTAACGTATTTTCTATGCTTTTGGGAGAAGTATTGTATCTATAAATGTAATTATTTTTTTTCCTTAAAATGATCAGGTTCTGCACATTTTTATTAGATTCTTATTTATGTAATAGTTTATTGTGCCTGTTAACATAATGAAAATAGTTATATTTTGATGATGATACTTAATAGTACTGTGTAAAGCGTTTAATTTTTTAAAATATATATATACTTTCGTAAGTGCTAAAATAAATCTATTTTGAATGACTTGGCCAGTTTCTGGTGTTTCCTTCCCCTTCCCTTAAATAAAATTTAGTTTTGTTATGTACGTGATCCATATCGAAGCTCATGAGATACAACGAAAACAAGCAATGTTTTGCCAACGAAATGTGGAGTTGTAGTCAGCACTCGTATTTGTTTACAAACATGCAAGTTCTCTATAGTGTTAGTTCATCTGACAAGCCTTTTTTCAAGAATGAAGTGTATTTTCTTTGAAATTCAGGTTGTCACTGACGCCATCTCTTGGATAAAAGAGAAATGAATTTTGGATTAGTAACATTTCTCAATTTGGAAACTTTGCCTTAGGATTTCGATTTTGTATTGGTATTTTGGATTTGTCTAGATGTGAATTAGATATTTAAATGCCTCGATTAAAATAACTGGGTTTACCCTATACTATTACATCTGTCATTTTCTTATAGTTTTCCTTAATATACTTGCAATGAAACTAAAATGAAATATAATAATTCTATATTAATTATAAATTTCTTTGATTGGCAGGAATAAACATTACGTACCGAATTCTTTGGCTTAACAAAAAAAATAATTCACTAAAATTCAAGATGGCATTTTCTAAGCGAAAAACATGGGGGAAGAATTACAATTAGAAACTTCCATTTAAATAATCTATAAGGCAATTTGTCGCAACGTCACGAACTACTATAATGCCCTTCCCATTCATTTTCATGTTTACAACAGCCAATAGACAAACAATAAACTGCCCTTCCGTTTGAAACTAAAGCCAGAATTGTCATAATTTGAGAATTTGCCCTACTGTCTGAAATCGCATTATTTAGTGTCAGAAATTGTGATATAACTACACCTATAGTTTTTGAGTATAGCCTAAAAATATTAAACTAAAACATTTCCAGATAGTCTTGTTTTTAATTTGCTGATTTGGCAGATAGTTTGATCATAAATATTCCTTCAAATTATTCTTTGTATATGGCAATAACTCTTTTCTAATTAAATAGAAATCTCCATGATTTAGATATAAACACTTCTTGCTTCATACCCAAAAGTAATAAAACTGAAAAAAAAATCTGACGTTAAAAATAATTCTCAGCATTAATATTTGTTTGATAATTATTCTCGAGGAAAACACTCAACTCTAACTTTCGATCGACAGTTTTCATTTTGTCCTCTTCCAATTAAAGATATTCTCAGATATCGCAATCGCTTAGTCGGCGTTTCCAAGGAAACAGAAGATCCGAAAACAGTCTATTAAGTGTTTTTTCTTCGTGTTTACTTTTGCACAGGAATCTATGCTAGAAAACAAAGCCGATTATTGGATTATGTTTCCTAAAGAAAACTTTAGAAGATTTATCATAGAAAAAGAAATTTTTTTCTAGAAGAAATCAAATTAGCATACATTGCCTTCTTATCCATGATGAATTAAACGACGGCTTAATTTATGCAGACTAACGGGGAAATAAGAATTCATGAATCTTTTGCTAAATTAACAAAAAAAGTAATCCTAAAAAGTAATCATTATTTAAGAATTAAAAAAACAATTACCAACTCAGGCATAGTTGAATTATAATTCAGCTTATCGAGGAGAAAATTTAATGAGAAGTTTAATGATTAATATTATCGTTTTTTATTAATAAATCAATATTAAAGTTCAGTTTTTAAGGTAGTACTTAAAGTAGAATTCTAAATGTCAGCCTTCATTGAGATAAATCTGATGTGAAAACTACATGAATTCCTTGTACACCCTTTCAATAATACAATTTTTATTCTTTTGTATGATATGTCGCCAAATGATTCGCATGGTTTGCATATTATTTGTATTAATAATCATCAGATGACTTGTTTAATTTGTTACTTACTTGTATGGTTTTTCTTCAGAGGTTTTGTATGGTTTGCATATTATTTGTATTAAGAATCATCAGCTGATTTGTTTAATTTATAACTTATTTGTATGGGTTTTTTTTTCAGAGGGTTTGTGTGGTTTGCATATTATTAGTATTAAAAGTCATCAGATGATTTGTTTAATTTATAACTTATTAGTATGGTTTTTCCTCAGAGGATTTGTATGGTTTTCATATTATTTGTATTAAGAATCAATAGATGATTTGTTTAATTTGTAACTTATTTGTATGGTTTTTCTTTAGAGGATTTGTATGGTTTTCATATAAATGTATTAAGAATCATCAGATCATTTGTTTAATTTGTAACTTATTTGTATGGTTTTTCTTCAGAGGGTTTGTATGTGTTTTGCATATTATTTGTATTAAGAATCATCAGATGATTTGTTTAATTTGTAACTTATGTGTATGGTTTTTCTTCAGAGGGTTTGTATGGTTTGCATATTATTTGTATTAAGAATCATCAGATGATTTGTTTAATTTGTAACTTATGTGTATGGTTTTTCTTCAGAGGGTTTGTATGGTTTGCATATTATTTATATTAAGAATCATCAGATGATTTGTTTAATTTATAACTTACTTGTATGGTTTTTCCTCAGAGGGTTTGTATGGTTTGCATATTATTAATATTAAGAATCATCAGATGATTTGTTTAATTTATAACTTATTTGTATGGTTTTTCCTCAGAAGGTTTGTATGGTTTGCATATTATTTGTATTAAGAATCATCAGAGGAATTGTTTAATTTATAACTTATTTCTATGGTTTTTCCTCAGAGGGTTTGTATGATTTATACATTTTTTGCATGATGTATTATCAGATTATTGTGTAATTTGTATATTATTTGTATGATGTATCATCAGATAATTTGTATGTTATTTGAATGATGTGTACTTCGATTAATTGTATGATTTGTATATTATTTGATGCATCATCAGATAATTTGTATATTATTTGAATAATGTGTACTCTGATGATTTGCATCATTTGTATATTATTTAATGTGTCATCAAATAATTTGTATATTTGCTATATTATTTTTATAGTCTGTCATCATAAATTGCCTTTAAAGTAATGCTTAAAATTCACCATTTAAGAAATAATTACTAATTTAGGCAGAGATAAAATGTAATCCTATTTAGTAAAAATAAATAAAAGTTTAATGTGTAAAAATAATCACTTTTTATTCATTAAACAAGATTTAGTTTTTTTATGTATAGTAAAATTTTAAATATCTTTACTGCTGTTACCGAAGAAAAAATCTACTGCTGACACTACATGATTTCTTTGTATTCCAACTAAATAAACTTTGTACTATTTTCTATGATATCTCATCATATCATTTGTATGATTGATATATTATTTTTATGATATGTTGTTGTAAGTTAACTGTTAAAGCAGCAATAAAAAGCAACATTTAAGAACTAAAAAATTCATTACAAATGCAAAGACAGTTAAGTTATAATTCAATTTACTCAGAAGAAAATATGTAATAGCTAAAAGTAATCGTTTTTATTCACAAAGCAATAGTAAAGATTGCATTCAATTTGTTACAATTTTGATTATTTTGAAACACGTTCATGTGGACACCACATAATTTACTTGTACGACTAATAAATAATTCATTTATTAATATTTTGTATGATGTGACATCATATATTAACTGAAAAAATAATGATAAAAAATTCCTATTTAGGAATTTGAAATTAGTTACTGAATGGCTTCATCCTAAATCATTGGTTAGTGTATGTTTGCTTTTCTATTCAATTCATGAGGTATTTCGTAGTCACTCATTTTCTACTTTAACAACCACAGTTATCTCAGAACAGGATCAAATTTTTTAATCGAAATTATTCTAATATTAACTTAAAATATTAAACCTCATCGTAAATCACCATTTAATGTACATTTTTTTTTCTATTCTGTTCAGGTGGTATACCATACTCTCTTATTTTTATACTTTAATAACTATACTTATCTAAGCTCAGCATATCATTTCTTAATCGAAATTATTAGTATTTTCTTCTAAAAATAGACCTCATTGTAAATCAATATTTAATGTACATTTTATTTATTCTATTTAAGCTCTATACCGTAGTCACTTATTTTCCACTAAAATAACCACAGTCATCTAACCTCAGGATCACATTTTTTAATCAAAATTATTCTAGTATTAGCTTCTAAAAAAATAACTTCATCGTAAATCAATGGCTAGTGTATGTTTGTTTTTCTATTTAGTTCATGCTATATATCATAGTCACTTATTTTCTACTTTAATAGCCATAGTTACCTAAGTTCCGGATCACATTTCTTAATTGAAATTATTCTAGTATTAACTTAAAAAATAGACCTCATCGTAAATCAATAGTTAATGTACATTTTTTCTCATGTAATATACCATACTCTCTTATTTTCTACTTTAATAACAATAGTTATCTAAGCTCAACATCACATTTCTTAATTGAAATTATTAGTATTTGCTTCTAAAAATAGACCTCATCGTAAATCACAGATAAGTGTATTTTTTCTATTCTGTTTATGCTGTATACCGTAGTCACTCATATCCCACTTCAATAATTATAGTTATCTAAGCTTAGCATCACATTTCTTAATTAAAATTATTCTAGTATTAGCTTCTAAAAAATGGACCTCATTGCAAATCAATGGTTAGTGTATTTTTTTTTATTCTATTTATGCGAAATATAGTAGTCACTCCTTTTCCACTTTCACAACCATAGTTATCTAAGCTCAGCATCACATATCTTTATTGAAATTATTCTAGTATTAGCTTAACAAAAAAGACTTTATTATAAATCAATGGTTAGTATATGTTTGTTTTTCAATTCTGTTCATACGGTACAACCTAGTTACTCATTTTCTACTTTAATAACCCTAGTTGTGTAAGCTCATGATCACATTTTTAGTCCAAATTATTCTAGTGATAGCTTCTAAAAAGTAGACCACATCGTAAATAAATGGTTAGTGTATGTTTTTTTTTCTTCTCTGTTCATATGGTATACCGCAGTCACTCATTTTCCATTTTAATAACCATAATTATCTAAGCTCAGCATCATGTATCTTTATTGAAAATATTCTAGTAATAGCTTTAAAAAAATAGTCTTCATCGTAAGTCAATGGTTAGTGTATATTTGTTTTTCTATTCTGTCCATGTGGTATATCGTAATCACTCATTTTCTGCTTTAATAACCATAGTTGTCTAAACACAGAATAACATTTCTTAACTGAAATTGTTCTAATATTAGCTTCTAAAACATGGACCTCATTGTAAATCAATGGTTAGTGTATTTTTTATTCTATTCATGTGGTATACAGTAGTCACTCAGTTTTCACTTTCATAACCATAGTTATCTAATCTCAGCCTCACATATCTCTATTGAAATTATTCTAGTAATAACCTGAAAAATATACTTAATTCTAAATCAATGGTTAATGTATGTTTGTTTTTCTATTCTGTTCATAGAGTAAAACGTAGTCACTCATTTTCTACTTGAATAACCCTAGTTATCTAAGCTCAGGATCACATTTTTAGACAAAATTTTAACTGTTAGCCATTAAAAGTAAACTACATCTAAAATCAATGGTTAGTGTATGTTTTTTTCTACTCTGTTCATATGTTGCGGTTACTCATTTCCCATTTTAATAACCATAGTTACCAAGGTTCATCATCACATTTCTTTATTGAAAATATTCTAGTATTAGCTTTTAAAAAATAGATTTCATCGTAAATTAATGGTTAGTGTATGTTTATTTTTCTATTCACTCATTTTCTACTTTAATAACCATAGTTATCTAAGCTCAGTATCACACTTTTTAATAGAAATTATTCTAGTATTAATTTAAAATAATAATCGTAAATCAATATTTAAAGTAATTTTTTTTTCTATTCTATTCATGCGGTATACCGTACTCTCTTATTTTCTACTTTAATAGCCATAGTTATCTAAGATAAGTATCACATTTCTTAACTTAAATTATTAATATTTGCTTCTAAAAATAGACCTCATTGTAAATCAAAATTTAGTGTTTGTTTTTCTATTCTGTTCATACAGTACATCGTAGTCCGCCATTTTCTACTTTAATAACCCTAGTTGTGTAAGCTGATGATAACATTTTTAGTCAATATTATTCTAGTGTTAGCATCTAAAAAGTAAACCACATCGTAAATCAATGTTTAGTGTATATTTTTTTTCTTCTCTGAGCATATGGTATACCGCAGTCACACATTTTCTATTTTAATAACCATAGTTATCTAAGCTCAGCATCGCGTTTCTTTATTGAAAATATTCTAGTATTAGCTTTAAAAAAATAGTCATCATCGTAAATCAATGGTTAATGTATGTTTGTTTTTCTATTCAGTTCATGTGGTATATCGTAGTCACTCATTTTCTACTTTAATAACCATAGTTATCTAAGCTCAGGATCACATTTTAATCGAAATTATTCTAGTATTAACTTTAAAAAGTTAGACCTCATTGCAAATCACTATTTAATGTACATTTTTTTTATTATTCTGTTCAGGCGGTATACCATACTCTCTTATTTTCTATTTTAATAATCATAATTATCTAAGCTCAGCATATCATTTCTTAATCAAAATTATTAGTATTTGCTTCTAAAAATAGACCCCATTGTAAATTAATATTTAGCGTATTTTTTTTTACTATTTTGTTTACGCTGTATACCGTAGTCACTCATTTTCCACTTCAATAACCATAGTTGTCTAAGCTCAGAATGGCATATCTTAATTAAAATTATTCTAGTATTTGCGTCTAAGAAAAAGGCCTTGTCGTTAATCAATATTTGCAGTGTATATTTTTCTATTCTGTTCATGTGATATACCGTAGTCACTCATTTTCCCTTTAATAACCATAGTTATCTAAGCTCAGTATGACATTTCTGTATTAAAATTATTCTAGTAATCATTTAAAAAAATAGACCTCATCATACATCAGTATTTAATGTAATTTTTTCTATTCTGTTCGTGCAGTATACCATACTTTCTTATTTTCTACTTTAATAGCTATAGTTATCTAAGCTCAGCATCATATTTCTTAATTGAAATTATTCTTGTATTTGCTTCTAAGAAATATGACTCATCGTAAATCAATATTTAGTGTTTTTTATTCTATTTTGTTCAGATGACATACCGTAGTCACTGATTTTCCAATAGTTATCTAAGCTCAACATCACATTTTTGTATTGAAATGATGTTAGTATTAACTTAAAAAATAGACCTCATCGTAATTCAATATTTAATGTACGATTTTTGCTATTCTGTTCATGCAGTATACCACACTTTCTTATTTTCTACTGTAATAACTATAGTTATCTAAGCTCAGCATTACATTTCTTAATTAAAATTATTACTTCCAAAAAAAACCTCATCTTAAATCAAACTTTAGAGTATTATTTCGATTCTGTTTATGTTGTATACTGTAGTCACTCATTTTCCACTTTAATAAGCATAGTTATCTAAGCTCAGAATCAAATTTCTTAGTTGAAATTATGCTAGTATTAGCTTCTAAAACATTGACCTCATCGTAAATCAATAGTTAGTGTATTTTTTTCTATTCTGTTCATGTAGTATACCGCAGTCACTCATTTTCCACTCTCATAACCATTTTTTATCTAAGCTCAGCATCACATTTCTTAATTTGAATTATTCTAGTATTAGATTCTAAACTATATATCTCATCTTTAATCAATGGTTAGTGAATTTTGCTTTTATTATTTTCATGTGGTATACCGTATGTACTTATTTTTCCTTTTAATAACTAAAGTTATCTAAGTTCAGCATCACATTTCTTAATTGAAATGATTCTAGTATTTGCTTGTAAGAAATATGACTCATCGTAAATCAGTATTTAGTGTATTTTTTTCTATTCTTTTCATACGATATACCGTATTCACTGATTTTCCACTTTAATAACCATAGTTATCTAAGCTCAGAATCAAATTTCTTAATTGAAATTATTCTAGTATTAGTTTCTAAAACTTTGACCTCATTGTAAATCAATGGTAGTGTGTGTGTTTTTTTTATTATTCTCTTCATGTTGTATACCACTGTCACTCATTTTCCAATTTAATAACCATAGTTATCTAAGCTCAGCATCACATTTCTAAATTTGAATTATTCTACTATTGGACTCTAAACAATATATCTCATCGTTAATCAGTTGTTAATGTTGTATGTTTTTTTATTCTGTTCATGTGGTATATCATATTCACTGATTTTCCATTTTAATAACCAAATTTATCTAAGTTCAGCATCACATTTCTTAATTGAAATTATTCTAGTATTAACTTCTAAAAATAGATCTCATCGTAAATCAATATTTAGTGTACATTTTTTTCTATTTTGTTCCTGCAGTATGTCGTAGTTACTCACCTTTTACTTTGAAAACCATAGTTATCTAAGTACAGCATCCCTTTTTTTATTCGAAATTATTCTAGCATTAGATTCTGAAAAATAGACGTCATCATAAATCAATATTTAGAGTGCATTTCTTTTCTATTCTGTTCATTTAGTTTGTCATAGTCAGTCACTTTCCTCTTTAATATCCAGATTTATCTAATATCAGAATTACATTCCTTAAATGAAATCATTCTAGAACTTACACAAAAAATAACCCCGTCGTAAATGAATTGTTTGTAAAATGTACTATGTCAGCCTTTCTCGTTTGTATATTCAATTTATGCAATTTCTTATCGACATTTCTTTCCTACCAGTGTAGTCAAAGTCTTTCTCAAATTTATTTACTTAAACTTCTTTTTATGCTCTCTGATAATATTCAAAAACTTCCCTCATAAATTAGCACATAATAAAGATGACTAAATCTACATTTATAGTATTTTTGTACTATTCAAGTTTTCATTAATTGTATTGAATAGAAAGAATTTTGTTTTGAATAACCATGAATCTTAAATTTTGGTTTTCTTCTAAGTAAATTAATTAGTATAAATGTTCAGCAGTAATGGTAATCAATTATTGAATAAGGTAAAAACTTACCTTTATTTTTTAATCCTTTTGAATTTGATTTGAAGAATCCTTAGAAATCGAAATGATGAGCCAAAAACAGAAGTCTATTGTTGAATGAAAACGTCTTTAATGATGAAACACACCAATTGAAGATTATTTTTTAATAAGTAATAAAATATATATAAACTTTCATTCCTCTTCCCCGCAGACCCCTTTATTTCACATTATCAAATGTGGTATACCTATTTTCAGGGTTGTGAGCCAACTTGACTCATAGAATGTATATGAAAATAAATAAATCTAGTAATAAATATAATATAAAGTAAATATAAAGTATATAAAGTAAATATAGAGGACAAGTCGAGAACACTTCCATTCCAATGACAGAAATTCATGCTACTGACTCACGGAAGAATTGTCAAGTTCAACAATCATGCAAAAGGAATAGATGTAGAGACCATTGTGCTAAATGTTATAAAAATGTTTGTGGAAAATGTGTTTAAAAAACAGATTTTATATGCAAAAAGTGTTTTTCACGAATTTTTTTTATAATAAACATTTCATTTACGCTAATTTGGAACTATTTTCTTTGCCAAAAACTTCAATTTTTTGTATGAGTTAAATTGGTTCTCTTCAGTAAAAATAGGTATATGATCAACATCCTTAAATCTAATTTTAACACTGAATATGAATGAATTACACTAAAAAATGAATAGAATTACACATAAACTGAATACCAACCATCTTTTCTAGCCTTGAATAATAAAAGAAACAAAACAATAAAAACAGTTACATGGTGATGCCATCTGTTAAAATACAAACAGTTAGAACAGAAACCACAAACAATAAAGAATAAAAATGAAACAAATGTTATGAGTTATTTAAAAATTAAAATTAAAATAGTGAGTCTTTTATGAAGACTGAACACTTATTTTCCTCAAGAATGATCAAAGCTATCTCATTTCTTCGTCGTATTTACTGATAGTAATTCTTCTAGATATCACTAATATTAAATATACCCTCGCTATAAATCAATGAACTGTAAAACATACTAAATCATTATTTCTTATATACTTAAATACGCAATTTATCACAGTTATTTATTTTATCATAGAAAAGCTATCTACCCTTAGGCAAAGACAATGAGTTGCTCAATTTCTTTTTTTGTAAATGTTCATTTAGCTCCAATAATATAAAAAAGGTACCATCGTAAATCAGGTGATGATAATTATTACCAAATTAGTATTTCTTGTCCTATTTTTTAAGTATGCAATCAGTGGCGGGCTAAGGCTAAAGCGGACCCTAGGCAACATTTGCCTGTTCATTTGCCTATTTTTAAGTCATGACATATACTTTGTGTTTGGTAGTTTGGTTTTAAATCATATAGTATGTAGTTCTATTTAATTATCGGATACCAAGAAAAATAAAAACAATTATATACATGCACAATAATTAAATAAACATAATTTATTAAAACAAACATAAACATAATATATTAAAAAGAACAATAATACTTGAACAAATATACCCAGATTGATTAGTTATATTGCCTTTTTTCTCACTTTTAATTCTACAAACTCGTCAATTAGTTTGACATAATTAATAGAGTTATTTAATAACTCTTTTTCTGTATAAAGTAATGATAAACTATTTTATTTTTGTTGGCCTAAAAATTTTTTATTTTGGACATTACTGAAAATGATCTTTCACAGCTTGTATTGCTTATTGGAAGGATTAAATAAATTCTCAGAATTATGTTTAAATCAGAAAATATTGCAATAATATTATTTTCGAGAATAAATGACCATGTGGATAAAGGCGAAATAATATTTCTTTTCTTATAAAAAAAGTCTTAAATTGTAATACTTCATTTTTCAGTTCTGCTAGGTTTAAATATTGTTCATAATATTTTAGTTCTTCTCTTGAAGATTTATCATGAAAAATTGTTTTCAATTTATTGTTAATAGTTTTATAACACTCAGATCTTTTTTAAAGGTTGCTAATTAAAGAATTTTCAATCACAACTCAAAATAGATGCATTCAGGAGACACTGATTTTTAAGAGCTACGTTTGACTTTTTAAATATCTTCTGACGGGCATAGTAAAGGCTTGAAAAGCGCGAGGCTCTATCGTATTTACACACATCGACATTCGCAAGCGTGTATGCATAAGAACGGAAATGCTCGTCCACACTTGTCGAATTTATCAATCAACGATTCGGCGTAATTTAGATACGTTTCATCAATAATTATGAATATTACGTTTTTCTGTTAAATAAAAATAAAAAATAAAATCCTAATTCTCGGGAGACAAAAATTATGGACCCTAGGCATGTGCCTAGGTTGCCTAGGCCTTAGTCCGCCCCTGTATACAATATATCATATATATTTCATTCTAAATTGTTTTCTTCTGACCGGGGCTGCCGGATGATAGCCGAATGGTTAGGGTGCTGATCTTTGGTACTGGACTTCGGGGGTTTGAATCTCACTGTGATATAGATGTTCGGAATTGGCTTTAAGCAGTAGGTCCCGGTCTCATTAGTCTTCATGTTGCAAAAAAGTAGACCGTAGTGCTCTGAACCAAACCAAACTGAGACAAGAACTTTCTGGAGAGGGGTAGATGGTTCAAAAGCAAATGGGGGGAGGGCAATAAGTTAGCCTTGATGAGCGGTCGTGCCATACCTAACTAATTTGGACATTAATAACTGGAAATATAGCTTCATAGATAAGCATTTATTTCATAAATATTCATTTATTCTAGCCATGTAAAATTTTTATGATGTTAATGAATTGTTAAAACTCAACCCTCTCATTATTTTATTTCTTTTTGATATTTTTTTCTTTTAAATCCCCTATATAATAATAGCCTAAGCTGTCTGTCCATCTGTCCGTGAATTTATGAAGCGGTTGTACCTGGAACGGATAGAGACATCCTTATTGTATTTTTGATAAGTTATGGTTAGCAAAAATCAAAGCGAGTTCGAAAACGTTCGAAATCCACCCCTTCCTCCCTTTTCGAGTGTTTAATGCCGTTATTTCAAGCTCTGTTGTCCCCGGTTAAGAGCAGAACATTAAATTTTATCAATTTATCACATAATAAATAGATAAAAGATAATAAATAGATAACATTTTTTTTTCTAACATAGAGACATCCATATTGTATTTTTGATGAGTTAGGGTTAGCAAAATTTAAAGCGAATACGAAAACGTTCGAAATCCACCCCTTCTCCCCTTTTCGAGTGTTTAATGGCCTTATTTCAAGTTCTGTTGTCCCCGGTTAAGAGCAAGCGATTAAATTTATCAATTTATCATATAATAAATAGATAAAAATAACATTTTTCTAGCATTCTGACGCCATTCCTTTAATTATCTCATTTAAGCCCTTACTCTGGGAGTTGCGGTTCGTACCGAACGTTCGTTGTGACGTCACCTTGACGTCAGATTGCGGAAATTTTGAGAGCAAACGATACTTCGGTACTCTGGGGGTTACATGCGGAAATTTACAGCAACCTAAACTATCGGTAACTTTCCGCATGTAACCCCCAGAGTACCGAAATATCGTTTGCTGTCAAAATTTCCGCAATCTGACGTCAAGGTGACGTCACAACGAACGTTCGGTACGAACCGCAACTCCCAGAGTAAGGCCCTTAATCATTTCTTATTTTAAATTATATAACTAAAAAATTTAGAATTATATAACTATATTCTGCATTATTTTCATACGTTTTATCACTGAACTTAGATAGAACGTAAGTAATTTTCTTTTATATTTGACTTAAATAATAGATTAGGAGGCACATATGTGCTAATTTTAAATTTAATCCTTGATTATTTTTTGTTGCAATAAAAATTTTATCACCATTATTAACAACAAATTCTTTTCATAGAAAGTCTACTGTCTATTTCACGGACTAATAAATATCTAGCGTTTAAGTTATATATGTTTGAAAATTAAGAAGTTTGTTCGTTTGTGTGTTTGTTTTTTATACATAACCACACGGTTTGCAATCGATTCGCTCAATTTTGGATATCATTCATATATACCGCCAAATAATCACTGTCAGTATTAAAACCTCTGCTGTCCATCCCATCACGTAATATGGCAAAATAAATTAAAGTTGGCAACTAACATGCGGTCAGTAAAGATAAACAAATTATTGAGCTTGTACCAGATAATTTCCGGTAAAAAACAAACCATTTTTTTACCTGCCTTATAGGGTACTTTACCATTCTAGAAAATTAAAAATTTACTGATCCCGTCATATGACGGGATATATGCTAGTTTTAAATAAAAAAAATTGATATACTTAATCGTCGTTTAAATTATTTTCTACTTTGTGATCTATAATAGATAAACTGATATATAAAATGAGTACATATAAGATCAAATTTTATTTTAATGTTTTGTATGAAACAAATATGGAAGAATGGCCGTTATATATATATATTTATATATATATATATATATATATATATATATATATATATATAGTAAAGGGGATATGGCATTGAAATATTTCAGAACTTTTGTTCTAGATTTGTCACACCTATCTAATTTCTCTAATTAAAATAAAAATAAAAAACCGAGAGAGAAATTAGGCCTGTTAGAAATTGAAAGGAATTGAAAAATATAAAGTATAGCCACAATGTAAAGAAGCATTTAGTATAATAAACTAACTCACGATTTCTTATATGCCAAATTACATGATTTATCATAGTTTATTTACCTCTAGGAACATTCAAAAGTGTTGAAATCATAAATAAGTTCCCCTATATAATAATAGCCTAAGTTATCTGTCCGTCTGTCCTCGAATTTATGTAGTGGTTGGATCTGGAATGGATAGAGGCATCCATATTGGATTCTTGATGAGTTAGGGTTAGAAACTTTCGAAATCCACCCCTTCCCCCTTTTCTAGCATTTAATGCCATTATTTAAAGCCCTATTTTTTCAAATATTAGGATCACCGATACTCAACAAATTCTATCTGCCTCCATGTAATGGAAATGATAGCTTCATTTCTTTACTTTCCTTAATTACTGTGGCAAAAAAACTTTGAAGAACTCGACGATAATTTTGATGTAGCTAAGAAAACTTTGAATTATACTTCTAAATGAGTTCTAAGTAATTCTACACTGCATTCACAGTATCGAGAACTTTAGAAGAGTATGAAGATAAAGAAATTGTTGAGCATGTACCAGATAATTCTCAGCCAAATAACAAACCATCCTTTTATCGGCGTCATAGGGTATACTTTATAATTCTGAAAAATTAAAAATTTTATTGATCCTGTCATATGACAGACTATATACTAGTGATATATTATTAGTGTAACATAATCTGAAAACTAATTTGAATTAAGAAATAAACATAACCTTATAACCTTTATCTAAGAGCACTAATTATCCAAACCGAAGGCTATCTCGAATTTGCTATTTAAAAATCTTATCACGTCTATATGCAATAGCTTTGATTTCTTAAAATAAATAACAGTTTGATATTATACTAACAAATTTTTTTATCACGTGGCTCACAAAAGTGTAAAGGTTTAGATACGGGTATACTGTTAATGTAATATAACCTGAAAACTAATTTGAATTTAGAAATAAACATAGCTTTTATTTGGGAACATTACTTACCAACATCGAAGCCTGGGCTCGGAGGGACTTGTCTAAAATTATATCATTCCAATACATTAGTTTTTATCATCTTAAAACAAATAACAGCTTTATATTTCTAACAAATGTTTTTCTCATATGGATCACAAAAGTGTAAAGGTTTAGATAAGGTATACTGTTAATGTAATATAACCTGAAAACTAATTTGAATTTAGAAATAAAAAAAACCTTTATTTGGGAACATTACTTACCAACATCGAAGCCTGGGCTCGGTGGAATTTGTCTAAAATTATATCATTTTCGTATACAACAGTTTGCATCATCTTAAATAGTAGCTTTATATTACACTAACAAATGTTTTTCTCATATGGATCACAAAAGTGTAAAGGTTTAGATAAAGGTATATTGTTCTTGTAATATAACCAGAAAACTAATTTGAATTTATAAATAAGCATAAGCTTTATTTGGGAACATTACTTAGCAACATCGAAGCCTAGGCTAAGAGGAACTTGTCTAAAATTATATCATCTCCATATACAACAGCTTTCATTTCTTAAAATAAATAACAGCTTTATATTACACTAACAAATGTTTTTCTCATATGGATCACAAAAGTGTAAAGGTTTAGATAAAGGTATACTGTTAATGTAATATAACCTGAAAACTAATTTGAATTTAGAAATAAAAAAACCTTTATTTGGGAACATTACTTACCAATATCGAAGTCTGGGCTCGGAGGGACTTGTCTAAATTATATCACCTCCATATTCAACAGTTTGTATCATCTTAAAATAAATAACAGCTTTATATTACACTAAGAAATGTTTTTCTCATAGGGATCACAAAAGTGTAAACGTTTAGATAAAGGTATATTGTTATTGTAATATAACCAGAAAATTAATTTGAATTTAGAAATAAACATAACCTTCATTTGGGAACATTGCTTACCAACATCGAAGCCTGGGCTCGGAGGGACTTGTCTAAAATTATATCATCTCCATATACAACAGTTTTTATGCTCTTAAAATAAATATCAGCTTTATATTACACTGACAAATGTTTTTCTCTTATGGAACACAAAAGTGTAAAGGTTTAGATAAAGGCATACTGTTATTGTAATGTAACCTGTAAACTAATCTGAATTTAGAAATAAACATAACCTTTATTTGGGAACATTACTTACCAACATCGAAGCCTGGGTTCGGAGGGACTTGTTTAAAATTATATTATCTCCATATACAACAGTTTTTGTCATCTTAAAATAAATAACAGCTTTATATTACACTAAAAAAATATTTTTTCATATGGATCCAAAAATTGTAAAGGCTTAGATGATAAAATATATTCTGTATTATTCCTATACAAAATAAGTTCACACAAAAGGGGAACTGGATCGTCTGCAAATTGAGATCTAAAAAGAATGGAAATTTTTGAAGAGTTTATTTTTCTTTTTTCTAGTGGCAACAATGAAGACAAAACAAACTTTCCTTTCTTGTTATAGAGGCATATCAGCTTTGAAGGCTTTGTAAGAAGAGAATTGTTAAATTTGTTTTTCAGGAAATATTCTGTAGTTTTTATAAACAAGATTTTTTTTATTGCAATGGAGTATAGGCTTATTTAAAATCGATATTCCATGCATATGGACTTATGAAAATACTGAAGATGATATAGATTTCATTATTGGCTGCTACATCGGAATTTTCCATTTTGTGATAAAATTTATCTTATCTAGTTTTTTGAAAAATACCGGTTGGGATCTTCATTGTACACCTATTAAGTTATACATATTTTTTTTATTTCTTTGTACAAAGTACAGAAAGCGTTTTAATGGAGATAAATTTCAGTGCTTGCTCAAATTTTAAGGAAATTACATATTTTTACCTAGTCTTAAAAATTTTTAACTAATTTTAGTGTTACATTTGTTCAAATACACAAAATATACTAATTTTGAAATTTTAAATAATCATTTTCACCATTCCTGAACTGGTTACGACTAGTTTTTTTTCTTAGCGTTTTACTTACGTATGTATTTTGCTTGACTCAAAAACTCAAAACTCAGCCTTAGAAGGTCGAACTTTTGTGTTTAGTACTGTTTTTATTATAGTGTTTATCCCCAACCCCTTTGATGCGTTTATTATGCCCTCTATATTTCGAAAAAACTCAATATAACATTATTAATGTTATAAAGGATAATGCATAAAAGCTCAAACTTAAAATTTAAAATTCTTATATTGAAGATCATTATAATACCTAGTTTTGTTCCTTCTCTTATTATTGAAATCTGCACCCTAAACAAAGAAAATTTATCAATATAATGGTTATTAAAGCTGTTAGGCATAACTCAAAAACAATTAGCCGTCGAATGCTCAAATTTTATATGTAAGACTGTGACAACATCTACTTGAGAATTGTATATTTGATGAGATTTGCAATCCATTTAACGTAAAATATTAATATGAAACCTATTTATGGAGTGGAGCATAACTCAAAAACGGTTAGCCGTTGCATATAGAAATTTTGTATTTAGTATTATTATAACCTCAAATTGTGTATCTCTGCTTTTGATTGCATTTTCCCTTCCTTATAATGAAATACTTCAATATAACATAGTCTTTACTGTTTGATGTCCATGTTTCTCCTGCATATGTGATAATATCTCTAATTAAAGTCTTATATGTTAGCAGTTTAATTTTACATGATATTAATCTTCTCGTTTCATCTTTGGACATGTCCTAGACATCGGATTATTTGTGCATTTATGTATCTCAGTATGTCTTTATTTTTAATTACGCTCAATTTCTCTGTTTGTTCTTCTGATAACTACACTGTTTTTTTACCTTAGTTAAAATATTTTCATTAATATTTTCCTTTCAAAAATCTTTAATATATACTTAGTCTTTACTGCTTGATGTCCATGTTTCTCCTGCATATGTGATAATAGGTCTAATTAAAGCTTTATATGTTAGCAGTTTAATTTTACATGATATTATTCTTCTCATTTCTTCTTTGGATATGTCCAAGACATCGGATTCATTATGCATTTATGTATCTCAGTATGTCTTTATTTTTAATTACGCTCAATTTCTCTGTTTTTCTGATCCCTACACTGTTTTTTTACCTTAGTCAAACTATTTTCATTAATATTTTCCTTTCAAAAATCTTTAATATATACTTAGTCTTTACTGTTTGATGTCCATGTTTCTCCTGCATATGTGATAATAGGTCTAATTAAAGTTTTATATGTTAGCAGTTTAATTTTACATGATATTATTCTTCTCATTTCTTCTTTGGATATGTCCAAGACATCGGATTCATTATGCATTTATGTATCTCAGTATGTCTTTATTTTTAATTACGCTCAATTTCTCTGTTTGTTCTTCTGATAACTACACTGTTTTTTTACCTTAGTTAAAATATTTTCATTAATATTTTCCTTTCAAAAATCTTTAATATATACT
The DNA here is from genome assembly GCA_032207245.1 of Pardosa pseudoannulata. Classification (NCBI taxonomy): domain Eukaryota; kingdom Metazoa; phylum Arthropoda; class Arachnida; order Araneae; family Lycosidae; genus Pardosa; species Pardosa pseudoannulata. Next base: position 15,108,312 of record CM063507.1, read on the forward strand.
TAGTCTTTACTGCTTGATGTCCATGTTTCTCCTGCATATGTGATAATAGGTCTAATTAAAGTTTTATATGTTAGCAGTTTAATTTTACATGATATTAATCTTCTCGTTTCATCTTTGGACATGTCCTAGACATCGGATTCTTTGTGCATTTATGTAAATCAGTATGTCTTTATTTTTAATTACGCTCAATTTCTCTGTTTGTTCTTCTGATAACTACACTGTTTTTTTACCTTAGTTAAAATATTTTCATTAATATTTTCCTTTCAAAAATCTTTAATATATACTTAGTCTTTACTGCTTGATGTCCATGTTTCTCCTGCATATGTGATAATAGGTCTAATTAAAGTTTTATATGTTAGCAGTTTAATTTTACATGATATTAATCTTCTCATTTCTTCTTTGGACAAGTCCAAGACATCGGATTCGTTGTGCATTTATGTATCTCAGTTTATTTTTAATTACGCTCAATTTCTCTGTTTGTTCTTCTGATAACTACACTGTTTTTTTACCTTAGTTAAAATATTTTCATTAATATTTTCCTTTCAAAAATCTTTAATATATACTTAGTCTTTACTGCTTGATGTCCATGTTTCTCCTGCATATGTGATAATAGGTCTAATTAAAGTTTTATATGTTAGCAGTTTAATTTTACATGATATTACACTACTATTAAACAAGGTTTTATTTTCATAAATTACTCAATTTCCAGCTTGAATTATTTCTCTGTTTTCGGTTTTTATATAATAATAGTTGCTTAAAATAGTTGCCAGATATTTAAAATGTAAGACTTCTTCAAAGGTACTTCACAGTACGTCGATATTTCTTGGTTTTCCCTACAAGTCATGAGTTGATATAATCATTCATATAAGAAATGTATCATTATAACGAACATTAATTCTACGGTTCTCTCCTAGATGGCAGTACTGAAGTTTTTGCCCATTCAACATGATCACCTAGAGTAAAATGTCAACTTTTAATCTTGAAGAGAATGTCTTAACAATAAGTCTGATAATCATTTTTTCAAGCTTGTGTGTTATTAAAGATCGTTTACATATTCATTCTAAAAGAAGCAGAATAGATCTAAACATAGCTATCACAATTAAGATAGCAAGTCTCGAAAGTTGCTATTTTTCATTAAAAATGAGTACAGCAAATTGGGCCCATTTCCTATTGAATATTATAGCTATAAATTACACTGATATCATAAAAGGATCAGCAAAAACAAAACTAGGTTATTTCAATTAAAAATGTGTTTTTACTCATCAACAGTGAATGATTACACTGGTATTTTTTTTGCTGAGGATTAACAATGGACAAAATTACACGAACAAAATGTTCACACCTAAAACGAGCAACAAAACCTAATTACTTCCGATGCTGCATATCTTCACCTTTTTATCTTGCATTACTACCGTATACAACTCTGAGACTTCTCCACGATAACCACAAACTGCTTCTTCTGTAAAGCCAAACCTTTCCAGTTCTGAATTCTTGATTCTTTAAGGTCTTTTTCAACTCCTTCAATCAATTTCTCTCTTGATCTTCTTCTTCTACTGTTGTTAAAATGTTTACCTTTTGTTATTTCTTTAATTATTTTCTTCTCATTTCTTCTTTGGATATGTCCAAGACATCGGATTCTTTGTGCATTTATGTAAATCAGTATGTCTTTATTTTTAATTAAGCTCAATTCCTCTGTTTATTCTTCTTATCCCTACACTGTTTTTTTACCTTAGTCAAAATATTTTCATTAATATTTTACTTTCAAAAATTTTTAGATATACTGAGTCTTTACTGATTGATGTCCATGTTTCTCTTGCATGTGTGATAGTAGGTCTAAGCTTTATATGTTAGCAGTTTAATTTTACATATTAATCGTCTCACTTTTTTAGACTTGTTCAAAACATTGCATTCTTTGTGCATTTATGTATCTCAGTATGTTTTTATTTTCTATTAAGCTCAATTCCTCTGTTTGTTTTTCTGATCCCTACACTCTTTTTATTTACCTTAGTCAAAACATTTTCATTAATATTTTCCTTTCAAAAATATTCAGATATTCTTAGTCTTTACTGTTTGATGCCCATGTTCCTCTTGCATATATGATAATAGGTCTAATTAAAGTTTTATATGTCAGGAGTTTAATTTTACACGATTTTAATCTATTCTTAAACAAGCTCTTTTTTGTTAAAAGGCTTGATTTCTAGCTTGAATATTTTCTCTTATTTTCCCTTTGATATAATTATCGTTGCTTAAAATAGTTGCCAGATATTTAAAATGTAAGACTTCTTCAAAGGTCCTTCAAAGTATGTC
>CM063507.1:15123118-15133118 GCA_032207245.1 Pardosa pseudoannulata
TTTATTCCGTATTAATTTGCATTTGTTAACACTGTATATTCTATAACACAGCGTTAAATATTCCCCTAGTGGTGACTTTTGGAACTAATTTTTTTTTGTGGAATCTTTCGTCCCCCGTCTTGTTATGCGCTGACAGATTATCGGACTTTAATTTTAAAAATCGTTTATTTTTGTGATTTAGTAAAAATATTGGTTTTTTTGTTGTTGTTAAATAATCATATAGTATATATAAAAGAGTAAAATAAAAAAAGTTTCGTTCATAAAAACAAAGTAGTTTTCGATTTACTGAATAACTAAACTTTTCGCGATTTATGAAGAAACGCCCGCTGCAAGCGTAAGTTTGCGGTGAAGTATACCCGCATGCCAAGTGTTAACTAAGGAGTTGAGTGCCTAATAAAAAGCATTGTGTTTCTGCTACTCAAGGTTTATAAAGGAAATTAATTTCTTAACTGTGCCAATGGATGTAAAGTGAAATTTGAATAAATAACTTCTTCTGCTCAGCGTGCGTGATATTGCAGATCACGAGACTTTATCGGTGTTTAAGTAGATTTTATGCTTCTTTAAAAGTGTTGCCATATTGCACTTGAACTGAATCAGAAAATGTACATAATAAAAGGTAATTTTATTCCGTATTAATTTTGCATTTGTTAACACTCTATTTTCTATAACACAGAGCCATATATTCCCCTAGCGGTGACTTTTGGAACTTTTTTTCCAGGAATATTTCGTCTCACGTCTTGTTTAATCTTCCTACAAAATGTTTCATCATTCTCGCAAATAGATCGCTCTACAGAACACTGTGAGCACTGTCAGTTTAATTACGGCCACCCGGTACATTTATACTAAACGACCTGACAGACGTTGTAATGTATTGACTCTGTAAATCCAAAAATTGTAAAATGTTGTTAAATAAATTCTAAATTGTACAGTTTTCCTTAAAAGCAACGTGTTAAAAATTTTAGTAGAAAATCAATTTTATAAAAATTATTACATGTTGTTATAAGTAAACAGTTAAATAAAATTTAGTAAATGAAATATAGCTGGTACCCCAGACATATTGAGTTAATATATTAATATCTGTACCAAATTTTATTTTTAACATTTATTTATTTATTTTAACATTTACGAAGTTTTAGATAATTCTAAATTAATAATAGTCTTAGAAAATTTGTTATAAAATTGATCGTTTACAAAAATTATAACATTGCAGGTTAGGTAGATTGTTATTGAATGTTGAAATAATTCATGAAAAATCGCGTAAGATACTCACTTTAACACTACACCTTACAAACTTGCACAATGTTTAATAGAAGGTAAACTTGAGTAGCAGAAACACAATGCTTTTTATTAAGCACTCAACTCCTTAGTTAACACTTGGCATGCGGGTATATTTCACCTCCAACTTACGCCTGCAGCGGGCGTTTTTTCGTGAATCGCACGAAAGTTTAGTTATTCAGAAAAATCGCAGTAAATCGAAAACTACTTTGTTTTTATGAACGAAACTTTTTTTTATTTTACACTTTAATATATACTGTATGATTATTTAACAAAAAAAAACAATATTTTTACGAAATCACAAAAATAAACGATTTTTAAAATTAAAGTCCGATAATCTGTCAGCGCATATTTCTTCATCACTATCTTTGTCACAACGGCTCATTTTATCAGTTTTGTATTCAACAATAAAAAAAAACCAAGCTTCAAATTGACAAAACATGACTTGTACGTTCTGGAACTAGGAATTCGATTGAAGACGAAATAACGCAACAAAAGACCGAGTAACTCGACAATCATAACTTGTGGAAAGAAAAAATGCAAAGCGTTGCATAGCAACGCAAACAACACGCATATAATGTCACACATACATATAATTATACGTATTTAGTAGATTTGTGGTGGTTAGAGGGTATCCACCACAAATCTACTAAATACGTATTTTTACGTGACCCGCGCTCCAGTGACAGACTGCAAAAAACGTAAAAATAAGTTGCCCGTACGCGAAGTGTTAACAGAATACAGAACTGACTCATTATCTGAGTTACTTGTCCTTTTACACATTAAGGGAATATTCTAGAACACCGCTTCAGTACATTAAAGTATGTTAAAGAACTTCTAGAACAAACAGAAACATAAACGTAGTTAGATTAAATTAAAGTTCCTACATCACCTGTCCGGGGATTCGATCCTGGGGCTTCTCGTGCTGAACCCCGTTGCGGTAACACAGCTCCACAAATACGTTGGCATTCAAAGGTTTCAAGCAGCATTATAATAATCTCAATAATAACGCAATTCTGGATTTTTAACAAAAAAAACCATTTTCTATCGGTTCTAATTGTGAATCTAAACCATTCGCGAATCAACTTAATTACATACACAAAATTTCATCAAAATCAGTCCAGCTGTTTATTAGTTCTATTACAAACACAGGGACAGAAGAATTTTATATGTAAAGATATCTTGTTCAAATTTTCAACCGTTAATAAAATACTTTTTATTCATCCAGTCAAGTTCAAATACGCTTTTTATAAACTTGTAGTAGATGACACTTAGATATTATTTGTTTATCGTATCTCTTAAATTTTAGTTAGTTTTATGTTATATAAATCACATCGCTAATGAGATAGTTGTGTTTTGGTATTGTATTAAAATTTTGGAGACGTGAAAAAGCTTATAAAAACTTATCATGAGAACATACTTAAGTAAATTATATGTATTAATGCACAATGTGTACTTATAATCCTATGGATAGAGGTAGGGGAGAGTGGGGCACCTTGAGACATAGCCCACCTTGGGACACCTTTATTTTCGGGCTTTAATTTGCAACCAGGAATTAGTTCTCATGTGTATTGATAGATAGCCTTCCTCTTCACTTCTCAAAGAATTTTGATGAAAATAGAGCTTATAGGTAAGGAACAATTTCATTTTCTTTGTTTTGAATAACCCAAAATTACATCAATGTGCATTTTAAAAAGTAATTTTTTTTAAAGATTTAAATATTTAAAAAAGTGTATTGTTATGAAAGAAAATTCATTTTTATTATTATTTCTATGCTAATAAATAAATTGTATTGTTAAGCCTAACTGTATAGTAGTTACCAAAAGATACTATGTAAAATACAGGTTGGGAAACATAGATGGATACATTTTAAAAAGTGTAAACAAATATCGAATTCAAGCAAAATAATTAATATTTTGGTGCCTAGTTTTTAATTGATTTAACATGTCAAAATATTAATTTATTAATCCTTTTTTTTTCAGAAAAAATGGTGAGAACAAGAAAAACAAACAGAAAATATTCTGCTGTAAATGCATATACTTGAATCAGTTGCAAATACAATATTTGTTAAAAAAAATGTATTAACTTGAACAATTTTCAGCTATTTCTCTTTTATAACAGTTAATAAAATTTTTTTAACAGTATTTTGTATTTGTTGTTTAATTTCCTAACCTACCCCGTACAGTGGAGCATTACATTGGAGAGGTATATTTTATTTCTTTTATTACTCTTTAACTAAATGAGATATTAAGTAGGTTTAATGTTTATAAGAAGCAGATATGATGACAATATATGCATGCATACTTATTTTTTTCAATTAGCTTTAAAAAAATTCATAAAAATGTTAACTGAAAAGTGTCCCAAGGTGCCCCGGTATCCCCTATCATATATTTTTAAACTCGCCTAAATTATTTTATTTAAATTTTTACTGTTATTAAATTACTGAGAAAATAAAATTAAGGTTTGACTACGGGTTAGAATTTTTAAAACCTTTCAGGCCATGGTATAACATATACTTAAACTCTTGAAAATAATTTTTCTATACTTTTATTGTAATCAAATGATGCAGAAAATATTAAGGCTTATCTACTTTGTAGACTATTTTAAATCTTACTGATCGGTTCGAATCCCACTATGGCATGGATGTTCGTAGCCGTTCGGAATCGGCTTTAAGCAGTAGGTCCCGGTCTCATTAGCCCTCGTGTGCAAAACAGTAGACCGTAGAGCTCCAAACCAAACCAAATCTTACTGATCAGGGTATCACATATATTTTTAAACTCATGTAATTTTATTTATCTTTTTTTACTGTTATTAAATTACACAGAAAATAAAATTAAGGTTTGACTACGGATTAGAATTTTTGAAACCTTTCAGGCCATGGTATAACATATACTTAAACTCTTGAGAATAATTTTTCTATACTTTTATTGTAATCAAATGATGCAGAAAATATTAAGGCTTATCTACTTTGTAGACTATTTTAAATCTTACTGATCGGTTCGAATCCCACTATGGCATGGACGTTCGTAGCCGTTCGGAATCGGCTTTAAGTAGTAGGTCCCGGTCTCATTAGCCCTCGTGTGCAAAACAGTAGACCGTAGAGCTCCAAACCAAACCAAATCTTACTGATCAGGGTATCACATATATTTTTAAACTCATGTAATTTTATTTATCTTTTTTTACTGTTATTAAATTACGCAGAAAATAAAATTAAGGTTTGACTACGGGTTAGAATTTTTGAAATCTTACACGTCATGGTATAACATATACTTAAACTCTTGAGAATAATTTTTCTATACTTTTATTGTAATCAAATGATGCAGAAAATATTAAGACTTATCTACTTTCTAGACTATTTTAAATCTTACAGATCAGGGTATCACATATATTTTTTAACTCATATAATTTTATTTATCTTTTTTTTACTGTTATTAAATTACGCAGAAAATAAAATTAAGGTTTGACTACGGGTTATAATTTTTGAAATCTTACGGTATAACATATATTTAAACTCTTGAGAATAACTTTTCTTTACTTTTATTGTAATCAAATGATGAAGAAAATATTAAGGCTTATCTACTTTGTAGACTATTTTAAATCTTACTGATCAGGGTATCACATATATTTTTAAACTCATGTAATTTTATTTATCTTTTTTTACTGTTATTAAATTACGCAGAAAATAAAATTAAGGTTTGACTACGGGTTAGAATTTTTGAAATCTTACAGGTCATGGTATAATATATATTTAAACACTTAAGAGTAACTTTTCTATACTTTTATTGTAATCAAATGATGCAGAAAATATTAAGACTTATCTACTTTCTAGACTATTTTAAATCTTACTGATCGGTTCGAATCCCACTATGGCATGGATGTTCGTAGCCGTTCAGAATCGGCTTTAAGCAGTAGGTCCCGGTCTCATTAGCCCTCGTGTGCAAAACAGTAGACCGTAGAGCTCCAAACCAAAACCAAATCTTACTGATCAGGGTATCACATATATTTTTAAACTCATGTAATTTTATTTATCTTTTTTTACTGTTATTAAATTACTGAGAAAATAAAATTAAGGTTTGACTACGAGTTAGAATTTTTAAAACCTTTCAGGCTATGGTATAACATATACTTAAACTCTTGAGAATAATTTTTCTATACTTTTATTGTAATCAAATGAGGCAGAAAATATTATGGCTTATCTACTTGCTAGACTATTTTAAATCTTACTGATCGGTTCGGATCTCACTATGGTATGGACGTTCGTAAGCCGTTCGGAATCGGCTTTAAGCAGAAGGTCCCGGTCTCATTAGCCCTCGTGTGCAAAACAGTAGACCGTAGAGCTCCAAACCAAACCAAATCTTACTGATCAGGGTATCGCATATATTTTTAAACTCATATAATTTTATTTATCTTTTTTTTACTGTTATTAAATTACGCAGAAAATAAAATTAAGGTTTGACTACGGGTTATAATTTTTGAAATCTTACGGGTATAACATATACTTAAACTCTTGAGAATAATTTTTCTATACTTTTATTGTAATCAAATGAGGCAGAAAATATTATGGCTTATCTACTTGCTAGACTATTTTAAATCTTACTGATCAGGGTATCACATATATCTTTAAACTCATGTAATTTTATTTATCTTTTTTACTGTTATTAAATTACACAGAAAATAAAATTAAGGTTTGACTACGGGTTAGAATTTTTGAAATCTTACGGGTATAAACATAGATTTAAAACTCTTGAGAATAACTTTTCTACACTTTTATTGTAATGAAATGATGCAGAAAATATTAAGACTTGTCTACTTTCTAGACTATTTTAAATCTTACTGATCAGGGTATCGCATATATTTTAAACTCATATAATTTTATTTATCTTTTTTTTTACTGTTATTAAATTACGCAGAAATTAAAATTAAGGTTTGACTACGGGTTAGAATCTTTGAAATCTTACAGGGTTAACATAGATTTAAACTCTTGAGAATAACTTTTCTACACTTTTATTGTAATGAAATGATGCAGGAAATATAAGACTTATCTAGACTATTTTAAATCTTACTGATCTTCGGATCTCACTATGGTATGGACGTTCGTAGCCGTAAATCGGCTTTAAGCAGTAGGTCCCGGTCTCATTGCCCTCGTGTGCAAAACAGTAGACCGTAGAGCTCCAAACCAAATTTACTGATCAGGGTATCGCATATTATAAACTCATATAATTTTATTTATCTTTTTTTTTACTGTTATTAAATTACGCAGAAAATAAAATTAAGGTTTGACTACGGGTTATAATTTTTGAAATCTTACGGGTATAACATAGATTTAAACTCTTGAGAATAACTTTTCTACACTTTTATTGTAATGAAATGATGCAGAAAATATTAAGACTTGTCTACTTTCTAGACTATTTTAAATCTTACTGATCAGGGTATCGCATATATTTTAAACTCATATAATTTTATTTATCTTTTTTTTACTGTTATTAAATTACGCAGAAATAAAATTAAGGTTTGACTACGAGTTATAATTTTTGAAATCTTACGGGTATAACATAGATTTAATTTGAGAATAACTTTTCTAAACTTTTTATTGTAATGAAATGATGCAGAAAATATAAGACTTGTCTACTTTCTAGACTATTTTAAATCTTACTGATCAGGGTATCGCATATATTTTAAACTCATATAATTTTATTTATCTTTTTTTTACTGTTATTAAATTACGCAGAAATAAAAATTAAGTTTGATACGGGTTAGATTTTTGAAATCTTACGGTATAACATATATTTAAACTCTGAGAGTAACTTTTTCTATTACTTTTATTGTAATCAAATGATGCAGAAATATTAAATTATCTACTTTCTAATATTTAAATCTTACTGATCGTTATCTCACATGGTATATTTTATTAATTTTAAGCAGACTTCATTAATTGTGCAAAAAATATAGACTAATCCAACCAAAAATCTTACTGATCAGGGTACGCATATATTTTAAACTCATATAATTTTATTTATTTTTTTTTACTGTTATTAAATTACGCGAAAATAAAATTAAGGTTTGACTACGGGTTATATTTTTGAAATCTTACGGGTATAACATAGATTTAAACTCTTGAGAATAACTTTTCTACACTTTTATTGTAATGAAATGATGCAGAAAATATTAAGACTTGTCTACTTTCTAGACTATTTTAAATCTTACTGATCAGGGTATCGCATATATTTAAACTCATATAATTTTATTTATCTTTTTTTTACTGTTATTAAATTACGCAGAAAATATTAAGGTTTGACTACGGGTTATAATTTTTGAAATCTTACGGGTATAACATAGATTTAAACTTGAGAATAACTTTTCTACACTTTATTGTAATCAAATGATGCAGAAAATATTAAGACTTATCTACTTTCTAGACTATTTTAAATCTTACTGATCACATATATTTTTAAACTCATATAATTTTATTTATCTTTTTTTTACTGTTATTAAATTACGCAGAAAATAAAATTAAGGTTTGACTACGGGTTATAATTTTTGAAATCTTACGGGTATAACATAGATTTAAACTCTTGAGAATAACTTTTCTACACTTTTATTGTAATGAAATGATGCAGAAAATATTAAGACTTGTCTACTTTCTAGACTATTTTAAATCTTACTGATCAGGGTATCGCATATATTTTAAACTCATATAATTTTATTTATCTTTTTTTTACTGTTATTAAATTACTGAGAAAATAAAATTAAGGTTTGACTACGAGTTAGAATTTTTAAAACCTTTCAGGCTATGGTATAACATATACTTAAACTCTTGAGAATAATTTTTCTATACTTTTATTGTAATCAAATGAGGCAGAAAATATTATGGCTTATCTACTTGCTAGACTATTTTAAATCTTACTGATCAGGGTATCACATATATCTTTAAACTCATGTAATTTTATTTATCTTTTTTACTGTTATTAAATTACACAGAAAATAAAATTAAGGTTTGACTACGGGTTAGAATCTTTGAAATCTTACGGGTATAACATAGATTTAAACTCTTGAAAATAACTTTTCTATACTTTTATTGTAATCAAATGATGCAGAAAATATTAAGACTTATCTACTTTGTAGACTATTTTAAATCTTACTGATCAGGGTATCACATATTTTTAAACTCATGTAATTTTATTTATCTTTTTTTACTATTATTAAACTACACAGAAAATAAAATTAAGGTTTGACTACGGATTAGAATTTTTGAAACCTTTCAGGCCATGGTATAACATATACTTAAACTCTTGAAAATAATTTTTCTATACTTTTATTGTAATCAAATGATGCAGAAAATATTAAGACTTATCTACTTTGTAGACTATTTTAAATCTTACTGATCAGGGTATCACATATATTTTTAAACTCATGTAATTTTATTTATCTTTTTTTACTGTTATTAAATTACGCAGAAAATAAAATTAAGGTTTGACTACGGGTTAGAATTTTTGAAATCTTACACGTCATGGTATAACATATACTTAAACTCTTGAGAATAATTTTTCTATACTTTTATTGTAATCAAATGATGCAGAAAATATTAAGACTTATCTACTTTCTAGACTATTTTAAATCTTACAGATCAGGGTATCACATATATTTTTTAACTCATATAATTTTATTTATCTTTTTTTTTTACAGTTATTAAATTACGCAGAAAATAAAATTAAGATTTGACTACGGGTTAGAATTTTTGAAATCTTACAGGTCATGGTATAACATATATTTAAACTCTTGAGAGTAACTTTTCTATACTTTTATTGTAATCAAATGATGCAGAAAATATTAAGACTTATCTACTTTCTAGACTATTTTAAATCTTACTGATCACATATATTTTTAAACTCATATAATTTTATTTATCTTTTTTTTACTGTTATTAAATTACGCAGAAAATAAAATTAAGGCTTAAATATGCATTAGAATTTTTGAAATAATATCGTTTGTAATTTAATATATATTTAAATTCTTAAGTATTATTATTCTATATTTTTATTGTAATCTAATGATGAAAAAATTTAAATTACAGATTAGAATATTCTAAATCTAACGAATCGGGATACAGCACATATATTTAAACTATTTTACATTATTTTTTATGTATTTTAACTGTAATAAAATGAAACGAAATAAATTTATAGTTTACTTATGAATTAAAATCTTTGAAAATTTACTGGTTGTGATAGAAAATATGTAAATTTTCAGTGCTATTTTTCTATTTTATTATGAAAATCAAATTAAAGCTTACATACTCATTAGAATTTTTTAAATCTTACTTATCGTTGTATAACTTATATTTAATATATTATTTTTATATCATTTTTTTAATAATTTTACAGTAATCAAGTCACTCGAAGAAGAAAAAGTGTTACCCATGGATTAGAACTTTTTAAATATTACAGGTCTTTGTATAACTTATGTATTTATACTCTTCTATATTATTTTTTTAATAATTTTACAATAATCAAGTCACCGTAAAAAGAATACGTGTTACCTATGGATTAGAATTGAATTTTTTAAATCTTACTAAATTGCTGAATAACTTAACTTATATATTTATACTCTTCTATATTATTTTTTGGAAATTTTACAGTAAATATGTCACGTAAAGAGGAATAAGAATTACCTATGGATTAAAATTTTTTAAATCATACGGGTCGTCATTTAAGGAGTATATTTGAAT
>CM063507.1:15138118-15158118 GCA_032207245.1 Pardosa pseudoannulata
GTACCAATGGATGTAACGTGAAATTTGAATAAACAACTTCTTCTACTGCTGCTCAGCGGATGTGATATTGCAGATCACGAGACTTTTTCGGTGTTTATGTAGATTTTACGCTCTTTTAAAAGTGTTGCCATATTGCACTTGAACTAAATCAGAAAATGTGCATAACAAAAGGTAATTTTATGCCGTATTAATTTGCATTTGTTAAAACTGTATTTTCTATAACACATCCCCAAATAATTCCCTAGCGGCGACTTTTCGAACTAATTTGTTTTTTCTCGGAATCCTTCATCCCCCGTCTTGTTTAATCTTCCTACGATATGTCGCGTCATTCTCACAAATAGATCGCGCTACAGAACACAGTGAGAACTGTCAGTTTAATTATGGCCACCCGGTATATATACTGTTTACTTTAAGAAGTGCAGCAGGCAGTTAAAAAAATTTGAAGCACTAGAAAGAGGTGTTCACCAAAGGACTATGCTTAACTTGGTTGTCATCGATGCAAGCAGTTTGACGCTAGTCTTAGTACTCAAGGACATTTTGAATGAGTGACATACTAAATATGAAATAACGACCTTTGAATTACCCTTTGATCGGCTTATATCTAAATCCATTTTATTGCTAAAGCTGTTTTTTTATTAGAGGGTTTCCGTAGATGAAAAACAAAAATGGCTGACTCTTAACCTTGAGTTTCTTCGAGGCAGATTAGAAAATTTGAAGCACTAGAAAGAGGAGTTCACCAAAGGGCTATGCTTAACTTGGTTGTCATCGATGCAAGCAGTTTGACGCTAGTCTTAGTACTCAAGGACATTTTGAATGAGTGACATACTAAATTTGGAATTACGACCTTTGAATAACCCTTTGATCGCGTTATATCTAAATCCTTTTTATTGTTAAAGCTGTTTTTTTTTTAATTAGAGGGTTTCCGTAGATGAAGAACAAAAATGGTTGACTCTTAAGCTTGACTTTCTTCTAGGCAGTTTAGAAAATTTGAAGCACTAGAAAGAGGAGTTCACCAAAGGGCTAACCATAACCTGGTTGGGATCGATGCAAGCAGTTTGACGCTAGTCTTAGTACTCAAGGACATTTTGAATGAGTGACATACTAAATATGAAATAACGACCTTTGAATTACCCTTTGATCGGCTTATATCTAAATCCATTTTATTGCTAAAGCTGTTTTTTTATTAGAGAGTTTCCGTAGATGAAAAACAAAAATGGCTGACTCTTAAGCTTGACTTTCTTCCAGGCAGTTTAGAAAATTTGAAGCACTAGAAAGAGAAGTTCACCAAAGAGCTATGCTTAACCTGTTTGTCATCGATGCAAGCAGTTTGACGTATACCTTAATACTCAAGACCATTTTGAATGAGGGACATACTAAATCTGGGATTTAATTTGAATTACCCTTTGATCGCGTTATATCTAAATCCATTTTATTGCTAAACCTGTCATTTTATTAGGCGGTTTCGGTAGATGAAGAACAAAAATGGCTGACCCTTAAGCTTGGCTTTCTTCGATTTCATTTACGAAAACAATGACTGTCAAAAACTATCAGTTTTCTTCTTTTACTAATAACTGCTCTAATTTATGTAGCCAAGAGGAAAATCAAGCTTAAAAAATGACCCAGGAGTTTCACGATAAATTCAACTTACCTTTGTTTTGGTTAAAAGTAAAATCCTAAAAGAAGGAAAAAATTTAATTTTCTTTAAAAAAAACGCTTTTAATATTGCAAAGTTATGTTTTTAAAAATCCATAATTGTTTGTTTAAAAGTAAGAGTTGTCTTATGATAATGAATCAATTTATTTAGGGCTAGATAAATTCTATTAATAAAATAGTTTTTTTTTTTTTTTTTTTTTTTTTTTTTGGAGAGAGAGAGAGATTTTCACATTGATTACTTCAGTTTTATTAATAGTTACCATTTACCATTATTGTAGAGTTTAAATAGATGATTTTTAATATGGCAAGAGATAATTTCCCTTAATATTATAAGAATAAACAGTACGATAGTGATTTATTCTGCAGAAAATTATGACCTATATTAAAGAATTTAATCGATTTAGAAGGATTTTTGCTTCCTTGTACGAAATAAAGATTTTATAGTGATCATGAAAAACTTTCGGTTTTCATATTCCAACGGTAATATCTATTTTAATCATTCCTGAAATTAATTTTACTAGTTTACGTGATTGTGCTATACTAATTACGGATTTTTACTTACTTGTACAAAGAAATTGAATTACTGAAATAGTGAATAACTGTTGTTTTTCACATTTCAATGATAATATCTATTTTGATCACTCCTGAAACTAATTTCACTAGTTTACGTGATTGTGCGATACTAATTACGGATTTTTACTTCCTTGTACGAAGAAATTGAATTATTGAAATCGTGAATAACTGTTGTTTTTCACATTTCAATGATAATATCTATTTTGACCATTCCTGAAACTAATTTGACTAGTGTAAGCAATTGCAAGTTACTAATTACGGATTTTTACTTCCTTGTACGAAGAAATTGAATTATTGAAATCGTGAATAACTGTTGTTTTTCACATTTCAATGATAATATCTATTTTGACCATTCCTGAAACTAATTTGACTAGTGTAAGCAATTGCAAGTTACTAATTACGGATTTTTACTTCCTTGTACGAAGAAATTGAATTATTGAAATCGTGAATAACTGTTGTTTTTCACATTTCAATGATAATATCTATTTTGACCATTCCTGAAACTAATTTGACTAGTGTAAGCAATTGCAAGATACTAATTACGAATTTTTACTTCCTTGTGCGAAGTAATAATGAAAATTTGAAATCGTGAATAAATGTTGTTTTTCATATTTCAATAGTAATATCTATTTGAAACTAGCAAAAGAATAAAGATAAATAGCCATAAATACAACTTTATTAAAATATATATGAAGTAAACTAAATGTCTCATTAGTTTTATGAAACTGAATCGATTTATTTTCGAAATCTTAGTTACTTTTAATTTAGTTAAATGCAAAGCAATATCGCCAAATATACAACTTAATTTAAGTGTATGAAGGAAACTAAAATGTGTTATTTGTTTTATGAAACTGAATCGATTTATTTTCGAAATCGTAGTTACTTTTAATTTAGTTAACTGCAAAGCAAAATCGTTTTATGAAGCTGAATTGTTTTATTTTCGAAATCTTAGTTACTTTTTTAATTTAGTAAAATGCAAGGCAAAATCGCCAAAAATACAACTTAATTTAAGTTTATGAAGGAAACTAAAATGTGCTATTCATTTTATGAAACTGAATTGTTTTATTTTCGAAATCTTGGTTACTTTTAATTGAGTTAAGTGCAAAGCAAACTTGCCAAATATACAACTTTATTTAAATTTATGAAGGAAACTAAAATGTATTATTCATTTTGTGAAACCGAATTGTTTTATTTTCGAAATCTTAATTACTTTTAATTTACTTAAGTGCAAAGCAAAATCACTAAATTTACAACTTTATTTAAGTTTATTAGGAAATTTTAAATGTGTTATTCGTTGTATAAAACTGAATTGTTTTATTTTCGAAATCTTAGTTACTTTTAATTTAGTTAAGTGCAAAGAAAAATTGCCAAATATACAACTCTATTTTAGTTTATAAGGGGAATTAAAATGTGTTATTCATTTTATGAAACTGAATTGTTTTATTTTTGAAATCTTAATTACTTTTAATTTAGTTAAGTGCAAAGTAAAATCACCAAATATACAACTTTATTTAAGTTTATGAAGGAAACTAAAATGTGTTACGAGTTTTATGAAACTGAATTGGGTTTTTTTTTTCGGAATCTTTGTTACTGTTCATTTAGCTTAATGCAAATCTAAATCGTCATACATACAGTTTTATTTAAATATACGAAGAAATTAAAATGTGTTATTTATTTTATGTCATTTAGTTGCTTTATATTCGTAATTTTATGCAATATATTCCTCAAATCAGTAAATTGATAAATTTTAAAATTAACAATTGGTCTCTTTTTTTTTGGAAATTTAAATACGCATCTCAAAAGCTTGGCGAAAAACGGCTACTTTTAAATATGAAACAGTTTTATCTCTGAAGCGGTATATGAATTTAAGGCGGTTTCCTTAGCTAAAGAACAAAAATGGCTAATACCAAAGCTTGATTTTCTTCCATTTCATTTCCGAAAACAGTCACTGTCGTAGAATGTTGACTTTTTTCTTTTACTATTTATTCCACAAATTCATGCAGGCAAAATGAAAATCAAGCGTAACGGCATGAGAAAAAAATCGCGAATAAGCTTTTTTATTTAATCAGTTTAAAAGCTTAGTTTTGGTTAAAAGTAAAATCCTGGTTGGTGAAAAAAAAAATTTTTCTTATAAAAGCAATTTTAATACTGCAAATTTGCTTTTTTTCTATAGCTTTAATAGTTAGTTTTATGCATAAAACTAACTATTTACTTACTTAAAAGGTAGACATTTGTTTGAATAAATGTTTCTAATGAATTTGATTTTTGTTTTTAACTTTTGTGAGATACTTTTCAAATCGTTCATATGAGAATTATTAATGTATTTTAATCATTTGTTGGTAATAAATTGAGGAAGAAATATGTGAGAAAGCATTTGATAGGATATATATATATATATATATATTATATATATTATATATATATATATATATATACACATACATACATACATATACATATATATATGTATATATATACATATATATATACATATACAGATATATATATACATATATATATATATGTATATATATATATAAAAGTTATTACACATTGATATCTCTTAAAAATTCTCCTTTTTCCCATCCTTATCGCTTCAATTCTATTATCTCATCCACAAAATTTTATAATTAAAGGAGTGTCCGTGACTTAAAATTCTTCCAACCTATTTCCCAAAGTTTTCTTGAAATAAAAGCCAATTTTCTGCCCAATTTATATATTTTTCAGCTGTCTTTGGTTCACTTTACCATAATCTAAGTTCATGTCTGACTGTGAATAACTGTAACTAACCAGCTCTCTGTTGGGAATTCGTCTCAGCGTCCCTTTCTGGGGTCCAACCCTGTAATCCATACATATTTTCTTGACCATTCTGTCCTCTGCCTTTGAAAGAGCCAGATGTCATTCTCTTAACTAAATAAAATTTTAAGTTCATTCACAAAATTGCCGTTCTCTTCAATATGCCAAGACTGTTTACTTCAATAGTCTAGCTGTTAGTTTTCCAGTGATAGATACACCTGAATCCTTAAAACCAATAAGCAGTTGTCCCTAGTATTTAAAGAACAGGGTAAGGATAACTGAGTTTGCTCTGTGTTCCGTCCAGAAACTGGATCAGCGGCAGCAGTTGCTTAATAGTTTTGTAAAGTATCTTTATTTTGTTACCGTTGAGCGTAGCGCCATCTGGAAAAAAAAGAAAAAATAAGTGTGTTCGCTTAGAGCGCGGAGCGAGGGGATTAAATCGGCTATATACTCTGTTTTTTCTTGATGTTCCTTTAACCCACTGAATGGACGCGTCGACGGGGGTTCGACAGCGAATTCCTGTTCGAAAATGGACCTGTCGATCCCTTCTCGTTCGCACTCGTATAACACACTTTTGAGGGGAAAAAATATTGCAAAGCGATAATAAATGAAAGAAACTAATTTTGCGTAACGGAACTCCTTTACCTTGCAGGGAAAATAACTTAAAAGTAGCCTGACAACTTTTAAACCAGCAACTCTAGTATGGTACGGTAAGTGGAATTTACGAAAAGGGTGACTGTTTTGAAAGGGAAAAAGGTCTGGAGGGTGGTCGGTGGATGGGTTAAAGTGGATGATTTTGACGACTTTTAGAGTGAAAATATCCAAAGTCATTGTAGTAAGTAAATTCTCAATTCCTTTAATCATAAATCTTATTGGGTTTTCATTTTCCCAACGCTGATTCAATCCATATACATTTAATTCTATTTGATTGTGTGAATATATTATGTATCCCCCTCGTTCA
The DNA here is from genome assembly GCA_032207245.1 of Pardosa pseudoannulata. NCBI lineage: Eukaryota > Metazoa > Arthropoda > Arachnida > Araneae > Lycosidae > Pardosa > Pardosa pseudoannulata. The sequence goes on from CM063507.1 coordinate 15,144,102, forward strand.
TATTATTCTTATCTATTGTACTGTGTTAAAATCTTAAATGTTAGTTATTATCTATTGATAGTAATATATTTGCTTTGTAATGTCAAATTCTAATCTAGAATAAACTGTTAGCAAATCCTTTCCCTTTGGTAATTTCTCAATCACAAAGTCTTTATTTTAGTTTATATATTTAATTATACATTCCACTAATTCTTAACATCTTACACCCTGTTTGGACATATTTGTCAGTAACATTGCCATTGTTAACGTTTTAGCATTTTCCGCGCACACTTTAGAAATAAAAGAATGCCACAAGGATCCTATGCCTCGATGCCGTTGATTAAATACCCTTCTCGATGACGTGTTAATTTGCATATAGGCTATAACCACGCCCTCAAACGTTAAGTTTATATTTACCTCTTATCTAAAGCGGGTAAAAGTATGCCCGGTATTATATGTGTTACTTTTTGTATTGTTATAAAACTTAATAATGTACTTAATAAATTTAATAATTCTTTTAATTTAGCCGTTTATGACGAGTATGATCCCTAGACTGAAGGCTTGTTTGTGATGAAGTTTGTTTTCTCGTACCTACATGGCTTTCTGTAGTCAAAAACCCTGCGTAGCTGGCTAAATGTTTGAGTCTGTTTACTGTGGTATATATGTACATTTCTATAACCACATAGAGATAGTTTTAGTTACTTTTACTAATGTAGTTTACTGTAATAAATGTGGTTTAATAAAATAACTCCTCAGCGCAACAGCCTAGGCGCCAGATCCTAAGGTGCCAATATCTGTTTTCGAGACCAAAGGTGGGATGAAAAGCATATGTTCCGGTTAAATGTCCAATTAAAGCGTGCTTAATTATCAAACATTCTTGGTCGTCAGTTTGTCTACTCACTGAAGGATAAAAGGCTGAGAGGGGTATTGAACCTTTACTTGTGTCGTGGGAGCGTGAAATACTATCTCGGTACCCTGGGAGTGCAGTTTATAACGTATTAATATTATACTATATGGAGGATTGGCCCAACAGCTCAATGTTTATTATATAGTTTTGCATAATCATTTGAAAAAGTAACAGTTGAAAAAAATTGGCCGTATCGTTCACGTGGTCTGTAGGATATGGTTATCTTAATAAGATCAGATGATGCACAATAGGTCCTTTTTTATACCAAAATCTGTGTATCGAAATTCTTTTGCTACAGGGATTGTTTATAACTATTTTGCTTTAGACTTAACCTTAAGCATCTGAATTTTGTTGTGGTTACCAATGCCACTTGGACTAGATAAGCACGAGGGCTTGAAGCCACTCGAACTAAGGCGAAGGATGCACTTTTCGTTTGCTGAGACTAGGCAGAATAATGTCTTAATCAAGCGAGTGAGTCCTCGTAATTTAGAAGTAGGACTAAAGAGGTGACCTAGTATGTCAAGATATCGTTTGAGAATTTAGGACATTTGGACCACGAACCTATTTTAATGTTTTAGTCACTATTAATGAAAGGGGATCTTAGGTGACTAGATGTACTAGTTACGAATTCGGAATTTGTCTAATGAACTACTGATCTGTAATATAATAATGAATATTGAAATAGGAAAAGTCTAATAATGGAATTTATTAATGGTAGAAATAGGCGATACTAGATGAAGGCTAATAATGGAATTTATTAATGGTTGAAATAAGTGACACTAGATGAAGTCTAATAATGGAATTTATTAATGGTAGAAATAGGTGACACTAGATGAAGTCTAATAATGGAATTTATTAATGGTTGAAATAGGTGACACTAGGTGAAGTCTAATAATGGAATTTATTAATGGTTGAAATAGGTGATACTAGGTGAAGTCTAATAATGGAATTTATTAATGTTAGAAACAAGTGACTCTAGATGAAGTCTAATAATGGAATTTATTAATGGTAGAAATAGGAGACACTAGGTGAAGTCTAATAATGGAATTTATTAATGGTTGAAATAGGTGACACTAGATGAAGTTTAATAATGGAATTTATTAATGGTAGAAATAGGTGATACTAGGTGAAGTCTAATAATGGAATTTATTAATGGTAGAAATAGGTGAAACTAGATGAAGTCTAATAATGGAACTTATTAATGGTTGAAATAAGTGACTCTAGATGAAATTTAATAATGGAATTTATTAATAGTAGAAATAGATGATACAAGGTGAAATCTAATAATGGAATTTAACAATAGAAGAATATATATGAAAATATAGTGAAATAGGCAATCAGTTCAAAGATTTGTTGTTCTGAGCTTTAGAACAAAGATGGTCTTCCGACAAAGTAACGAGTGTGAATTTCACTGAATTTGTCGAATGATTTGCTTTTGGTTGTTATGACTTCCTTCTACGAGAACGACGGATATTCGAACAATAAAAATACTTCTATTCTGCCTACTCTCTGTTGCCAAAGTTTATTACTGAAATCAATGTCTACAGCTAGGATTGGCTTTAACAACTTTGTAAAATCTAATAAATACTAAAGTAGATTAATATTTAAAAATATACATTTAATCAAATGCTACTATAAAAATTTCTTAACTCCCTTCTGATGAAATCTTTATTATGTTTTATTGTTATATTTTATTAGGTTTAAAAAAACTGTTCAAAATTTAAAACTAAATCATCTGCCTCAAATTCTTTAATTAAGGTGAATTAAAAATATTAATAGATGTCAAGCAACCAAAAAGAAAATTTCCTCTCGAATAGAAAAAAAATCAATTTTATTAAAAGCATTTATCTCATTCCAAATAAATCAATTCCTTTCAAAGGGCAAATTTTACCCATATAAATAACTATTAAGGCATTTCAAAGAAATGACTACGCAATATTAAAATTGCTTTAAAAAATTCATTTTTTCTCCTTCTAGAATTTCATTTTTCTTCAAAACTACCCTGTTAAATTGAATTAATCACGAACATTGGTGGTGGGTTTTTTTCTTATTCTTACGCTTGGTTTTCATTTTCACTGCATAAATTTGTGCAGTAATTAATAAATTAAAAAAAAATCATCCCTCTTCTACCGTGACTGTTTTTGGGAGTGAACAAAACTAAGCACAAGTGGCAGACATTTTGGTGCTGTAGTTATTAAAGGCGTTTATGATAATGTTGCCACATCCTTTGACTGTAATTTCTAAATATAATTGAAATTTGCTCCAATTGCACGAATGGGGGGAAGGCATCTGAGTACAAGCATGTACAAAGTATAATATGTAGCATGTTTGGATTGATAAACAGCATTCTTTATCTAGTGATTACCGTGACTGTTTTTGAGAGTGAACAAACTAAGTACAAGTGGCAGCCATTTGGTGCTATAGTTATTAAAGGCATTTAGGATAATGTTACCTCACCTTTTGACCGTAATTTCTAAATATAATTGAAATTTTCTAGAATTGCACGAGTGGGGGAAGGCATCTGAATACAAGCATGTACAAAGTATAATATGAAGCATGTTTGGATTGATAAACAGCATTCTTTATCTAGTGATTACCGTGACTGTTTTTGAGAGTGAACAAAACTAAGTACAAGTGGCAGCCATTTTGGTGCTGTAGTTATTAAAGGCATTTAGGATAATTTTACCACATCCTTTGACGGTAATTTATAAATATAATTGAAATTTGTTCCAATTGTACGAATAGAGGGAGGCATCTGAGTACATGCATGTACAAAATATAATATTAAGCATGTTTGGTTTGATAAACAGCATTCTTTATCTAGTACCTCTCCTTTCCCAATTCTCTAAAGAATCAATATCCATCTGTAACCCTGCATCGATTATTTAATTACTTTACAAATAACTTATTGTGTTAAATATTTAAAGCTAATGATTTAAAATATTTGCAGGTTTTCCCACATTTATAAGAATGTGAAACAATCCCAGATAGCATGCATACTTGCCGCAAGTTTGATTTTTTCTCAATAATATCTTGTCATAACATATTTGAGGTGACAAACTTGCAGCCAAACTCCTGCAAGTTAGACGGAAAATAAAGCTACTACTCCTTTGCAACTCTATTTTGCTGCAAAACTGTGGCAACCTTGTCATGACAACCTTAAAGCAAGCGAAAATTCTTAGATTTGCTGCAGTCTTTTTTCAAACTTGCAGACTTGTCATGCTGAACTTGCTACAAGTTAACAGGCTTGCAAAGCAAGACTGCTAGAATTTGCGGCAAACTAAATTTGCCATCTGGGATAGCTCAATCGGCAAAGGTATCGATCTTATAACTGGAGGACAGTAAGATTGAGGCTGAAGCCTACCAAAAACATTAATGGTCATTAATGGGGGCTATAGATTAAAATAGGTTAGCGTTCCTAATGTCCTCCATGTTCCCAAAAGATATCTCTGGAGGTGGAAGGTAAACCTGGGGGTCTTCTGCTTGATCTATGCTTCTAAATTGCGAGGACCCAGCTCGGACAGTGTTACTCGCTTCCTTAGCATTAAGTTACACATGCTCCCCGTGTGCTGAAAGCTATTTCTTTCAGCACAATGTCCATGGGTTTGAATTCTACTCCAAAACACGTTCATCAATGGGGGCTAGAGATTAAAATAGGTTAGTGTTCCTAATGTCCTCCATGTTCCCAAAAGATATGTCTGGAGGTGAAAGGTATACCTGGGGATCTTCTGCTTGGTCTATGCTTCTAAATTACGAGGACCCAGCTCGGACAGTGTTACTCTCTTCCTTAGCATTAAGTTACACGTGCTTCCCGTGTACTGAAAGCTATTTCTTTCAGCACAATGTCCTTGGGTTTGAATTCTACTCTTGGGATAGATATCTTCATTGTATGGAATCATCATTACTTTGAAGTTCCCTTTTAATAAGCACTCTGGTAGCAAAATGTTCACAAAAACTTTATAAAATTATACAACTGATCATCAGCTACCCAAATAGATTCAATATTTTTAATAAATGTACCATTTATTGTACTACATAGATACTTATATACTTAAAACTGGCTAGATGCTCCCCTATATTGCCGCATAAAGAAGCTTACACAACGAGCTCAGTGGCCGAATGGTCAAAGCAAGCGTTCCAGACCTGAAGATTATGGGGTCGATGCTTGCCATGGCGGTATATCCAAAGTACGGATTTTTTTATTTAAAAATGTTATTTATTGTTTCCTTATGTTCTTGAACATTCTAGATCTTTCTTTAATATGTAAATTGGTTATTTCTTGAATATTTTGTTTGGGTATAAAAGCTGATACCCACTAGTTGTAGGCAACTTCTCGATCTTGTAAAGTTGCGAGTTGCTACTTAGCTTCAATAAATTCGTTTGTTAACTTAAACGGTGTGTTCATTCGAATCTTCGTGACAATATAATTTCTCCAATTGAAACCTCTATTATATTACACACAGATACTTACACTTACAATTGGTCAGAATCTACTCCCATAGATTCGTAATTTTCTCAAAATAAAACCTTTATTATACTACATAGATACGGTAACCGCGAAATCTGAGTCGGTAAAGGAAACGATCATGTAACTCGAGGGTTGTGGGTTTGGTGGGTTTGAGTTGGCTCAAAATCCCCTGTGATCGTTAATGGTTATTGGGAGTACATACACTATGTCCGTGTTCCTAATATCCTCCAAATTCTCAAACAATACCTCTGAGGGTGATAGACCAATCCAAAAGGTCTAGCCGAACGCTGGCCGATTGGTTAGGGTGCTGGCCTTCGGTACCGGAGTTCGTGGGTTCGAATCCCACTATGGCATGGATGTTCGTAGCCGTTCGGACTCGGCTTTCAGCAATAGGTCCCGGTCTCATTAGCCCTCGTGGGCAAAACAGTAGACCGTAGCGCTCCAAAACCAAACCAAACCAAATATCCAGAAGGTCTTCTACTTGGTCCTTGCTTCTAAATTACGAGGACCCACTTAAGGTAAGACGTTCTTTTACCTTAGCGGTACTCCTCAAAGGAAAAGCGCACTCCTTCGATTTTATTCATGTTGTTTTATGCCTAAGTGTTTGGCTCGTTCAAGTGGTATTGACTACAACAACAACATTAACGGTAACATTTACACTTGCAATTGATAAGAAGATATTGCTATAGATTCATAATTTTCTCCTAAATAAACTTTCTGTACATTACACAGATATTTATCAGGAGATTTCACAGATTTGGTCAAAATGTACCCTTATAGATTCATATTTTTCTCCAATTGAAATCTTTATTATATTACATAGAGGATTATATTTACAACTGATGATAAGAAAACCTTACAGGTTCATAATTTTTTTATTAATTTTTTTAAACCTTTATTATATTACATAGATAATTAACTCATATTTCAGCTTTCAATTGGTTAGAATCTCCCCCTATAGCTTCATAAATTTCTCTACTTGAAATCTTTATTATATTTCATAATTACTTACAATTGATCAGAATTTACCCTTATAGCTTCATAATTTTCGTCAAATGAAACTTTTATTATATTACATAGATACTTAATTATAGATATTTATACTTACAATTTAGAATCTATCCCTGTAGCTTCGTAATTTACTCCAATAAAATCTTTATAGTGTTACACAGATACTTATAATTGATCAGATGCTACCCCTATAGCTTCTTAATTTTCTCCAAATGAAAACTTTATTATATTACGTAGATACTTAATTCATAGATATTTATATACAATTGGACAGAATCTACCCCTGTAGCTTTGTAATTTACTCCAATAAAATCTTTATAGTGTTACACAGATACTTACAAATGATCAGAAGCTATCCCTATAGCTCCTTAATTTTCTCCAACTGAAACCTTTATTATATTACATAGATAATTAACTCATATTTCAACTTTCAATTGGTTAGAATCTCCCCCTATAGATATATAAATTTCTCTACTTGAAATCTTTATTATATTTCATAATTATTTACAATTGATCAGAATTTGCCCTTCTAGCTTCATAATTTTCGCCAAATGAAAATTTATTATATTACATAGGTACTTAATTATAGATATTTATACTTACAATTTATACTTACAATTTAGAATCTACCCCTATAGCTTCGTAATTTACTCCAATAAAATCTTTATAGTGTTACACAGATACTTACAATTGATCAGAAGCTACCCCTATAACTTCTTAACTTGCTCCAAATGAAAACTTTATTATATTACACAGATACTTAATTCATAGATATTTATATACATCTGGACAGAATCTACCCCTATAGCTTCGTAATTTACTCCAATTAAAATCTCTATTGTGTTATAGAGACACTTATACTTACAATTGATCAGAAGCTATCCCTATAGCTTCGTAATTTACTCCAAACGAAACCTTTATTATATTACATAGATACTTTATTCATATATATTTATACTTTCAATTTGTTAGATTCTATTTCTATAGATTTGTAATTTTCTCCAAGTGCATCCTTTATTTTATGACATAAATACTTAATGCAGAGATACTTATACTTATAAAGCCGAACGCTGGCCGATTGGTTAGGGCGCTGATCGTCGGTACCGGAGTTCGTGGGTTCGAATCCCACTATGGCATGGATGTTCGTAGCCGTTCGGAATTGGCTTTAAGCAGTAGGTCCCGGTCTCATTAGCCCCCGTGTGCAAAACAGCAGACCGTAGCGCTCCAAACCAAACCAAACTTATACTTATAATAGGTCAGAAACAAACCCTATAGATTTGTATTTATCCCCGAATAAAATCTTTATTATACGCATAGATATCTGGTTTCATGAAAATTCCTATAGATTTGTAATTTTTTCCAAGTACATCCTTTATTTTATGACGTAAATACTTAATGCAGAGATACTTATACTTATAATAGGTCAGAAACAAACCCTATAGATTTGTAATCATCCCCGAATAAAATCTTTATTATACGCATAGATATCTGGTTTCACGAAAATTGATCACTGTAAAGTTAAAATCATATATATATATATATATATATATATATATATATATAATATATATATATATATTTATATATATATATATATATATATATATATATATATATATATATATATATATATATATATATATATATATATATATATATATATATATATATATATATATATATATATATATATATATATATATATATATATATTTTATATATGTATATATGTATGTATATATAAATATGTATATATATGTATGTAAATATATGTATGTATATATATGTATGTATATGTATGTATGTATGATATATGTTGTATATTATTATTATATGTATGTATGTATATGTAATATAATATGTATTATTGTATATGTATGTATATTATGTATGTATGTATATTTATGTATGTATATGTATGTATGTATATGTATGTTTGTATATATGTATTATTTATATGTATTTATGTATATATGTATGTTTATATTTGTATGTATGTATATATATGTATATATATATGTATGTATGTTGTATATATGTATATATATGTATATATATTGTGTATATATATATGTATATATATTATGTATATATATATGTATATATATATGTATATATATATGTATATATGTATATAATGTATATATTCTGTTTTATATTTATGTATATATTAGTATATTAATATACATATATATTTTATATTTATATATACATATATATACATATATATAATATATATATATATATTTATATATATATATATACATATATATATTTATACATATGTATTTATATACATATATATATTTATATATACATATATATACATATATATATATATACACATATATATACATATATATATACATATATATATTATATATATATATATATATAACATAATTTTTACATATATATAGATATATATACATATATAGATATATATATATACATATATATATACATACATACATATATAAATATATAGATATATATATACATATATATACATACATATATATACAGATTTTACATATATAGACATATATATTTATACATATATACATATTATATACATAATTTACATATATATACATATTATATACATATATATTATATATTTATATATATTTTTATATATATACATACATATACATATATATATATACATATATATACATATATATATATTAATATTATATTATATACATATATATATATATATATTATATGCATATATATATATATCGAATTCTTTGAAGGTGGGAAATTTAAAACTATAATCATCTAATCTATAATTATACAGTTATAAGAATATCATTCAAAAAAATTACGAAAATTAAATTCATTAGGAACATTTATCTAACCCCAAATAAATCAATGCTTTTCAAAGAACAAGTTTCAGACATATATATAACTATTAATGCCTTTCAAAGAAATAAATTTTCAGTTTCAAAATTGATTTTTAAATGTTTTTTCTCTTTACGCGATTTTGTTTTTAACCAGAACTGTGCTTTCAAATTGATTAAATCCTTAAATTTGCTGGGGGATTTTTTTCCCTACCGTTACTCTCTGTTTTCATTTTACTTACATAAATTCGAGCAGTTAATAACAAATGGGGGAGGGAAAGTCAACAATGAAAAAAGGGATTTTTTCCCGAAAAAGAAATGGAAATGAAGTTTTGGAGAAAATCAAGTTCAGGTGTGTCAACCATTTTTGTTCTGTACCAGCGTTTCTGAACCTTATCTGGCTCACGTACCGCTTGGTTGTACATCATGCTAAATTGTACCTCATTGTAAAAAGGATTATATTTCATAAAGTTAGCTATTGCGAGTATGTTTATTTATTTTCATTATATATTTCATAGGGTGACTATGTATCCACATGACATGAGACCAATTTCATTGAAACACGCCTACATGTCATGACGGATTATAAACTATCTGTAACATACGAGGGTTTGAACTTTAATAGTAGCAACTATTTATTCATATGGTATAACAGGTGGGCTGAAAAGTTCGTAGACTAATACATAGATGGAGCTACTAGTATTAAACCCATATGATCTTCAGTTAATCCTAACCTTCGAAAGACACGTGTGTAAATTTGACAGCTGTCGGACTATTAGTTTGTGTAATATAGTATTTTGAGTGAAGCAACTTTTGTTAGTTTGAAAACAATGAATAATAAGGAATTTCGTGTGTTAATAAAGCATTGGTTTTTGGCGAAATAAATATTGTTGAAGCCAAGACTTGGCTTGATAAATATTATTCGGTCTCTGCACCAGGAAAATCAACCGTTGAGAAGTGGTTTGGTAAGTTTAAACGAGGAGACATGATAACCGGGGACGATGGACGCAGGGGAAGCATCAAAGAGGCTGTTACCGACGAAAACAGTAAAAAAAATCCACAAAATAATTTTAGGTGACTGTAAAGTGACGACTTGACCCTCCTACCTCAAAATTCCATGGGAGAAAACACTGGCAGAATTGTACATTACATCCATTTTCGGAATGTTTTTGGAGGTCGAAAATTGTACGTGACAACCGCTTTGTAAGCATCATCGTTTTGGCGGAATTGTACGTGCAAACCACTTAGAGGGTTAATAAACCCAAATTTATGCGTCGATATGGGACAATGGACTAAACATGGCTCTATTATTTCACACCGGAGTCCAATCGATAGTCAGCCTAGTGGACTGCACGTGATGAACCAACTCCAAAACATGGAAAGACGCAACAGTCGGTTGGCAAGGTTATGGCATCAGTATTTTGGGATGGCATGGTATATTATTCATAGACTATCTTGAAAATGGAAAAACCATTAACAGCGACTATTACATAGTGTTATTGGAGTGAAATCGTGGAAAAACGGCCCCATTTGAAGAAGAAGAATGTGTTGTTTCATCAAGGCAAGGCGTTGAATATATTTTATGGTTCTCTGTCCTTTACAAAAGATGTGATTAGGTCAGATTTCGATCTCAAGCATTTTACTTCTCGTATAAATTAATCAATTATATTACTGATCTAAATCGCCTCATCACATTGAGTACATTTAATGCTACTTTTTAATATTATTTGGCATTTATAAAGCATATTAAATATGTTTATATGCATGACAATGCCACCTATAGGTGGATTTTTGTATTAAATTTCTTTATGTAATAAATGTCAAGAGCCTAACTTAAACTATCTGTAATTCTAATTCTATGGTAAAACTGTAACACGTATGGTATTTATTTCGTTAAGTGTAGTCGAGCATTAGTTTCTTGTTTGCACATTAGACCTCTGTTGTAAGAAAAAGCACTACTTGTAAAACTGTTTTACCAACCAATACCAGCAGAACTCAGTTGAAGTTCTGAAATAATTCTATCGAATGAAGCTGGTACAAAACGGTTCAATGCTAAGGGGAGATCCTTGAAAAATACTTTTATGAAGATAAATTTACTTCCGCAAATAAATTCTGAAATAAATGTAGTATTTCATTGATCCGAAGCGATGGCCGAATGGTTAATGCGCTGATCTTCGATACCGGAATTGGGGTTGGGGTGAAGTATATATCACTGTTAGGTGGTCAACCTTACGAGATACCCCTAATGCTTAATTCCCAAGCATACCCCACTAGGCTAATTTCCAATACAGCCCTTACAGCTTTCTTTACCGAGAATGACCCATTCCCAGCCTATCTTAGCCGGTTCCAGCTTTCTGATTCGGCTAGTACGAGATTTGTTTGCGGTGTCCCGGGTTTGCCCGACCACTACCTATTTTACTGCTCCCTCACTAGGGATTGGCATTTCAAGCACCCCAGACCAGGCCTGGAGGGTGCCTGGGCTGATCATCTAAATTGTAACAAAACCCTCTCATCTAAACTAAGCAAACTGTTCGGTTGGCTAATTCAGAGAATCTGCAGGCCCCGTAATAAGGCTGATTCTCAATATACAACTTTCACTGTCCCGCTCTATTGTATTTATTTTCATGCAATTATTTTGTAATTATTATCACTAATTTTTTTTTATTTTAAATTAATTTTTTTTATTTTATTATTATTACCTTTTTTTGTACATCCAGTGTTATTTTGTATGTTTTGTATTTGTATGTGCTGGTTTGTAATATTTTTACTGCATTTATACTGCATTGCATATTATGAGCTGCTGTGGATTGTACACCAGAGGACACCCAAAACATCTTAAACCTTTGTTTTTACCCCTTCCTGATTTTTCCCGAGCTGAAGTCGGGCAGGCGAAATATACCATCCTGGCTCACCCCGAGTGTAGTTCGGGCACTGTGTAATTTTACACTGTGCAATCAGTCTCTCCCGAATTATTTAACATGTGCTTTTTATGGTTTCGAATGCTCTTGTTTACTTTTCTGGCTATTAGATTATTTACTGCTCAAAGAGAGACAGTTGAGGGTAGAAGGTAAGGAGAGAAACAAGGTTCTACTGTTCAGATTGCGATGTTGAACTCTGTGCAGTACCATGTTTTCGATTGTATCATACACGACCAAATTTTGATTAATAATTTCATAATCATTTATGTAAATGCCCCGAGCTGAACTCGGGCAGGAGAAATATACCATCCTGGGTCATCCCGATTGTAGCTCGGTCACTGTGAAATTTTACCCTGTGCAATCAGTCTCTCCCAAATTATTTAACATGTGCTTTTTATGGTTTCGAATGCTCTTGTTTACTTTTCTGGCTACTAGATTATTTACTGCTCAAAGAGAGACAGTTGAGGGTAGAAGGTAAGGAGAGAAACAAGGTTCTACTGTTCAGATTGTGATGTTGTGCAGTACCATGTTTTCGATTGTATCATACACGACCAAATTTTGATTAATAATTGCATAATGATTTATGTAAATGCATAGAATATAAATACAATTTAATTCAAGATAAAAGCTAGGTATTCTAAGCTTTATATTTATAGTTAGTGGGAATTGACTCCAAAGTCTAATGATTTCTGCCGTACAGAAAGCCAACTATACGTGTAAATTACTCATTTATTTAAATTGATTTTTTTACGTTAAATTTTAGGAAATTTTGTATGCGAATGATGCTATTATGTTTAAAAATCTATGTATGTATAAAAATAAGCATAAAAAATTGACAATTTTTACCCATAATCCCGAAATAAAATGAACCTGGGAAGGGTTAAGGTAGATGGTCCTCGCTGGTGAAGCCAATTCCCAAGCATACTTGGACTTCAGTTTGTCTATCCACGGAAGGGATGAAAGGCTGAGTTGAGTTTCATCGCACCTGTGTCTCGGGAGCTTGAAGCACTACTTTGACTCCATTAGGCTTTGCTTAAAAATAATCTATAAAAATCACCGTAGCAAAACACAGGCACACATACTGTGAATCCGTTAACAACTGTGAATTTAGTCTTAAATATGCGTTTATTAAATAAAATGCAAGATGTAAAACCTATGAAAATATTCACTGTAACCACCACCGTAAAAGATTCTTTCCTTGTGTTCCAAAAATCAATCGATTCACCCACAGATCTCTTCGTATTAAATTCTGATTAAATCCCCTCTAGATGCTCGCTCGTAAAGTCTGGAACAGGAAACAGGAGATGCTTGAATATTAGTCAATGTATAAAATGCTGAAAAATGAAGAACTGCGTTCGATCGGATTTCACTTGCGACAGCATTTTAAATGTTAAAGGAGAATGCTACTGAAGGGTTTCAAAAATTTCTCTCATTTTCTCCTACTTCAAATGCTTTGCCAAATTCTCCTGATCAAATAGCGAGGTAATTCTTTTCCATAAATTCCCATGAAAATGTATTAATGGTATTTCACAGCATTTAAGTTCTTTATCATATTTCCACCATGTACAAGAGAAACTTTGTTAAACACTTTAACGTTGTATTTCCCAACACTTTGAAGTCTTTCATTTAGGTGGGCATAAATATCCAGCAAATGATATTATGCCCCATTTTGAAAGGCAAATTGAAGCTCACAAGGAAAAATTGCAAAATTTAATGTTGCAGTCAGAACAAGTTTTGTTTATTTTTCAAATATTTTCCAATATTTAAAAAAAAATTTACTCTTTATTTACTTATTAGTCTTTTAATAAAAAGCGTTTTGATCAAAAGCTCGTGTTGACGATTAGTTCTGTTCCGCTTCAATATACCTCTACACTACCATATTTTC
>CM063507.1:15163118-15271758 GCA_032207245.1 Pardosa pseudoannulata
AAGTTCAGCAATCATGCAAAAGAAACAGATGTAGAAACCATTGTGCTAAATGTAATAGAAATGTTTGATGAAAATATGTTTCGAAAACAGATTTTATATGTAAAAAATATTTTCCATGATTTTTTTTTTTTTACAATAAACATTTCATTTAGATTAATTTGGAACTATTTTCTTTCAAAAAACTGAGTATAAGTCAAAGTGGCTCACTTCAGTAAAAATAGGTATATGATCAACATCCGTAAATATAATGTTAAGCAAACAGAAATTATAAATTTCCTTTCCATTAAGAAGTATAAATGATTATTAGATTGCAGCGAAACAATATTCCAAGTAAAACTAAATAAACAAGATAAAAAGATTGTTGGAACCGATTTCATTGAACAAGTGACACTGAAAATTGATTGCCACAAATAAAACATTTACTTTTAAAACACATGGAAAACCAAGAAATAAACTTCCTCTGAAAGCAATTTATCTCATAGTTAAAAGTAAACCATAATTAAAGAATCCGATTTACTCAACTGTATTTAATTTTTCTTCACAGGCCAAATGCTCCTTTAAATAATTATTATAAAAGATGTGATTATACCAATAGTTTGGTTATCATGCTTTCAATATGTCATCTTTAAAATAGGTAATAAACCAAAATCATCAAAATGTATATTTCTATTTATTTAAAATATAAAACCTCGGATTTATGTTTAATACATAAAAATAGTATGTTCTTAACCAGCAAGGATAATAAATAATGTAATCACTTAAAAAAATGGTTAAAATATTTGCCTCAGAAGTAGATGATAATATTTGCACATATATATTTTCAAATGTCTCCGATATTAAAGGTATCTAAGGAGACCGTGATTCACAAAAATAATAGAATAAGAGAATAATTGTTACGAAGCATATCACCTAAACCAAGGATTAGTTTAAGATGCTTTTGATATGTCATTTTTTAAGTAAATAATAAACCCAATTTATCTTTATTTAATTATTCAGGTTACTTTAAAAGTTATAATCTTGGATTTTCGTTTAACATATGAAAATATTATATTCTTAACTAGCAAGGCTAGTAAACAATGTAGTCAATTAGAAAAAAATGGTTAAAATATTTGCCTCAGAAGTACATGATAGTATTTGCACATATATATTTTTAAATGTCTCCGATATTAAAGGTATCTAAGGAGACTGGGATTAACAAAAATAGTAAAAGAGTAGAATAATTGTTATGAAGCACATAAACTAAACCAAGGTTTAGTTTATCATGCTTTTGATATGTCATCCTTTAAGTAAAAAAATAAACCCAATATATCTTTATAATTAATTCTTCAGACAACTTTAGAAGTTATAACCTCGGATTTTCGTTTAACAAATGAAAATATCATATTCTTAACCAGCAAGGCTAGTAAATAATGTAAGCCACTTAGGAAAAATGGCTAAAACATTTGCATTGAAAGTAGATGGTAATATTTGCACAGATGTTTTCAACTACCAGCAGTAGTAAAGGTATCTAAAAAGACCATTTTTCACAAAATATTATAATAATAGAATAATTGCTATGAAATATATCAACTAAACCAAGGATTAGTTTATCATGCTTTTGATACGTCCTCTTTCAAGTAAAAAATAAACCCAATATATTTTTATGATTAATTCTTCAGACGACTTTAAAAGTTATAACCTCGGATTTTCATTTAACAAATGAAAATATCATATTCTTAACCGTCATGACTAGTAAATAATGTAAGTCACTTAGGAAAATGGCTAAAGCATTTTCGTCAAAAGAGATGATAACATTTGCACATATATTTTCAACTTTCACCAGTATTAAAGATATCTAAAGAGACCATGTTTCACAAAAATATTATAATAGAATAATTGCTATGAAACATATCAATTAAACCAAGGATTAGTTTATCAGGCTTTTGATATGTCCTCTTTCAAGTAAATAATAAACCCAATTTATCTTTATGATTAATTCTTCAGACGACTTTAAAAGTTATAAATTCGGATTTTCATTTAACAAACGAAAATATCATATTCTTAACCAGCATGGCTAGTAAATAATGTAGGTCACTAAGGAAAAATGGCTAAAAAATTTGCATCTGAAGTAGATGGTAATATTTGGACAGATATTTTCAACTACCAGCAGTATTAAAGGTATCTAAGGAGACCGTGTTTCAGAAAATATTGTAATAATAGAATAATTGCTATGAAAGATATCAACTAAACCAAGGATTAGTTTATCATGCTTTTGATATGTCGTTTTTAAAGTAAAAAATAAACCCAATTTATCTTTATTTAATTCTTCAATCGACTTTTAAAGTTATAACCTCGGATTTTCGTTTAACAAATGAAAATATCATATTCTTAACCAGCAAGGCTTATAAATAATGTAGTGAGTTAGAAAAAAAAAATGGTTAAATATTTGCCTCAGAAGTACATAATATTTGCACATATATATTTTCAAATGTCTACGATATTAGAGGCATCTAAGGAGACTGGATTTCACAAAAATAGAAGAATTGTAGAATACCTGTTATGAAACATATCAACTAAATTAAGAATTAGTTTATCATGCTTTTGATATGTCATCTATAAAGTAAAAAATAAACCCAATATACCTTTATGATTAATTCTTCAGGCGACTTTAAAAGTTATAACCTCGGATTTTCATTTAACAATTAAAAATGTCATATTCTTAACCAGCAAGGCTACTAAATAATGTAGTCACTTAGAATAAAATGGCTAAAATATTTGCCTCAGAAGTACATGATAATATTTGCACATATATATTTTCAAATGTCTCCGATATTAAAGGTATCTAAGGAGACTGTGATTCACAAAAATAATAGAATAAGAGAATAATTGTTACGAAGCATATCACTTAAACCAAGGATTAGTTTAACATGCTTTTGATATGTCATTTTTTAAGTAAATAATAAACCCAATTTCTCTTTATTTAATTCTTCAGGCGACTTTAAAAGTTATAATGTTGGATTTTCGTTTAACAAATGAAAATATCATATTCTTAACCTACAAGGCTTGTAAATAATGAAGTGACTTAGGAAAAATAGCTAAAACATTTTAGTCGAAAGTAAATGATAATATTTTAATGTATTTTTTTTAACTGTCTCCTATATTAAAAGTATCTAAGCAGACTGTAATTAACAAAAATATTATAATAATAGAATAATTGTTACGAAGCATATCACCTAAACCAAGGATTAGTTTAACATGATTTTGATATGTCATTTTTTAAGTAAATAATAAACCCAATTTATCTTTATTTAATTATTCAGGTTACTTTAAAAGTTATAATCTTGGATTTTCGTTTAACATATGAAAATTTTATATTCTTAACTAGCAAGACTAGTAAATAATGTAGTCAATTAGAAAAAAAAATGGTTAAAATATTTGCCTCAGAAGTACATGATAGTATTTGCACATATATATTTTTAAATGTCTCCGATATTAAAGGTATCTAAGGACACTGGGATTCACAAAAATAGAAGAATAGTAGAATAATTGTTATAAAACATATCAACTAAACCAAGGATTAGTTTATCATGCTTTTGATATGTCATTTTTAAAGTAAATAATAAATCCAATTTATCTTTATCTAATTCTTCAGGTTACTTTAAAAGTTATAATCTTGGATTCTCGTTTAACAAATGAAAATATTATATTCTTAACCAACAAGGCTAGTAAATAATGTAGTCATTTAGAAAAAAATGGCTAAAATATTTGCCTCAGAAGTACATGATAGTATTTGCACATATATATTTTCAAATGTCTCCGATATTAAAGGTATCTAAAAAGACTGGGGTTAACAAAAATAGTGAAAGAGTAGAATAATTGTTATGAAGCATATGAACTAAACCAAGGATTAGTGTATCATGCTTTTGATATGTCATCTTTTAAATAAAAAATAAACTCAATTTATCTTTATGATTAATTCTTCAGACGACTTTAAAAGTTATAACCTCGGATTTTCATTTAACAAATGAAAATATCATATTCTTAACCATCATGACTTGTAAATAATGTAAGTCACTTAGGAAAATGGCTAAAGCATTTTCGTCAAAAGAGATGATAACATTTGCAAATATATTTTCAACTTTCACCAGTATTAAAGATATCTAAAGAGACCATGTTTCACAAAAATATTATAATAGAATAATTGCTATGAAACATATCAACTAAACCAAGGATTAGTTTATCAGGCTTTTGATACGTCCTCTTTCAAGTAAATAATAAACCCAATTTATCTTTATTTAATTCTTCAATCGACTTTTAAAGTTATAACATATTCTATATCATATTAATGTTAATAATGTTAATATCATATTCTTAACCAGCAAGACTAGTAAATAATGTAGTAAATTAGAAAAAATGTCTAAAACATTTGCGTCGGAAGTAATTGATAATATTTACATATATATTTTCAACCGTCTGTGATATTAAAGATATCTAAGGAGACTGTGTTTCACAAAAATAGTATAATAATAAAATGATTTTTATGAAGCATATCAACTAAACCATAGATTAGTTTATCATGCCTTTGATATGTCATTTTCAAAGTAAATAATAAACCCAATTTATCTTTATGTTTATTTCTTCAGGCGACCGGAAAATTTATAACGTGGGATTCTCGCTTAACAATTAAAAATAACACATTCTTAACCAGCAAGGATAGAAAATAAAATAAACACTTGGAAAAATTGAACCAAACATTTCGTCAGAAGTAGATGATAATATTTTCACATATATTTTCAGCTACCTCCGATAATAGACCTTGGTTCACAAAGAAAATATAATAATAAAATAATTGTTATAGTTAGGTGAGGTTAAATTTGGAGAGCTACTGTATACTTTTTTGCTACACGTGGGCTAATGATACCGGTACCTACTGCTTAAAGCCGATTCCGAATGGCTACGAACATCCTTGCCATAGTGGGATTCGAACCCATGGAATCTGATACCGAAGATGAGCGTCCTAACCATTTGGCCAGAATAATGTTTAATAAATAAATTAATTAAACCAAGGATCAGTTTTTCATGATTTGGGATTATTTATTTCTTTTTATGTCCAGAGTCATATAAGGCCTTCAATTTAGCTCCCCACCCACCCACCCTGTTACCTGCAGCTCTCTTTACCTCAACCCAGTTCGATCATCTCGCCTGGTCTCTCTCTTTCTCCATCATTCGTCGCCATCTTTGTCGAGGATGACCAAGCCTTCGACTGCCCTTTGGTACCCAGTTTAGAGTAACACTGGATTTTTCTCCACAGTCCATTCGTAAGACGTCGTCAGTAAATCGACATCTTCTTAATTTGATGTCTTGAAATCTATGTTAAGTTAGTTCTCTGTAGCAGCTCTTTATTTGTTATTACAATGGGCCAAACAACTTCCATGATTAACTTTAAACACTTATTTTGAAAGATACTTAGTTTTCTTGCTTGGATTACGGTTAACTTTCAAGTTTCAGGTCCTAAAAGGATCCTAAATTAAACCTTATTTAAATCGTTAGTTAAATCAGTACTTTTGTACTGATTTAACTAACGATTTAAATAACGTTTTATTTAACTCTTAATTCTATATTGCCAGATTTCCAAATGTTCTTAAACTTCTAAAACAGGTACGGGTTTTTGAAATTCTGTCCTAATACTTTTGATATGTCATCTTCAAAGCAAAGACTAAACCCAGTTCAGATTGCTACCATATTGCAGTCGAGATATGTCACAGGCGACATATACGTCATAATGATGTCAGAAGTGATCATTATGACGCGACAAGGAGGGGAGTTTATGATACCAAATTCCTATCTCTGAAAATTTTTGACGTCATTATGAAGGAGATTTCCCCTGTGACATATCTCGACCACAATATGGTAGCACCCTTATTTTTATTTATTTCCTTCAGGCAGCCATAAAAGATATAGAGAGCTACCATATTACGGTCAACGCATGTCACTGGTGACTTCTGCGTCATAATGATGTCAGAGAGGGAAATTTATGGTACCAAATTCCAATTCTGACTTCATTATGATCACGAGTGTCACCAGTGACATATGTCGACTGTAATGTGGTAGCAGTCATATTATTGTTTAACACATGAAAATAACATGTTATTAACTAACAAAGCTAGTAAATAATATAGTTAGAAAAAATGTCTACAACTTTTGTCTCATAAATATAATATAATATTTGCATATACATTTAGAACTGTCTTCGATATTAAAGGTATCTAAGGACACCATTATTTACAAAAGTAATAGATCAAACATTTCTCAACACAATAAGACAATTTCGCTCTGTGTCACTATCTTAATGCCCTTCCCAGTTCATTTGTAGCCAATACGCAACCAATATTTTGCCCTTCCATTTCAAATGAAAGTCAGAATTTTCAAGAGTTTAGATGTCTCATATTGTAGAAATTGCCTTATAGTTAATAATATTGGTAATATATTTTAGTTTCTAAAGTAAGCGTTCCTTACAGAGAATAAATCAATTTAATTTTTTTCTCTGTACACCATATTAAAATGTAAATATTTATTCTCGTTTAACAGATGAATATAACTTCTTTTTCTTTAAGATTCCTAAATGAGCCAATCGCGTAAGCAAAATAACAGACAATAGTTAGCCTTAGAATCAGACAATAATAATGACATGTATTAAGGTTCCAAAGAGATTAAGGGCCTTACTCTGGGAGTTGCGGTTCGTACCGAACGTTCGTTGTGACGTCACTTTGACGTCAGATTGCGGAAATTTTGACAGCAAACGATATTTCGGTACTCTGGGGGTTACATGCGGAAAATTACCGATAGTTTAGGTTGCTGTAAATTTCCGCGTGTAACCCCCAGAGTACCGAAATATCGTTTGCTCTCAAAATTTCCGCAATCTGACGTCAAGGTGACGTCACAACGAACGTTCGGTACGAACCGCAACTCCCAGAGTAAGGGCTTAAATGAATTGAATTTTTCAGTATTCATTATTTTGAGTAACTGGTGATTTTAAAACGAGAACATTCAATTGTCTTTCGAAGATAACAATTAAAAGTACTTTATTTACAAGAAGTACTTATAATTGGTAATGTTCAGATTTTGGAAAAATTGAGGGGGAAACAACTATAGGTTAAATAAAATAAAGTAGATTTAAAAAGACTCTTGTGATTGTATTTCACTGAACTCGTGTTACTGAAAACCGCGGGACATAAATAAAAGATTTCCTTTTAAAACGTAGAAGGAGTCAAAGAATAAATTTCCATTAGAGCCATTTATCTTACAGTTAAGGGCATACTTTAATTAAACGATCGGATTTACCCCAAAGCATTAAATTTTCCTGCCCAAGATAAGTAATTCTTTAAAGAATTATTTGAAAAGAGTTTAGTTATACCAGTAATCATGTTTCAAGCCGTATGAATACCATCACTACAACAGAAAAATAAACTCAATGGATTTATTATTTTTCTCTTTCTCAAACGAGTTTCAAAGATGAATCTTAAATTCTCGTTTAAAGCATGAAATTAACAAACCCTTAATTAGCAAGGCTAGTAGAAAATAACATCAATTCTTAGTCAAAATAACTAAAATATTTGTCTCAGAATTAAATGGTGATATATGCATATACATTTTAAACTCTCCCAGATGTTGAAAGAGCTAAGACGATTGTAAGTTAATTAAAATAACACACCAAATAATTTATAAACGGCAAATAATTGTTTAAAATATGGTTGTACCATTTAGTGTTTTTAGGGTGTCTCCTTTACAAGAGGTAATAAACTAAATTCATTTCAATGTGTGTGTTTTTTCTGCAGATCATTTTAAAGTTTAAACCTGGATTTTCATTTAGTCGATGAAAATAACTTGTTCTTTCTCTAAATGATGCAAACAAGTAAACAAAAGGGCAAAATAATGTGCCACAAAAACAAATGATAACACTGACATTTAGATTTCCAATTTTCTAAGATACCAAAAAAATTAGTTGGTATGTGCATTGTTTATTCTTTTTTCTATCAGACTATTATAAAGTGCAAATGAAATCAATGTCATTCTCATAAATAATTTTACATAATTAAAACATGGATAAAAGCGATCTGTAAAATTCTCTTGAAACAATTTAATAGTGATGTCATAATAAATCCTAGACATTTTTTCCTCTTGAAGCTGAAATTAAAACATTTCCGTAAAATCATTTAGATCTTTTTATGTTTTTAATTAATATATCCGGTAATTATCCGGCGCACTTTTAATATATAAAAAAAGAGTTATACAACGAGAGTTGGATGCAAATATTATATAGATTATAATATAGATAAGGGATAGTGGGGCACCTTGGGACACCTTTATTTTCAGGCTTTAATTTGCAGCCAGGAATTAGTGCTCATGTGTATTGATAGATGACATTACTCTTTACTTCTCAAAGAATTTTGACGAAGATAGCGCTTATAGGTAAGGAACAATTTCATTTTCTTTGTTTTGAATAACCCAAAATTACATCAATGTGCATTTTAAAAAATAATTTTTTTGAAAAAAAAATTTTAAAATTTTAAAAAAAGGGTATTGTTATGAAAGATTATTCATTTATTATTATTTCTATGCTAATAAATAAACTGCATTGTTAAACCTAACTGTATAGTAGTTACCAAAAGATACTATGTAAAATGGGGCACCTTGGGACACTTTAAAAAATGTAAACAAACACCAATTCAAGCAAAATAATTAATATTTTGGTGCCTAATTTTTAATTCATGATTTAACAGGTCAAAATATTAATTTATTAACGTTTTTTTATTTCAGAAAAAAAATGGTAAGAACAACAAAAACAAACAGAAAGTATTCTGCTGTAAATGCTCATATCCTTGTGAAGTTAAACACTCCTAAAGAAACAATAAGCCAAAGGTGCATTTTGTGAGATTTTAAAGAAGAATTTGCTGGCATCAAATATAAGATTTGTTAAAAAAAATGTATTAACTTGAACAATTTTCAGCCATTTCTCTTTTATAACAGTTAATAAAAATAATTTGAACAGTATTTTGTATGTCGTATTTGGTGTCCCAACGTAATCCATACAGTGGAGCAGGTTGGGACATTGGAAAGGTATTTTATTTCTTTTATTACTCTTTAACTAAAGCAG
Organism: Pardosa pseudoannulata; assembly: GCA_032207245.1. Taxonomy (NCBI): domain Eukaryota; kingdom Metazoa; phylum Arthropoda; class Arachnida; order Araneae; family Lycosidae; genus Pardosa; species Pardosa pseudoannulata. The sequence continues at coordinate 15,172,252 of CM063507.1, forward strand.
ATATCAGGAACATTTAACGTTTATAAGAAGCAGATATGATGTCAATATAATCCTGAATACCTATTTTTTTATTAGCTTTAAAAAAAAATTATAAAAATGTTTAACTGAAAAGTGTCCCAAGGTTCCCCGGTCTCCCCTACATATTGTTTGGACACGGTGAGATAAGGAGAAAATGTTAGGCTACCATATTTAAACCATTATCGCCACGTTGGCGGGAAAACCCAGTTCTTTAATCAAGCCCTGATCTTGCTGGCATACCATGTGTATCAAATGACCATTCAATTGTTTTTCCCAGGTGAAAATTAAAAGCATTCTTTTTTGAAGAAATATTCTTAATTATCAAGATACAGATTTTCAAGAATTTAATGTAATACTTTTGCAACTTAATTTTTAAAAAAATCAGTTTAAAAAGAGGTTTTTTTTTTTTTTCAGCATTCCTAGGAACTTCCGATATTGAAAACCGTCAGTCATAAATAAAACATTTATTTTTCAAACATGAAAGGAGAGAAAGAATAAAATTCCCCTAAGAGCAATTTATCTCCCGGGTAAAAAGCGTAATCTGGCTGTTTACGCAACTCAAAACTTCGCCACAGAAATTAATTTCTTTTAAGACCAGCACTCCATGCATTCAAACCGCTTTCGTAAGCAGAATCAGATAGAGCCAAGCTTGCAGTTTGTAACGAAAGTGCTGGGTTAATTAATCGCAGAGAATTCTCTCTGATTCCCGACTGCCCCCTGGAAAAACACAAATGGCTTTGCAAGCAAAAGGATTATGAGGTCAACCGATCATGAATGGATTAGAATCGGAAATGTAATATTAAACGACAATCGAGGTTTGTTTGTTTATATGCACTTGTGATTTCCACCTTCAGAAATCATTATTCATTCGAAATTCGACATTTATTGACTTACGAAGTCAAAAATGTCAGTCCGAAATCTTTTCGAGTCTATTGTATTATCTAACTATACCGTTTCTTTTATGAATGACTAATTTCAAGTAGAAATTTTCTGTAATAATGGAAATCACAAATTAAAATTAATGATATTTACTCAAAATTCAGACTCTAAATAATTATTCTGAGTTAATTTTTTCTTATTATACTTACAGGTTTTATTTTTAATATTCTCGAAAGTTATATCAGCATTAAAATTCTTAAACTAAATCCAAAAATATAAGAACAGCTAATAGTGAGATGCTAATTGTTCAATTATTATATTTTTTCCTAATATAAGTAAAGTTTCAATTTTGATATGTACTCAAGCAATATTCTATAATGTATACATGCATTTGTATTTTAAGTATATTCCTGAAATTAATTTAAATTTTGAACATTTTTCTTACTTACATTTCACTGTAATGAGCATTATATAAAAGGAAAAATTTCAATATAAGGTAGATTAATACTCTGTAGACATAATTCAAAAACTAATAGTCATAAAATGTTAAAATATTATATTTATATAATTTATAACATCTAATTATGCTTCTCCTATTTATATTGCAATCTCAGTTTTATATAAAGATTTCAGTATAACGTATATTATTGCTGTGGAGACATAAATCCAACAGTACAAACCGTAAAATGTGGTAGTCTTGTTGCCAAAAATGTAAAAATATTATATTTATATAATTTATAGCATCTAATTTTGCTTCTCTTATCTTGTATGCAATCTGAACTCTATATAAAGAAAAAATTCAGTTTAACGTATATTATTGCTGTCGAGATATAAATCAAACACTGAAAGCAGTAAAATGTTGTAGTTTTGTATTTAGAACTGTAATAACATTCATTTGTGTACCTCTAATTTTTTACTACAATCTGAACAATACATAACGAAGGATTTGAATATTACATATATTTAATTCTCTAATCCTAAAAAGGATTAACTGTAATTTTTTAAATCATGTATTTACGACTATTACAATATCTAATTGTGCTTATCCTCTTTAAAACGTAATCTGAACTAAATATAATAAAACTTTTTAACGTAACATATATTAACGTTGTGCACACATAACAAAAAAATCATTAGCCGTAAATTGTATTACGTATTTCAGTATAACGTATATTATTGCTGTGGAAACATAAATCAAAGAGCAAAAGCCGTAAAATATCGTAGTCTTGTTCCCCAAAATGTAAAAATATTACATTTATATCATTTATAGCATCTAATTTTGCTTCTCTTATCTTGAGTGCAATCTGAACACTATATAAAGAAAAAATTCAGTATAAAGTATATTATTGCTGTGGAGATATAAATCAAACACTACAAGCAGTAAAATGTTGTAGTTTTGTATTTAGAACTATAATAAGATTGAGTTGTTTGCCACTAATTTTGACTACAATCTGAACAATACATAACGAAGAATTTCAATATTATTTATATTTAATCCTCCATTCTCAAAAATGATTAACTGTAATTTTTAAATCATGTATCTAGGGCTATTACAACATCTAGTTGTACTTATCGTCTATAAAATGTTATCATAACTGTATATAATAAAAAATTTTAATGTAATATACAGGGTTTCATAAATGACCGTTATATTTGAAAAATCTATAAAACCTAAATGGACAGTGATAGAAATTCATAGTTTAATGCAATATGCTTGGAACAATAGTACATTTTCAGTCAGGCAAACTTTAAAATTAGTTACAATATTCCACAACAGATGGAGCTTCAGTGTGAAAAAGATCTAAACTACGATATTTGCTTGTGGGAACTCTTAAAAGACCAGTTGAACCTCCACTCTCCAGAAATAATTGAATAACTGGAACAGTACATCTGCTCTGCATGTGAAGCCATCCCGTCTGAGACTTTTACACGGGTTTCTGATAATTTCGTTCGGAGAATATGCCCTATTATTGCTGCGTATGGTTGATATCTGGAAAATATCGTAGTTTATATTTTTCCAGGTTGCAGCGTCATCTGTTGTGGAACATGGTAACTAATTTTGAAAGTTTGTCTGCCTAAAAATTTAATATTGTCCCAAAAAAACTACAATGAACTGTGTATTTCTAACACTGTCCGTTTAGTTTTTATGGATTTTACAAATATACCGATCATTTTTGAAACACTCTGTATACCAACGTTGTGGAGCCATAACAAAAAAATCGTTAGCCTTCAATTGTACTGAAAGTAGTCGGTTATAAATAAATCATTTAATTTTTAAAACATAAGAGGAACACAAGAATAAAATTCCCTCAAGAGCAATTTAACTCACGGGTAAAAGGAGTAATCTAGCTGTTTACGCAACGCAAAATTTCGCTCCAGAAATTAATTTCTTTTAAGACCAGCACTCTATTCATTCAAACCGTTTTCGTAAGCAGAATCGGATAGAGCCAAGCTTGCAGTTTGTAACGAAAATGCTGGGTTGATTAATTGCATAGAATTTTCTCTGATTCCCCCAAGAAAAACAAAAGTGGCTTTGAAAGCAAATTGTGGGGTCATCCGATCATGAATGGATTCGAATCGGAAATCGAATATTAAAAGACACTCGAATTTTGTTTGTTTATATGCACTTGTGATGAGCAAAATCTATCTAGTTCCACCTACAGAAATGATTATTCATTCGAAATTCGACATTTATTGGTTTACGAAACCAGATATGTTAATCCGAAATCTTTTCGAGTCTCTTGTATTATCTACCTATTCCATTTCTTTTACGAATGACTAATTTCAATCAGATATTTTTTTAATAAATGGAAATCACAAACAAAAATAAAACTAATGATATTTACTCAAAATTCAGGCTCTAACTATTTATTCTGAGATAATTTTTTTCTTATTATACATACGGGTTTTATCTTTAATTTTCTTGAAAGTTATATCAGCTTTTAAAATTCTTAAATTAAATCCAAGAATATAAGAACAGCTAATAGTGAGATGCTAATTATTCAATTATTATATTTTTTCTTAACATAAGTAAAAATTTCAATTTTGATATGTTCTCAAGCAATATTCTATAATGTATACATGTATGTATATTTTAAGTATATTCCTCAAATTAATTAAGTATATTCCTCAAAATAATTATTGAACATTTTTCTTACTTACACTTCACTGTAAAGACAATTATAAAAAAAATTCAATACAAGGTAGATTAATACAGTGTAGACATAATTCAAAAACTAATAGCCATAAAATCTCAAAATATTATATTTATATCATTTATGACATCTAATTTTGTTTCTTCTATCTTGAGTGCAATCTGAACGCTATATAAAGAAAAATTTCGGTATAACGTATATTATTGCTGTAGAGACATAAATCAAACAATGATTAACTGTAATTTTTAAATCATGTATCTAGGGATATTACAGCATCTAGTTTACTTATCTTCTTTAAAATGTTATCAGAACTGTATATAATAAAATTTTTAATGTAAAATACAGGGTGTTTCAAAAATGACTGGTATATTTGAAAAATCAAAAAAAACTAAACAGACGGTGATATAAATTCACAGTTTATTGCAATATGCTTGGGACAACAGTAAATTTTCAGTCAGACAAACGTTAAAATTTGTTACAATATTCCACAAAAGATGGAGCTCCAGTCTGAAAAAAAAATCTTTATTACGATATTTGTCTGTGGGGACTCTTAAAAGACCAGGTGTACCGCCACTATCTAGAAGCAATTGAAGTACTGGAATAGTACATCTGTTCTGTATGTGTAGCCGTTCCGCCTGAGACGTTTACACTCTCTGATAGTTTCGTTTTGATAATACGCGATATTATTGCTGCATATGGTGTATATCTGGAAAATATCGTAGTTCATATTTTTCCAGACTGCAGCGTCATCTGTTATGGAACATTGTAATTAATTTTGAAAATTTGAGTAAAAATTTAATATCCCAAGCATATTGCAATAAACTCTGTATTTTTAGTTTTTATTGATTTTACAAATATACCGGTCATTTTTGAAAAACCCTGTATATAAACGTTCTGGAAACATAACAAAAAATTCATTAGCGAGGGACTTCAAACTAAGAAACCAACTGGCGCCATATTCTTAGACATTGCAAAGGCCTTTGACCGCATCACGCACGAGGGACTCATTTACAAGCTTATTAAGCTCCGTGTGCCTGATGCAATAATACACCTGTTATACCACTACCTTTGCAATCGTTCCTTCAAAGTCCGTGTTAACAACACCTACTCTAACAACAGAACAATTACTACTGGAGTCCAACAGGGCTCCATCCTTGGTCCTACTCTTTTCAATATTTTTATTAACGATATCCCTAAATCTGACTTAACTTCTCTTGCACTTTATGCTGATGACACGGCAATTTTTACTTCTGCCCCACACGTAAATTCAGTTGCTTCATATATTCAATTTCACATCTCCGCTCTGGAAACCTGGTTCACTAATTGGAAAATTAAGATTAACCCTAGTAAATGCCAAGCCATTTACTTCAGTCGCTCCTATAAAATGCCACCTCGATTGAGTTTGTACGGTCAAGTGATCGAGTGGGGGATTCAGCTAAATATCTCGGGGAAACTCTCGATAAAAGGCTTACCTTTAAAAAGCATATTACCAATATTAAAAACTCCATGAACGGTAGGATTGCTGATCTGCGCTCACTACTTTTCGGCCCCCATCTTTCCATCAATAATAAAATGCTCCTGTACAAAACAGTAGTTTTACCTACTGTTACGTACGCAGCTCCTATTTGGTCGTTTGCATCCCATACCAACATTGAAATCCTCAGCAAAATTCACAACAAAACGCTTCGTAGAATAGCTCGTGCCCCCAGGTATCTCCACAACTCTATTATTCGAAGGGATTTGAATATTGATACTTTTAAAATTATTTGCACTAAGCTTTCTTCAAAATTTTATGGTCGTGTCTACAGCTTGCCCAACCCGATCGTAGCCGAATTACCGGACTACGATCACAGGAAGGCCAAGCATCGTAAGCGGCCCAGAGCCGCCATGATTATTTAACTTGTTAGGTTTTCATTCCCTTCTTAATTCTCCCTTTACCGAACGATGGCCGAATGGTTAGGGTGCTGGCCTTCGGAACCGGAGTTCGTGGGTTCGAATCCCACTAAGGCATGGATGTTCGTAGCCGTTCGGAATCGGCGTTAAGCAGTAGGTCCCGGTCTCATTAGCCCTCGTGTTGCAAAAAAGTAGACCGTAGCACTCCAAACCAAACCAAACCATCTCCCTTTACACTGTCCGAACGCGCGGCCACTCAATAGATGGCGCCACGGAACCTGGATCGAGCTTCTCTACTTTAATTTTAAGCTGACTTTTATTTTTATTATTCTCTTTTGGTTAGTTGCTTTTTAGCATATTTTTCTTTTCTTCTCTTCCTGGTACTGTTCATTTGGCAGTACTTGTTCTAATTTTAATATATTAAAAAAAAAATTATAAAATCATTTAAAAAATGAAAATAAAAATTTTAAAATTTTATAAAAACCAAAAATATTCTTACTATCCTTAAACTTTCTTCTTTTTTTTTTTCTATCCTTAAACTTCCTTCTTATTTTTATATTTTTATTTTCCTTTGTTGGGCCTAGTAACTTATTTTTTTTTTTTAACTTAAAGACCTGCATTTATTTTTTAATTGTTTAACATCTTAAGGACTGGACACTCATCATAAATTTAATAGCCTTACAACAGGGGATAAGGCCTTTGGCCAAGGAACCCCAGTCAACCCTTCAACTGAGAAAAAAAAATTCATTAGCCGTTAATTCTACTGAATCCAAACTGTTATAAATAAAACATTTAATTTTTAAAAGTAAGAAAAACGCGAGAATAAAATTCCCCTAAAAGCAATTTATCTCATGTTTAAAAGGAGTAATGTGGCTGTTTAAGCAATGCAAAATTTCACCGGAGAAATTCATTTCTTTTAAGGTCAGACTTCTATGTATTCAAACCGCTTTCGTTGGCAGAATCGGATGGAGCCATGGTTACAGTTTGTAAGAAAAATGCTGGGCTCATTAATTGAGGAGAATTCTGTCTGATGCCTGACTGCCCCCTGGAAAAAACATAAGTGGCTTTGCAAGCAAAAGGATTGAGAAGTTAGCCGTTCATGAATGGAGTGGATTTGGAAATGGAATATTAAATGCTACTTGGATTCTTTTGTTTGTTTGCCCTTATGATGAGCAAAATCAATCTATTTTTACCCATAAAAATGATTATTTGTTTGAAATTTGACATTTATTGGTTTATCAAGTCAAATATACTAATCTCATCCTTTTTCAATCTATATTACACTTCAATTCCATTTCATTTTATGAATTAGAAATTACAAAAAGAAATTTCACCGAACAATTGTCGAATACTGAGTGTTTATCCGCTTTCGTAGGCAGAATTGGATGGAGCCAAGGTAACAGTTTGTAAGAAAAATTCTGGGTTCATTAACTGCGGAGAAGTCTGTCTGATGCCTGACTGCCCCCTGGAAAAACACGTGGCTTTGCAAGCAAAAAGATTGTGAAGTCAGCCGTTCATGAATGGAGTGGATTTGGAAATCAGATATTAAATGCTACTTGGATTCTTTTCTTTGTTTGTTTGCCCTTGTGATGAGCAAAATCAATCTATTTCTATCTATAGAAATGATTATTTGTTCGAAATTTGACATTTATTTGTTTATCAAGTCAAATATACTAATCTCATCTCTTTTCAATCTATATTACACATCGCTGGCCGATTGGTTAGGGCTCTGATCGTCGGTACCAGAGTTCGTGGGTTCGAATCCCACTATGGCATGGATGTTCGTAGCCGTTCGGAATCGGCTTTAAGCAGTAGGTCCCGGTCTCATTAGCCCTCGTGTACAAAACAGTAGACCTTAGAGCTCCAAACCAATCCAAAACCAAACTATATTACTCATCAATTCTATTTCATTTAATGAATTAGAAATTACAAGCAGAAATTTCACCGAACGATTGTCGAATACTGAGATCTCTTAAGTACTGATCTTCGCGGTTTTGAAACCAGCTGCTGGTATGGATGTTCGTAGCTATTCGTAATGGGCAGTAAGCAGTCGGTCCCGGTCGTGTTACCCTTTTCGAACAAAACCAGAAAATCATAGCTCCCAAACCAAGCAAAAATTCCTCTAAAAATTAAAAGCACAAAAATTGATGGTAATCACTCAAAATTCACACATTTCTAAAATCCTCTAAATTTTATTCTGTGTTATATTCTTCTTTCTTATTGTTCTTCAGGGGTGTTTTTTTTTAATTTGGTGAAAATATACAGCTTTTAAAATTCTTAAATTAAATCTAAGAATATAACAACAGATAATAATGAGGTAATCGCTTAATATCTATGATTTCATATTACAGTAAGAATATTTACCTTCAATAGTAGGTAACACTTTGGCCTTAGCTCAAAGCCATATCGTCCGTCGTCATGGTGATATTTTTTCTTCAAGGTGAGCATCTGGAATTGGGAGTTACATTACAGGTTAAATACAATTCGGCCCTAGATAGCAGGATAAAAAGTAAAGTATTAGAGAATTTAAAAAGAGAAGGAAGTTTAAAAAGGATAGAGAAATTTTTATGCAGATGCAAGCATCAATTTTATAAAATTTTAATAATTTTTTTTTTTTTTGGGGGGGGGGTATTATATATATATATATATATGTGTGTGTGTGTGTGTGTGTGTGTGTGTGTGTGTGTGTGTGTATAATAAAATTGAAAGAGTATAAATGATAGCGGAAAGGAAAAATGAAAACTAGAATTGTTAGGAATGCTAACTTGAAGAGAAGTAGCAAGCGTCATCATGGCGTCATCTATTTCGGTGCGGGAAACTAGTAAAGTAGATGAATTTAGAAAAGACTCAGAAAAATTTAGAATATAAAATAATTTTAGGGAAGCATGGCGACTCGAGGACGTTTACGATTCTTGGTTTCCCTGAAGTCATAGTCTGGAAGAAGAATATTTTACCTCTATAATTCCATGATGCATATTTGGAAAATAGGAATTTTACAAGAATGTTTTTAAATAATTTTTCAAGTAACCGATAAGCACACTTGGATACCCAGAGTATACAGAACTTTTCCGTCAATTTTTCCAATAATGTTGTTTGTATTGTTAAGTTTATTTATGATTTATCTACGTGACAATGAAATTATTCAATAAAACATAAATAAATATTCTTCATAACTTGGTCCATAACAAATTCTTTATGGAATGATGTGTCTATTCATTTTCAAAAAGGGGGGGGGGGGCTAAAGTTATTAAAAATTACTTCCTGAGAAATAATTTTGTAATTAAAATTTCTTTGCTTAGCATTTTAATTACAACCATCCAATTACAAATTTTCTCTTTTAATTTCGAGTTATAAAAAAAAAATCCTTAAAATGTTATGATTTGTCAATAGAAGGTGCGAAGCGAACGAATTGTTCAATTAGGAAGTGTAATTACGATACATTAAAATCTACGAGATTCCCAAGGAAATTATTCAATAGCTGCCTCTGAAAATTAAAAAAAAAAGATCCCCACGATTTATATAAATCTGCATATTTCAAAAAAAAATGCTATAAATAAAAAAAAGAAAATGTTAACATTCATTAAAAATCTCGGACACCTTTAAAATTATTTTCCGCTGACAAATTGTTTACATTAGGAATTTTTGTTTAGAATTTTATTCATTACTTCCCAACTATAAGTTTTCTTACATTTGAGATTCCGTGTTAAAACATTTACAATATTATTAACTATCAACTGGTGCTGTCGTATCTTCATGTTTAAAAATGTGACATTCATCATTTTCCTTTAAACCTTTAGGAAATAACATACTTAATTACCACTGAGTAAACATCATTGACTTATTCTTCAAATATCTCTGTGTTAAAATAATTTATTACACAGGATATATATTCTCAGTATAGGAGCATACATAATTACGTAAAGGCTCCACCCCACCATGTGAAAATTTATAAATATACCAGGATTACCTCTTCGAGGATTATGTTACACGCTTAAGTGTGACAAACTGCTTTTAATAATACCATGTTTTTAATGACATATTTATTATATATATTGCCATGTTTATTAATGCCATAATTGCCATGTGCACCCAAAATTTGTCTCTTTTAAACAAATTTAAGGTAAATAGATAATCACATAAATAATTAAGGGATCATGCTCCGAATGTAAGACGAAATGCTCTCGCATGATACTGAATTGGTTAACATTGAAATATATTGAAGAACAAATCTGAATACAGAGTACGATACTTCTCCAGGGCATACGTCCTGTAGGTTATGCTAATATCTCCCGATCATAGGCTCCTCCCACTGTCTCACTGGAACCGAATATTTGCCGCTTCCACAGGAAAAACTTCTGTCATTACTCTTTTAATTCATGATTCTGCTCTGATTCGTAACAGTGTGCGGACGTGCCGAGCTATTCTTTAGCAAAATTCGAAATCTTTTTAAAGATTTAGCTCTCTACGCTAAAATTTTCTGAGGACTTCTTCGATTTATTCCTCCAATTATGGTGGCATCTCCTATGGATTGCAATGTTTCTACTGTTTCGTACGATCCTGATCCTAAAATTGATGTTCAAATGAAAGTTGCCGCCTTAAGTTCTATGTTGAAAACGAACTTTACTACGGACTGGGAATTTTACGATGTTATGTCTGATATGTTTGACTATGCTAATAGCCTTAGTCGTCATTCTGTTGATCCTTCATTTTGGAGTGGAATTTTTCGTGATTTTTTTTTTTTTTTTTTTTTTTTTTTTTTAAATCTCTTTGCCGGTAATCATAAATTAGAAAGTTATACTAAGTCTTCTTCTTTTAAAAATTATCTTCAAATGTTCACTCAAGGTGTAAACTACTCTCTTGCTAAACATAATAAGCGTTTAGTTCTTACCAACGATAATACCATACAAGTTCTCCCTGCTAAGTAGCAGTTGAATCGTAATGACGTTGTTGAGAAATCAATGAGGAATTTTCACGTTTTCTAATTTTGATTTTAGACGATAGAAGACAATAAAGTAAGCAGGACAGTAGCTATTTTTCTTTCATTTTTGGCCTAATGAGTGATTTATGATAGGTTTTATAGCGTACTCTTTAACGTCTCTCAAAAACGATACTTTTTCTTCGCCGAGTTTGTGACGTCATCGTTCATGTCGACACCGACCGCCTATGCTGTTTACAGGTTAAAAGGCGACTTTTAAATTTGTTTCTGTGTAAAGTATCGCATATAATAGAAATTTTTTTATATGTCTGGCATTAAAAAATCATATTATAAATATTGTATTGTGCCACTCTGTAAAAATACAGCAACTAATTGCAATGAGAAGATATTTTTCAGCGTTTCCAAAGATCCACATACACGTAAAATCGGGACAAATGCGATGAAAAGGGATGAGAATTTAAACCCCAAATTATCATATAAATCATCTCTATGGGTTTGTGAAGACCATTTTTTTTGGTAAATGCTTGCTTTTGTTTAAATATTACTAGTTTAGAAAAAGTAAAGTATATAAAAATACATATATATCTTTAAAAGGAATGTTGATTAACCAGTGCTATTTAACTTTTAAAACTGCTCATTTTCGAGTATTATCACAGATTTCAACTACAATAAAAGTTTAATAAAGCATATAGATATCGTAAAACATAGAAACATCTAAAGCATATAATTATCTATTAAATAACTCGGGGGAGGGGATGGTTTTGTATTTTCAAGGTATTATAAATATTTTCTTCAAAGATGCATACTTTCTTAATTGTATCAATTCACAGTGATATTTTTCAATTAAATTGGTGACTGATTTGAAAAAAGTATATAATATTTATAAAATACTTATAAAGATATTACTTTAAAAATTAAATTTAATTTCAGAAAATTTATACATTTTTAAATTTAACATTAACATTAAAGACAATAAAATTGTATTTCTCTTTAAGAAAGCATAAATAATTAGGTAAAGCATTTTAAAGTTTTTAAATTTCTTTTCATCAAATTTAAAATTCTTAAGAATTGGTTTGGTTTTGGAGCGCTACGGTCTACTTTTGGCAACACGAAGGCTAAAGGCTTTCAATCCAGAGGTGTCTGTCGGTTAGCACAAAAATGACAACGAGCGAAAAATGAACACATAAAAGAGCAAAGAAATAGAGGGATGGATTCGTGAGTTCATAGCACAATAACTGGAGAGTAGGAAGTTTAGGGATAGAAAAACATAAAATATTTTTGCGGTCAGTGACATCCGTACAAAATAAACAAAAAATAATGAATTAAAATGATCAAAATCGAAAAAAATTGAAAATTTGAAAAAATAAAAAATAATTGTTTTAAAAATAATTAAATTGCATTAAAAATCCAAAAGAGGCCTAAAGAATAATAAATAAACATAAAAAACAATTTTTAATAATTTAAAATAAGTTTTTGAATTTTTGTACCGTCGGGGACAGAAACGTGCACCCGAAGATAGCGATGTTACTACGCAGAAGGCGTATTTAACCACCATGCAACACGCCCACGCTGCTGAAAGGCTAAATAAAGTATTTGTTAAAGTGATAAAACAATGCAAGGATTTAAATATTAGGCTCCACACTCAACAGGAGAACAGAAAACCAAAACAGTACAGAGCAATACACATGGAATAATAAAATTTAAAGTACGAAAAATGATCTATGGCCAATTTTAAACATTTTAAAAAAAATTTCTTACATTTTTATATATTATTAATAGTTTTTTGGTAGATATTTTTCGTTTTTTATTTTAACAGTACACATTAAGGATCTTTGGCACGAAGGCTAAAGGTCCCGGTTTCACAATAAATACCTTCTCTAATTTTTTTTTTAATATATTACATCTATCTCTATTTTAAAAAAGCGATGCTACTACAAATGTGTGTATATGATATATGTATATTTATTTGACTTGTCTATATCTACAAGTAGAAGAGCTGTGATTAGCATGAATAAAATATTAATACATGTTAAGTAAAATTGGATAAATATATAACTGATTTTACATAACATTGGGTTTTAATTCCCCGTATTTCTGCTCCCATAAAATCCGGATTTTTTTTTTTTTTTTTTTTTTCTTGAAGAACGAAAACATTGACATGTTGTTAATTTTCGGGAGGTTGTCGGACTGTCCTTTGGTAAATAAAGGTAGAAGAGACATTCGTGACAAATTGAGATAACTAAGCTATCTAGATCGATAAAATAAACCTCCGGGTTTAAATAAAAATAAATTTTGATAGCTAGAAAATTTCAGGAACTTGCAAAAACAAGATCGGAAAATAGTGCGCGCTTAAAAGCAATAAGACAATATTGGTCGACATGAACGATGACATCACAACCAATCACGGAATGTTTTGATGTCATGTGATTTTCGCTTAAATTTAAATTTAATTTTTTAAATGATTTACCCAGTTTTTTACATTTTTGAGAACATTTTTGGAATCTACGAGTCTGAAATTATCAGAAAAACACTAAGTTGTTTGAATTCCCTACATGTGCAAATTCCTCATTCCCATTATCATCTATCATTAAACTCTCTTCTTAAGTTTTCCTTTTTCCTTCTATCCCTAAACTTCCTCCCTACTTTTCATCTTTATTTTTTTATATCAAAAATAAATAAATAAAAATAAATAAAATAAAAAATAAAAATTATTAAATTATTATAAATTTGATGATGCTTTCATCCTCCAAAAAATATTTCTTTATTTCTTAAATTTTTAGTATCAGTTCATAAAACTGTACTTTTTCTTTTATTTTATTTTGTTCTAGTATTTGCTATTCAGGGCCCTTCATAACTTTTTCTTAACTTAACGAATTCTCTCATTAAATTCTTTTCATTCTAAAATATACTTTAATTTACGATGCACACCTTGATGAGTAATCTCACCTTCATCATTGGGGATTCGGCTAAAGTCCAGTTCCCCAAACAAGCTACAACTCCAACAGTTTATACCCTAAAAGTGAAATGGATATTTATCAGACTCTTGATGGTTTGGTGTATAAGAAGTAAGATTTAACAGCATATTTTATCCACCACAATTTTAATAGAGAGCATAGTTATAGATTCAATTTTTGCTCTGTGTTAGTTGTCATTAGTAGGGTCAATTCTTGACCTGAATTGAATCAATGATGATCTGGGGTGATGATTCTTCTGAATTAACCGCTCGGTGTCTGTGGGCTTTCGCAACGACCGCAGACATTGTGATCTGAGTCCTACTAATGACCTAACCTGTTATACTCTGTGTATACAGTATAGGCATTCATGATCACTGCTTTTTCCCGATGACCAACTGTAAGTGTAGTGACGACAGTTGTTGAATGTCTTTACTCTTTTTTCCCAGTTTGTTAAGGGGTGTCATGCATCGTGTGGGCTCTCGGTGCATGATGAATGTATGTTTATTTAGACTACGCTTCGAAGAATACTTATATTTTACACAAAGTTGATTAGTTTCAGACCTGTTTATAAATTTAAGATATAATCCTATTTAATAAAATTACAAAACAATTTAAAATTGTATATTATATCCCAATCCGTAAGATTAAAAAAATTCTACCGAAAAAGTAAATTTAATATTGTTTTTTACATAGACAGTTACATTATTTACAGAAAGTATTAATATTATTAAAATGATTGAATATTTCGCTAATTTTAATGAGTAATTTGTTATAACTTCTCCCTATTTTTCTTTATATTTGTATGATTATTTTAATCTACATATGAAAAGTATTTCTTTATTATTAATTTATTTGAGAGAATGTAGTTCTAAAGCTCCTTAAATTTAAGCTGTATGGTAATAACTATATTATGAAGTCATGTGGACCATAGTAAACTTTATATTCCAAAATTGTACTGTATTATTTTATGATTTTACAAGAATTGACAGAGGTCTTAATGCAATAACAATATTTTGTATAATTTTATTATGTATTTAAAGATTTATAGTCTGTGGACAGATTTGACACTGTTCTACACTGTTCATCTCTTGATGATAGTCTCTAGTAGATTTTCACTGGAAAATAAGTTCTGCAGATTGGTTAAACCGGGATGACGTGATCCACCATGGCAAAAGATTAAGCTAGCACATATTCACACAAGTACTTTCAAACCTCCTTCGCCCGCAGAATTTTGCCATATATATTTCTTGGAAGGGTTTTGGTTTATCCAAGTTTCCTCAATATATATGACTGGTCGGGGAAAAGTCTCTTTTCAGATAGCATTTTTTCTTTTTCTCTTCGGAAAGCCACGATTTTTTTCCATTAAAAATTTCAGTCCATCATTACATTTTTTATACTTGTAACCGCACAACACTTTTGTCGAAATCTTCTCTCTTACAAGCCTTTTATGTAAAACCTTTTTTTTTTTATTTATTTTTTTATTTTTTATTTATTTTTTATTTTTTTATTTTTTTAATGAAATGTTGTAATATTATTTGTTGAAATTCTGGAAGCTTCGGTAAAATTCTTTTAGAAATACCACAGGAATCAGCAGTTGCTTGTTGAGTTTGCGAAAACAATTTCAAAACTGTTGCATCTGGATTGGATTCAACAAGACCTTTAAAGTAACTGTATACGTTAAATATCAGAATTTTGGACAGTTTTCTAACATCAAAACTAGGCATTACAGGAAATGTTTTATGAAGGAAAAAATATAAATACATATGAAGCAAAATTTAAATAAAACGATGAATTAAAAGATAACAAATGAGAGGGTGATATCAGATAAGCGCAAAATAAATATCTCAGAGAAGAAAGAAAAGCAAGACGTCTGAACGTATTGGAATCAAATCCTCAACTGAAGTGCTGAAAATACGTGTGAATGCACATGCTTCTTGGTCGCTACCATCGTAACCGATGACTTTGGAAACGAAAAAGTGAGACCTTGAAGCGCCAATCGACTTTCCTTAGAGCTTGGTTGGATCCTTGGAAATTATCAGTATAGATGGTTGAAGGTCTTCCTCTTCTTGCGATAAATCGACCTAAAGAGAGAAGGAATTCGTCAGTCGTAAGTGATGTTACTAATTCAAGATGTATTGCGCGGTAAACTGCACATGTGAATAAGACAATCCTCCCCGATAATTACGGGCGGTTATGGGGCTCCTTAGCCAGAAGGACTTATCCCCGATCTAAAGGTAGAAAGTAAGCGGGGTGAGCTCTGTTAAGAAAAATACAATTTTAAATTTAGGAAGGAGTAATTTAGATGCCGGTCATTAGAAGGTGGGTAAGAGAAAAATGTAAGGGCTGGTGGTTGATAGTCCAGAACCTGAAAAGTACTTAAACAGAAAGTATTAATACCCTGGAAAAAAATAAGTAATTAATAGGCAATTTTAGGTTTTACACTAGATGAAGTCTTACGATCTAATTAAAAACATCAAACACAGTTAGGTACACTATCTGCTCCATAATAAAAATACACATATTTTTTTTTTAATCTTTTTTTTAATTTTTATATCACATCACATCACAACACATTTACATTACAACATAAAAGGGAAGGGGATGAAGTAATAAGCACTGAAGGGACAAGATTAAGGTAGGATAACTGGTAGGTATTGGAATCAAATCCTCAACTTAAGTGCTGAAAATAAGTGTGAATGCACATGCTTCTTGGTCGCTACCATAGTAACCGATAACTTTGGAAACGAAAAAGTGTGACCTTGAAGCGCCAATAGATTTTACAAGGACTATAGTATTAAATGATGTTCTATAGTCAGGCGCTTAATATCTATAATTTCATATTACTGTAAGAATATTTACCTTCAGTAGTAGGTTACACTTTGGCCTTCGCTCAAAGCCGTATCCTCCGTCGTCATCGTGATATTTTTTCTTCATGGTTAGCATCTGGAATTGGGAGTTGCATCACAGGTTAAATACAATTCGGCCCTAGATAGCAGGATAAAAAGTAAAGTATTAGAGAATTTAAAAAGAGTAGGAAATTTAAAAAGGATAGAGAAATTTTTATGCAGATGCAAGCAACAATTTTATAAAATTTTAATAATTATTTTTGGGGGGCGGGTATTATTGTCACGAAAAGCACTTCCACTTCTACTGAGACTACTCAACTCTATAGAATATAGAGACTTGAAAAGTAAACTGTTCTATGAAAAGACTTGAACGATGAGTGGTGTGACAGCAACATCGCTCATGTTAATACTAAAATTTCTGTATATATTCCTGTAAATAATTTTGAATAATTAAATGTGTTTAGGTAGATTAGATTGGCTCTCTTCAATGCAGGTGATTAACACTATTGTCGACATAACTTCGATGTGACTTCATTTCGGCGCGAAAAAGATAGCGATAATAAGAGAGGTGAGTTATGCATGTTACGTCTCATTCTCTTTTTGTTTCCGATTGCTACATAATTTGGCGCCCGAACAGGGACGCTGGAATTGAGTCATAATATATGTTTTGACAACTGGAAAAGAATTTATTTAGAACTCTTGCTGCTTAAATATTTAACTGGCTCATCAATTATATTTGAAATATATTAAATGAAAGTGGAGTATTTTGAATAATTAATGAGAATATCTTTTTGGAATTTAAGTAGTAAGCGAACATTGATAAAATAGAAGAGAGTGTTTAAGAAATTGCTCTATTGATAAAGTTGGATTGAATACATTTGATATAATTTGAATTAGAGTAATTTGATGCAATTTTGAGAATACAGGATTTAATAAATATCTAGAATGTTAAATTTATTTTCTATTCTGATAACCATGAGCATATGTTACAAAAGTTATTTGATGCTGAATTAACTGAACATTGTTTTTAGAATTGCTTGTACTTTACTTGAAAGTTTATTATTCTTTTTAAGAAGATTTTTACTGGAAAGCTTTTAATTTAAGAATTAGTATACTTCTGTATGTTTATATATTTTGAATTATGCAGTTCTTTATGATTAGTATTTATTGAATTGAATATTGCATTTTATTATTGAAAACAGAAGTGTATGTTGTATTGAGTATCTGTTCATATTTATATTAGGATTTGTGTTGATATATTCAGACAATTTTATTAATATTTAAAATGGAAACATTAACTAAATTGAGAGGTTCTTATCGAGGCTGTTTTACTAAATTTACTGGAAATTTGGAATTATTTTTGAAATCGAAAGTAGATGATTCTGATTTGTATGCTAGTAACCTGAATCAGTTAACAGAGAAGTATTTGAAAATTCAAAACTTAGATAAAGATATACTTGATTTAATCACGAAGGATGCTACGCATACCGAGAAAATTATTCGTGATGAAATCGAAAGTGCCGAATCTTATGAAGATAAATTCATATATTTTAAAACGAAACTAGAACGCTGCATAAACAGATCTGAGAGCGAAATTGATACACATTCAATTAACGAAAAAACGAAATTTTAAGTTGCCTAAGATCGAGTTACAGAAATTTGATGGGACTCTGAAAGATTGGTTATCTTTCTGGGGATTATTTAAAAAAATAGATTCTGATCCGGATATTTCAAATGAAGATAAATATCAGTACTTGATACAAACAACCCTTAAGGGTTCAAGAGCTAGGGAGGTAGTCGAGTCTTTCCCACCCACGGCTGAAAACTATGTTCAAGCCATCGATTGTTTAAAGGCTCGTTTTGGACGTGAGGATGTATTAGTGGAGGTCTATGTAAGAGAACTTTTGAGCTTGGTATTAAATAATGCCTTGAATAATGAACATAAACTTCCATTAGTTAAATTGTACGACAAAATCGAAACTCAGCTAAGATCTTTGCAGATGCTGGGTGTAACAAGTGACAAGTATGCGTCCATGCTTTACCCTTTGGTCGAGTCGTGTTTGCCTATTGATCTTTTACGGATTTGGGAACGACATTTGTCTACGATAACGTTTAAAAAAGATGAAAAAATTAACAAGTTAGAAACGCTAATGAAATTCCTTGGAAATGAAATTGAGGGTGAAGAAAAGATTAACTTGGCCAAAAGTGGGTTTGGACTAGAACATAAGAACAAGAAGAATCAGCCAATTAGATCCTTTAATCGTAATAAAAATATTACCACGGGCATGGAACTCTATAGCTCAGTACAAAACAACACAGCCTCGAAGAACCCTCAATGTATATTTTGTGATAAGAACCATTTAAGTGCTGACTGTAGATATGCTCAGAGTTTACCAGGTGATAAAAGGAAAGATATTTTAATGAAAAAGGGAGGTTGTTTTAGGTGCTTGAAAATTAATCATATTTCTAGCTCTTGTAAATCCAGAATCAAATGTCAAATTGTGGAAGATTATACCATTATCTTTTATGCAATAATAATCAAACCCAGTCTCCCAATGAAATGACAAAGCCCAAATCTGACAATGATAATCCCGTACAAGATCAGATTCTGGCAAATGTTTCGACATCACCACATGTTTTGTTGCAGACTCTTGTGATTCACTTAAGAGGAGAAAGGGGTAAAGTGAAGATAAGGGCAATAATCGACTCAGCTTCTCAAAGATCGTACATTTTGAAAAGTACTGCCCAGAGATTGAATTACCAACCCCACCGAAGAGAAAGTCTACGACTTTCCTTGTTTGGAGGAGCGAATACAGAGGTCTGCCATCACGATGTTTATAGAGCATTCCTCACTGACTTTGATCTGACCTACAACTGTAACTTTGAAGTCCTCGGTCAAGAAACAATCTGTACAACAATTCCACCAGTTGCGGATGGGATGTGGATGAAAGAACTTTCAGAAAACAATATCCATTTGAGTGATCAACACCATGGACGCATAGAATTGTTGATTGGAGCAGATGTTGCTGGAAAGCTTCTGACCAGGGGTTACAAGCTTTTACCTTCTGGTTTAGTTGCCATCCAGACAAAGTTAGGGTGGACGGTTATGGGTCGTACAAGAAGAGTAAAGGGAGATGAAAACACAGATCTGATTGTTACTTCAATGCTTGCAGAAGGAATTTCTGAAACAGATTTATGGAGTCTTGATATAATAGGAATCAAACATCAAGCCGAGAAACAATCAAAGACTGAAAAGGAAGAAGCTTCCATGCAGCATTTCTCGAAAACACTGAAGAGACTTCCAGATGGCCGGTATGAAGTTTCTCTTCCCTGGTTGGAAGGTATGCAACCACCTGCCAATAATAGGATGATTGCGGAAAGAAGACTCAAGGGAACAATTAAGAACCTTCAAGCAAAGAAATTGCTAGAGAGTTATGAAGATGTCTTTCATGAATGGCTGAAAGAAGAAATAATAGAACCTGTGGATGTTGCAAAATTAGATGATCTTCTTTGCACGTATTTACCCCATCGGGCCGTGATCAAAGAGAATTCGACGACAAAGATTCGTCCGGTCTATGATGCTTCAGCAAAACAAAAGAATGAATTATCTCTGAACAACTGTCTTGAAAAAGGACCTAATTTAGTGGAACTGATTCCGAGCATCTTGAATAGATTCCGATCTGGAGCGTTTGGCGTAATCGCTGATATCAAGAAAGCCTTCCTCCAGATAAGTGTCAATGACAAAGACCGGGATTATCTAAGATTTTTATGGTTTGAAAACGGAGATCCTGATAAGTTGAAGATTTATCGCCATAAACGTGTGGTATTTGGGATAAATGCAAGTCCTTTCCTCCTGGGCGCGACAATTTCGTACCATCTAAATCATGTCCCTGAAACTCTTCAAGAGGTAGCGAAAAAACTGAAGACTTCTATGTACGTTGACAATTGTGTCACAAGTCTAGATACCATGGAAGAAGTCGCAACCTTTATCGAACTCTCAAAAGAAATAATGATGAGTGCTAAATTTGATTTGAGAGGATGGAGATTTAATGGGGACAAATCCACCTTCCATCTAACTGACAAAGAATCTTCTGCGCATGAAGAAAATGTCTCTGTGTTGGGGCTTGAATGGAACACAGAAGATGACACCTTAAGATGTGCCTATAAACAAGATATTCTTGATGCAATTCCATTAACTAAAAGATCTATATTGTCATCAGCAAATCAACTGTTTGACCCTCTTGGAATATTGAGTCCTGTGACTTTAAGGTTTAAACTTTTGATGCAAGACTGTTGGAGAGCTAAATTGGCTTGGGATGCAGAATTATCTGATGAACTTGCTAAAAAGTTTTTGAAATTGAAAGCAGATTTAACTCATGTTAATAATTTAACGATACCTAGAAGACTGGCAATCAATTTTAAAAACAGGAACAATCTATCATTCCATGTTTTCTGTGACGCCTCTCAATTAGCTTATGCAACTTGCATATATTTGAGAAGTGAAAATGAAGAAGGCGTTTCCTGTCAACTGGTACAGTCACGGTCCCGAGTAGCTCCATTGAAACCGGTAACAGTTTCCAGACTGGAATTGCTAGCGTGCATTATAGGAACACGCCTCATGACAACAATCAAAAAAGATTTACACATGGAAGATATAACTACATTTTACTGGACGGACTCCATGAATGCTTTACATTGGATCAAAAATGAAGAAGAATGGGGAGTTTTTGTCATGAACCGTGTAAGAGAGATAAGAAACTACAGTTCAAAGGAGGAGTGGAATCATATTCCTGGAGCATTCAACCCAGCCGACTTACCTTCTAGAGGAGGTTCTGTAGTCACACTTCTAACTCAAAAGTGGCATGATGGCCCATCTTGGCTGAAGCAAGATCAGAAACATTGGCCAGTTAGTGAAGCTATGGTCGATAAAGAAATTATAAATTCGGAGAAGAAAAAGACTATAGTTACTTTGACAGTTACAAAGAACGACGAATTTGATTACTTGACTAATGTTTCATCTTTCGAGAAGATCGTGAGAATTACTGCCTGGATACTTAGATTTGTCAGAAAATGTAAAAAGTTGATTTTGTACACCTCGCAAAGTTTGGAAAGCGAAGAACTGACAGAAGCTGAAACCATGATTTGGAAAATTGTACAAAAGACCTCATTTGGAACAAGTAGTGAAGAGAAATTTCGAAACCTTCGACCATTCGTTGATCCAAAAGGTCTCATTAGAATAAAGACACAACTTTTAATGAGAAAAGATTTTGAAAATTTCAAATATCCTATCCTTTTGCCTCCTGATCACGTTGTAGTTCATAAGATGATTATGTATAGACATAAAACTCTATCTCATTGTGGAATTCAGACTTTAATGTCAAGTTTGAGAGAACATTATTGGTTGATTAGAAGTCGTAAAACAATTCGTAGTATTATAAAATCTTGTATCACCTGTAAAAGATTTGAGACTAAACATCCCGAGATACAAGCTGCACCTCTGCCGGAAGACCATTTAAGGGACTCGGCTACTTTTGAAACTACCGGTATTGATCTCGCAGGTCCTTTGGTTTTAAAGGACGGATCCAAAACTTGGATTGTCTTATTCACATGTGCAGTTTACCGCACAGTACATCTTGAATTAGTAACATCACTTACGACTGACAAATTCCTTCTCTCTTTACGTCGATTTATCGCAAGAAGAGGAAGACCTTCAACCATCTATACTGATAATGGTTCTAATTTCCAAGGATCCAACCAAGCTCTAAGGAGAGTCGATTGGCAGAGAATCGAAAGTGACACATCTGTGTCAAGAATACGATGGAAGTTCATCCCTCCCAGCTCACCATGGTGGGGTGGATTCTGGGAACGACTAATTGGGCTAATGAAAACTATCTTAAGAAAAGTCCTTGGCAAGGCTTGCTTAAAGTATGAGGAACTTTCCACCATCCTTTGCGATTGTGAGGATGTCATTAATTCCAGACCAATAACTTATGTCTCTGATGACCTGGAACTTCAACCGCTGACTCCAGCGATGTTTCTGAGAGATCTTAAAGAAAGTGGAGTTCCAGATATGGATCAAATCGAATCCTCAAGTTTGAGAAAAAGATACCTTTATAGACTGAAACTCCGTCAAGATCTTAGAAAACGGTTTCGGTCTGAGTATCTTGGACAGCTCAGAAGTTATGCGAAAAAATCACGAAACAGCTACCTCTTTTCCATAGGAGATATAGTTCTATTAGAAACCACTGCTAAAAGAATCAGTTGGCCTCTTGGAAAAGTGGTTGAATTAATCAAAGGAAAAGACGGAATGGTGCGTCTTGTCAAAGTTCGTACCAAGCAAGGAGATTTACTTCGACCTATCCAGCGACTTTATCCTCTTGAAGTAAGTTCTCCCATCGACAGAGGTTTTCGCCAGCGAATTGGAAATCCCAACACTTGTGATGAAGGAGAGGACCTTAATCTGAGGAACTCATCGCCTATGCCCGTCTCCCAGGAAGCACCATCGTCAGTTCCTGCCTCTCCGGTTCAACCTCAGCGAATCAACCGCTATGGCCGAACTCTACGTACTCCTCATCGTTTGGATCTCTAGAACATTTCTTCTTTGAGAATTGAGTTCCAATGTGGTGAAACTCAAGGTGGGGAGTATGTCACGAAAAGCACTTCCACTTCTACTGAGACTACTCAACTCTATAGAATATAGAGACTTGAAAAGTAAACTGTTCTATGAAAAGACTTGAACGATGAGTGGTGTGACAGCAACATCGCTCATGTTAATACTAAAATTTCTGTATATATTCCTGTAAATAATTTTGAATAATTAAATGTGTTTAGGTAGATTAGATTGGCTCTCTTCAATGCAGGTGATTAACACTATTGTCGACATAACTTCGATGTGACTTCATTTCGGCGCGAAAAAGATAGCGATAATAAGAGAGGTGAGTTATGCATGTTACGTCTCATTCTCTTTTTGTTTCCGATTGCTACAATTATATATATATGTATATATACATATGTGTGTGTGTGTGTAATAAAATTAAAAGAGTATAAAAGATATCGGAAAGGAAAAATGAAAACTAGAATTGATAGGAATGCTAACTTGAAGAGAAGTAGCAAGCGTCATCATGGCGCCATCTAATTCGGCGCGGGAAACTAAACAAGTAGATGAATTTAGAAAAGACTTAGAAAAATTTGGAATATAAAATAATTTTAGGGAAGCATCGCGTCTCGAGGACGCTTACGATTCTTGGTTTCCTTGAAGTCATTGTCTGGAAGAAGAATATTTTACCTCTATAATTCCATGCTGCATATTTTGAAAATAGGAATTTAACAAGAATGTTATTAAATAATTGTTCAAGTAACTGATAAGCACACTTGGATGCCCACAGTATACAGAGCATTTCCTTCAGTTATTCCGATAATGTTGTTTGTAATATTAAGTTTATTTATGATTTATCTACGTGACAATGAAATTATTCAATAAAACATCAATAAATGTTCTTCTTAACTTGGTCCATAAAAAATTTTTTGTGGAATGATGGGTCTATTCATTTTCAAAAAAAGGGGGGGGGGCTAAAGATATTAAAAATTACTTCCTGAGAAATAATTTTATAATTAAAATTTCTTTGCTTAGCATTTTATTTACAACCATCCAATTACAAATTTTCTCTTTTAATTTCGAGTTATAAAAAAAAAATCCTTAAAGTGTTATGATTTGTCAATATAAGGTGCGAAGCGAACGAATTGGTCAATCAGGAAGTGTAATTAAGATACATTATCATCTACGAGATTCCCAAGGAAATTATTCAATAGCTGCCTCTGAAAATTAAAAAAAAAAAAAAAAAAAAAACCACGATTTATATAAAACTGTATATTTAAAAGAAAATGTTATCTGAAAAAAATAAAGAAAATGTTAGAATTCAGCGAACGAAACGGTCAATTATGAAGCGTAATTAAGATACATTATCATCTACGAGATTCCCAAGGAAATTATTCAATAGCTGCCTCTGAAAATTTAAAAATAAAAACCCCACGATTTATATAAAACAGCATATTTCAAAGAAAATGTTATCTAAAAAAAAAAAAAAATAAAGAAAATGTTAGCATTCATTAAAAATCTCGGACACCTTTAAAATTATCTTCCGCTGACAAATTGTTTACATTAGGAATTTTTGTTTAGAATTTTATTCATTACTTCCCAACTATAAGTTTTCTTACATTTGAGATTCCGTGTATAAAACTTAAAACATTTACAATATTAGGAATTATCAACTGGTGTTGTCGTATCTTTATGTTTAAAAATGTGACATTCATCATTTTCGTTTAAACCTTTAGGGGATAACATTCTTAATTACCACTGAGTAATCATCATTGATTTATTCTTCAAATATCTCTTTGTTAAAAGAATTTATTACACAGGATATATATTCTCAGTATAGGAGCATACATAATTACGTAAAGGCTCCACCCCACCATGTGAAAATTTATAAATATACCAGGATTACCTCTTCGAGGATTATGTTACACGCTTAAGTGTGACAAACTGCTTTTAATAATACTATGTTTTTAATGACATATTTATTATATATATTGCCATGTTTATTAATGCTATAATTGCCATGTGTACCCAAAATTTGTCTCTTTTAAACAAATTTAAGGTAAATAGATAATCACATAAATAAACAAGAAGTGCCCACCCGGGGGCGCCAGAAATGTAGTTTCTATTAGTATTTACTATGAAAAAATAGATGCGGGCATTCTTGTTAAGAGATGACAACGGCAAATTATGACAATAACACATATATTTTAAGAAAAAACGGCATTACACAACGCAAAACAAAAATACATTTCCTTCTCATACGTTATTCAAAAACAACCATTATCGGTTCTCACAACTGCTGCCATTCCCTAACAGAGAAACTTACCTCTCATGGAGTTTGAGCGTGACGCAACAAGTTAAATTAAATATCTAAAAAATATTAAAAATAAAATATGTTTTCAATTCTAATTGCTCTTTTCTAATTTGATGTTCTTATATTTTTCCTTTTCGTTTCCCTTTTCAATTCCATTATTATCACATTTATCAGATCATGTTTTTCTTTAAATTTCTCTGACAATCTCAAACAAAAATTAAATACACTTAGTAGTTTGCTTTCAAAAGAAACATTCCGTTACAAAGGAAATAATTATTATTGCATCTTGCAGGTGAGAACTTAATATAACAAAAGTGAAACTCAAATAGTAATAATAGCACATCTACAATTAAATTTTATTTTATGATCAAAATTTAAAATTTTAATCTTATATTGCTGTGAAATTAAGTGAGAATAACATAACATTAAAATCTGTAGAGTGTGTAAAATCAATGCATAAGAAATCTAAGTAAAAATTTTAAATACATTAGTAAGGAATTTAAAAATAAATTCGTTTTAGTAACAATAAAATAAAGATAAAAAACTACAAGCATTTTTTATAGCATTTTCCCGTAATTAGATACTATTGTAGACAGTAAATTTGCAGTTACAATATATTTCTTAATATCGGAACATTTTGTAGTATGTAGTCAAATGCTGCTTTATATTAAAAAATATTATGTTGGAAAACATTATGTTGAAAAAATATTATTTCAGACTTATCCCTGAAACTAACAGAAAAAAAGGAAAAAATTTAAGATAACGAGGAAAAAATTCTTTTAAATATATTAACATAACATTCTTTTAATACATTCACATAATCTTTCAATATTTAAAAGCATCGTGAGACGATATCGAGAGTTGAATATATATATATATATATATTATATATATATATATATATATATATATATATATATATGTGTGTGTGTGTGTGTGGGTGTGTGTTTATAAGCATAAATATATAATTATTTGGATATGTCAATTTTAATATCCCAGTGATAATTGCTTATTTCTATAAATAAGCTAATAATACATCTAGAAGTTTATACTTAAAATACAAATATATAGAAGGATAGAAGATGCATGACGAGTGTTTTAATTCAAATCCTGATTATCTGATAATTATTTGTATCTATCTGGGACCAGTTTAAACAGTAGGTCCTGGTCTCAATCTCATGTAATAAAATTGTAGATCTATTACTATAAAATAAACCAAATAAACTATGCACGTACAATCTGATTGCATTTGCTAGTTTTCCAATAATTTGTATATTAAAGATCCAAATAAGTTTTTTATTAAAAGCTGCTTTGTTAAATTTTAAAAACCACACAATGGTCGCTGTGTTTAATATCTGCAATTTAAATATAATTCAGGTTCATACTTAATACATTCTAATCGAGTTTCTCCTTCGAAAAGCAAAAACAGAGAGAGATACTTTGCATTTTGGCAAGTAAAGATATCCATCACTAAAATATTCTAGAAATATTTTATATATAAATTTACGTATTCTGATTACCAATTTCATCATTTTTACTATGCGCTCGTTTAAGTTTGCCTCTTCAATGATGCAGACGTGGTTCTAGAATTAAATGGCTCTTTTTATCTATACGAGTGAACAATGGATATAAACGGACAATTGTGGCGCTCCTAAGCCTTACGACTTTATCCCCGATTCTAAAGGTAAACAGTAAGCAGGGTGAAAATTGTAAGGTACTATAAAGTTTAAAAATTTTGAAAAGGAGGGTAAGTGGAAATACGTGAGAGCTGTGACTTCAGCTGTTTGTACATGCAAAGATACAAAATATCTGATTAACACCCTGAAAAGAAAGTTGTGGTTAGTATATACTGTGCGAAACACTAGATGGAGTCTTACGGTCAATTATTAAACACCAAACACAGTTAGTTACAATATCCTGCTCCATAATAATAAAAATACACATATTTTTTTTATTATTTTTTTTTAATACAACACATCACTTTACGGCAAAACATATAAGATGAAGCAATAAGAGCTAATAGGGTAATTAAGGTAGAGAATCTATTGTCAGTAAAGCATTGCGGCACTCGGCCGCTTAGAGTTACTCGGGTTATTATAATCATAATCTGGGAGTTCTGCAATTATTTCATTAGGTAGAGTAGTTATTTTATTATAAAAATTATTAGATGATTTCACACAATATTGCTTGAAAGTTAATATATTAAAGTCGCGTCTTATTATTTCGTTGGACAAGTATCGATGTGCGCCTCTAATACGCCACAAGAATTTATTCTGTATTATTTCTATTAATTTTAAATTAGATTTCGCCGCAAACGACCAGACCGGTGAGGCGTAAAAGCGGTTGGTAGAACTATTGTTTTATATAATAGAATTTTGTTTTTAAAATTTAAGTGTTTACTATTAAAAAGCATTTTTAAGTTTTCTAATTCTCCTATCATTTTATTTTTAATATCCGTTATGTGAAGACACCGGGTTAGTTTTTTATCTAAAGTTACACCTAAATATGTTACGGAGTTTTCCCAGTTAATTACCATCGTCGAGTAGATATAGTCTAGGGAGAGTTTTATAAGTACGAGTAAAGTAAATAGCATGCCATTTACTAGGGTTAACTTTAATTTTCCATTTAAGAAACCAGTCTTCCAGAGTGTCTAGGTGTGACTGTATGAAGCTAGCAACTAAGTTTAGGTGTGGGGCTGAAGCAATTATAGCTGTGTCATCCGCATACAAAGCTAGGGAAGTATAATCT
Organism: Pardosa pseudoannulata; assembly: GCA_032207245.1. NCBI lineage: Eukaryota > Metazoa > Arthropoda > Arachnida > Araneae > Lycosidae > Pardosa > Pardosa pseudoannulata. The sequence goes on from CM063507.1 coordinate 15,200,590, forward strand.
CTTACAAATGGGGAGACTTTTCAGGGTGCAATCAAACCCAATTTATCAACCGTTCGGTGCCGAGATTCTGCCGCTCCCTATATGAGTGGACTTTACTAATCTCCCAAACTAGCAAGCTGTCGCTGGTAAAAGGCGAAAGCCTCCATAAGGTCAACACAACTCCGAAAAAAAATGACGAAAAGCCCTGAGTCGCAAAATTGCAGGCTTTTTATCCGTGGGGGCCAGTTACGGTCCCGCCACTGTTTTTTCTCAGTTAAGATCCCAGTTATATGAGAACTCCAGCTAAAGTTACAGTTATACTTTTTAGCTGAATTCTCATTCGCTGGCTCTCTCTTCACGGAATTTCCGAGCATTCATTAACGAGATCCATCAAGGGCGTATTCTCCTATTCAGTCCGATTGTCAAGATCCCCGACTCTGCGAGGCCACGCTATTGTCCAGGTACAGGTGTACTACGATCAGCTGTTTTGGCGAGTGCGCGGACAAAAGGGAGTCTTCACAATATGTTAATTTTATTTCAATATATAGTTAAATTTTGCTAACACTTAAAACTATGAACTGTTCCATGATCATTGCTAAAATAAGTGTCAGTTATGATAGCATGAGTAAGATTTTTATTAATTCTTTTCTGTATTTTCCATATAGAGTATTTCAAAATGATTCTTCTGTAATTTTTTTTTCTCTGTGACAAGAAATATAATTTATTTATTTACATTTTTTATTGTTGCTATTCTGTTCTACTTTGTCTACTTTTATTTGTTATAACTGGGTTTCATTCCAATTGTGGGTTTATCCTCAATTACATAAATGAAGAGGGTGATAACTGGACAATCATGATAAGCTCGTTATTTTGTTTGTTGAATGAAAATATCATCAATTTTTTTGTTTATGTGATGTAGTAATATTAGTCATTTATGTATTAAAATTGATATACCATATGATTCAGAGTAGTAGGCTATATTGTGCGTAATCATTCAAAGTCTGGGAAAATGACATTACTTTGAGAAAATTGTAGTAAATTTTGTAAGTTTTATGAATGAAAATAAAAGCATATTTTTAAAATAAAGTCATTTTTATTCAAAGATTCGAAAGTCTGATCTAGATAAAAATTGCAATAATATTAATAAAGGCAAATTTATTTTGATAAATAGAAGAGAAAAAAATGTAAGCAAGCCAACACACGCAAGTCTACATAATTAAGCAACGGTGGAGAGTCGCCGTTGACCAATGAAAACTCAACATCTCGATTTGTCGCCAAACCAGTGTATTTAGGTTTTGCCAAGACGTAAAGCACACCACTGTAGAATAGGCAACCATGATTGCACAAATTATAACACAATAAACACAGACTATAACAACATGCAATTTGTTTATGCCATGATTGTTTAGATGGATTATACGAACGATTGCTTTGAAAAAACGGTTTTTGATCAAATAAAGAAAAATTTACAATACAACTATATTTTATCAATATATAATGAAGAACTTTTGAAATATTCAAACTTCTGGCATCTTTTTCTCTTAATTTCAATGGCTTTTTCAGGTTGATGGATTATTGAAACAATAAGCAATTTGAATTTCTTTTCAATTTGGTTCTTTCTTTGATTTCTTATAAGCATTTCAGGTAGATCTGGCTTAAATTTTATTTAATTCGTAGTAAAAAAAAATTATTGCTACCATTAAAGTTAAAATTACTTGATAAAAGAGGTTATTTCGTGTTACAGTCTGCGCAATCATGGTTGCCTATTCTACGGTGGTGTGTTTTATGCCTTGGCGAAACCTAAATACACTGGTTTGGCGACGAAACGAGATGTTGAGTTTTCATTGGTCAACGGCGACTCTCCACCGTTGCTTAATTATCCAGACGTCTAACCTCGAACTCTATGCTGACGATACGGCAATTTATACTTCTGCACACCACATTAGTAGTGTGGCCTCTTACATACAACACCATTTCTCTGCTCTGGAAATTTGGTTCAAGCACTGGAAGATTAAAAGAAATCCTGGCAAATGTCAGGCAATTTATTTTAAACGTTCCTTCAAACTACCCCCGCGGCTTCAGTTATACGACGAGGTAATCGAATGGGAGAACTCTGTAAAATACTGACACCTGACGCTAAATAGACGGTTAACTTGGAAACCCCATACCACAAATATTAAAAATAAAATTATTGTCAGGAAGGTTGAGCTTCCTTCACTTGAGTAGTTTTAGTTTATATATTAGTAAATAGACGTCGCCACTAAACCAAGTAATTTTTTTATGAAATTTTGGAAGCTGTCCTTCCCACATTATGGTTTAGGGACGCAAGAAATCTCAAAAGGCCACGTTAGGCCACGGTCCTGTAAATCATTTTCTTATTTCTCTATTCCAAATTCCTAATTTCAGCTTTGCTCCTCCTCGTCAATAAATGACGCCACAATGACAAATTTTTAAATTTTTTCTTATATTTTTAAAAATTTTAATTTTTTTATCACACATTTCTTATAGACTCATCCGTAATTTGTAAAAAACTGTAAATATTCGCTAATTTTTATACTTTTATTATTATCATTGTAATTGTATTTTTATAAACGATTAGAACGGTATATAATTTAACTCAGCTTTTTTCTGATTTTTAAAATTTTCTTTTTTTTATCCTAATTATTACTAAGGAAATAAAAAGGCTGTAAATAGAACGGGGAAGGGCTGGAAATAGAATTTTTGTATATATTATTACTCTATCCTCAATACTATGTTTCGTATTTATTTCAATAACTTCACCCATTTTACGAAGCACACCAAAAGGATTACAATCATCGTACACCACTGGGGATACGGCTCACAGCCAAGGTACTACCAATAACTACTTGACTTCACTGATCAACTCTTGGAACACCCCCCCCCCCAGACAACGTTGCTACTAGCTGTCTCCTGTTGGTCCTGTAAATTAGTTCAATCCATGGTAAGGTGTTAAAAGGTCCTAATTAAAGATAAAAACTGCACAAATAAGTATTAACTGACATTGTCAGACTGTATACCTCATTTCAGGACCTTCAGGAAGGTAGGGCAACTGGATTGCCTGGGCCTAGCTCTCTAATCCAGAAATTTCTTACAATAAGCAGAGAAATTGACAACGAGCAGAGCAAAAAAATAACTAAAAGATGAAAGGAGATAGGATGGTGGATTCGTGAGTTCATAACACAGTAACTAAAGAGAAGAGAGTTTAGGGATAGAAAACATAAAAATATTTTTTAGCCAAGGACATCAGAACAGTAATGAAAGTAAAAATTTGATGTAAAGTAAAAAATGTTTAAAAATTAATTAAAATACGAAAATAAATGTCTTAAAATCAGAAAAAGACTTAAATAGCTTCGAAAATTATTAAGGTGACTAAAATAAGCGTAAAAACAAATTAAATAATAATTAGATATACCTCATTCTTCAAGATCTTCAAGATGATGGGTCAACTGGATTACCTGGGCCTAGCCCTCAAATCCAGAGATTTCTTACAGTAAGCAGAGAAATTGACAACGAGCAGAGCATAAACAAATAAAAGATGAAAGATAAGGATAGAATGGTGGATTCGTGAGTTCATAACACAGTAACTAAAGAGTAGAGAGTTTAGGGATAGGAAAACACAAAAATATTTTTTGGCCAGGGACATCAGAACAGTATTGAAAATAACTAATTTGAATACTACGCTCCGCCCTCACCAAAGTGAGGAGAGCCAAGTAAAGCGAAAATAGAAGGTTGAGATGAAATGCAAAGCATAGTTAAAAAAGAAAAAAAAAATTACTAAATGATGATGTATGGCCATTTTAAAGCTTTTTTTTTTACATTTTAAAAGATATGATTTTTTTTTTTATATACCTCATTTCTCTAGTTGTTTTCATTTGATTTTTTAAGCTTAATAAAATTTCTGCAATAAAATGTTCTTTATAAAGATTATTTCATTTCTATTGACATCGACTTCGGAGATCTTGGGTATCTCCGATATTGAAGATTAGAGGTAAAGGATATTACGCTTATTGTGCATTGAGTGATCAAAACATAATAATAATAATAATAATAAGGAAATATTTAACAAAAGTTAAGCATAGCAAAAAATGAGGCTATTAATAAATAAAGTATGAGGGAAAATAAATAATTAGAAAATGAGATCAATTAAAAAAGAAATTAAATTGATAATACTTAATACTTAATATTAAAGGGGGAAAATTAATTTAAAATTAATTAAAACTGTTAAATTTGTTTAATACTTTAGCTTTGTAGCTCGTGAACATTAAAATAGTACAGCTCTGTAGGTGGAAGGCAGATGAATTATGCGGGGAAAAAAAAAAGAAAAAGAAAAAAAAAGAAAAAAGTTTTTTCACACAGAATGGATTTGGCACAGATCTGTATTATGAATCGGGATTTTAGGCTATTAGTTTGGAGTAATCCAGTGCTAGCCACGTTTTCGTTTTCTAAGTTTTTTGTTCAACGTAACAGTTCAACAATGTAACAAAGGACTGACAACAGAACAATTACATATACAATTCTTCAACTTCTAAAACGCGCACACAGCGCCATCTGTTGAGATAAAATTATTAGATTACTCAATTGGAAGTCACAACAGATCTGCCTGGGCCTAGCCCTCTAGTCTGCAATTCTATTGGGATTGGCAAAACAACATATTTGAAATGAGTTGGCTCTAGCATGTCAATAGTTTCTTCAGTAATAACATATGATTATATTATATTTTCAATGATATATAATTTTGTGATATTATTTAAAATAAACATAGTGTTATGTTGAATTGAAAAAAGAAAAAGAGGTTTCCACAATTTTAGCCTCTATTGTAGTGTGGCACTCAAGAACAACAGTTTCATATCCACGGGCCAAGCGATGGTCAAACGAGTAGGGTGTTGTTTTTTAATACCAGAGTTCATGGGTTTGAATCCCCATGCTGTAATGAACGTTTGTAGCATCTAAGCAGCAGTTTAATTAGCCCTCTTGTTGAAGTTGGTTCCACCTGAAGGACATAATAAGATGCTGATTTTATTTGACTCACAGCGTAATAATTATAAAACTTTTAAAAGTGATGTGGCAACTGGGCCATATGGGCCAAGCCCTTCAATCCAGAGACTTCTGTCAATAAGCACAAAAATGACAATGAGCGAAAAATAAACACATAAAAGAGCAAAGAGATAGAAGGGTGGATTCGTGAGTTAACTCACGAATGAATTAAACTCACGAATGTGTTATGAATTCATAACACAAAACTAGAGAGTAGAGAGTTTAGGGATAGAAAAACATAAAATATTTTTGTTGCCAGTGACATCCGTACGAAAAAAGCGGAAAAATAGAATAGTGATCAAGATCGAAAAAATTAAAAATTTTGGAAAAAATAAAAATATATGTTTTAAAACTAAATAAATTGCATTAAAAATCCGAAAAGAGCCTAAATAATAATGTTTAAACATAAAAATAATTTTTATTAATTTAGGTTAAGTTTTATAAATTTTTGTCTATTGAATAATAATGATCAGAAACGATAAAGTAAAAAAAAAATAAAAATATATGTTTTAAAAATAAATAAATTGCACTAAAAATTAAAAAAGGCCTAAATAATGATAATAAACGTAAAAAACACAATTTATTAATTTTTGTCATCGCCAGGGACAAAACCGTCCACCTGAAGAAAGCGATGAAGTGACAGTGGAGGCGGGCTTAGCCGACCATACCACTCCTCTCCGACTGTGTAAAGATTATACAACTAAATTTTTAAAATAAAATAACTATTATTTGTAAGAAAAAAAAGTTGGAAGTTTTTATTAAAATAAATAAAACTTAAATAAATTAGAACAGTGGCGTATGCAGAATTGTTTCAAGGGGAGAGAGTCATAATTTTCTGAAAATACTAAAAGAAATTCGAGTATGTAATAAAGCACTATTATTTCCCTAATTTAGACAGCTAGACAATTTTGACTTTTTATTTAGACAACATTGTTTAGTTAAATTTTAATTTGATTTTTTAAATTTAAGAGTATAATTTTTGTTTATAATAAGAGGTAAAATATTTTATTTTTATTAAAAAGTAGGAATTAATCAAGCCAGAAATAATTATTCATAATATAACAACTGCCTGCAGTGTCTATGAACAATTACATCACCGCATATCACAACTCCTGACCTGACGGAATTATAATACACGGTTGCAGCTTGACTGGAATCTCGGTGCGGCAACCGTAACTGACTTTCACTTGTAAAAATCCTTGTGAAGGAATCATTCCGCTTTGTTACGGTAATCTAGTGTAACGTATGCAGTTCTGTCTGTAGCACGATCCTTCGTGCACGCTTATGTTTATTTCTTCACTAATGACCACGTGTATCGGAGTTGGTATGTAAGATTATCGTATTCATCGTACACCCAACTTCTACAAACCTTATAAATGTGAATATTCTATAGAAAACCAATGAATTTGACCAAAAAATAACTTACCAACAAATATGGAATTAATAGGGAATTAAAGGTTAATTTTATTTTTGCCATTTTGTCTGAGTTTAGAAGGAGGTTTAACCCCTGCCCTTGCGTACGCCCCTGAATTAGAATTCAACATTTAGAGAGAGGCAACAACATCGCTGAGACTTTGAAGGCTTTTGGTTTAATAAGGGGACGTAAGACAGTTTAAAGGCTTCAAATGTTATGTGGCAACTGGACCCTATGGGCCGAGCTCTTCAATCCAGAGGCTTCTGTCAGTAAGCACAAAAATGACAACGAGCGAAAAATAAACACATAAAAGAGCAAAGAGATAGAAGGGTGGATTTGTGAATTCATAACACAAAACTAGAGATTAGAGAGTTTAGGGATAGAAAAACATAAAATATTTTTGTGACCAGTGACATCCGTATGAAAAAAGCCAAAAATATAGAATAATAATGATCAAAATCGAGAAAAATTAAAAATTTTGAAAAAATAAAAAATATATGTTTTAAAAATAAATAAATTGCATTAAAAATCCGAAAGGAGCCTAAGTAATAATAAATAAACATAAAAACGATTTTTATTAATTTAGATTAAGTTTTAGAATTTTTGTCATCGTCGGGACAGTTCTATAGCTCTCGGCCTTTTGAAAAATTCTTTCAGATCTTATTGTGGCAGTTTTGCTGTCTCTTAGTTTCTTACTTTGCACAAATTTAAAAAAAAGCTCAAGATTCCTGATGACTGCTCTAATTGAATTAATCCCGATGTATAATTGTAAATCAATGTAATTTGAATAAAATTTTAAAAAATTAATAAATCAAATAAAGTTTTAAAAATTGAAAAAATTAAATAAAAATTTAAAAAGATATGAAAAAATGCAAAAATAGGAAAAAAGTAACATTAAAGAGAAATATGTTCCCAGCAGAATTAAACATTCGAGACAAGTTTTAAACAAGACAAAAATCACTATGAAAACGATCTTTATTTACATTTAATTTAGTTATTCATATTTTGAATAGTTTTTATTTTAAAACTTTGTTTTTTATAAAATGGGTTTTCTTTCTCTTATTCTCTCATCCTTTATATAATAATAGCCTAAGTTATCTGTACGTCTGTCCTCGATTTTATGAAGCGATAGGACCTGGAATGGATAAAGGCATCCATAGTTAGCAAAATTCAAAGAGAGAAATGTTTATCTTCTATTAAACTATAGATCCGATTCTAAAATAAATTGGTATAAATATACTTCATATCACAGCGAAAAATACTGCCTCTAAAACGCTCGAAATCCCCCCTTCCCCTCTTTTCGAGCTTTTAATGCCATTTTTTCAACTCCTATTTTCCCTGGTTAAGAGCAGGCGATTAAATTTATCAATTTATCCCATAATAAATAGGTAAAAATAACATTTTTCTAGCATTATGACGTCATTCCTTTAACCATCTCATTGAATCATTTCTTATTTTAAATTATTTAAATTATGCCTTATTTTCATACGTTTTATCATTGAACTTAGATATTAGGTAAATAATTTTCTTTTATATCTGACTTAAATAATAGAATAGGTACATATGTGATAATTTGAAATTGAATCATCGATTATTTTTTTGTTGCAAGATAATTCTCAGCCAAAAAACAAACCATTTTTTTACCTGCCTCACAGCGTACTTTTCAATTTTGGAAAATTAAAAATTTTACTGATCCCGTCATATGACGGGCTATATGCTAGTGTATTTATATTTATATAAGATATACATTTTTTATTTTAAACAAGGTATGTATATATTTAGTTCATATATTTATGCATAATTTACAGCATAAATTTTTTCAGAAGTTGATATTTTTTCTGTTATATGTTGTCGTGATTTTTATATTCAGTACTTACAAATTCGCCATGTTCTATCATATTTGTTTTTATTTCACAATTGCCATTTTTTAAAGAAAAAATTTTCATTTTAGGCTTTGTCGTTTAAAATTTAATTTTTATGTATGTAAAACAGTTCTAAAAGACGGTTGGGAATGATTTATCCCATTCAGAACAGTACAAATATATGTTACTCTCCACAGTATTTTGAAATTTGATTCCTACATTAAAAAAAAGTCCTGGAATTGGGAATTATTATGCAGCGGCTCACGGGCAATACAGTGCACTTACTGGACATTTGGCTATTAATAAACTGTTATAATCGTCAACAATCTAAAACATACGAAATTTATTCAGCATTTCTATCAATACGTCTTATTATCTTTAATAGTGGTTCTAAATCTTTAATCGAAATATTTGAAAACCCAGACCGAAGGCTGGGTGCGAAGCAGCTAGTTATTTATAATATATTCAAATATTATGTTGATTTGCTTGCTTGTATTCTCGCAGTGTGTGCGGTACTAGGTGCTGCACCATGTAGCGTGTTAACTGGCCATACGATTTAGCAGACGGTTAATGTTTAAATTTATATATTGTAAGATTTTGTTTTCATGGAAATATAAAAGAAGTATTTCATCAATATAAAGGGAAATGTTTTAGTGTGGTAAAGTAATTTCAGTGATGTATTGTATTTATAGAAATAATTCGCTGAAAAACAATTTTGTTTTGTTAGACAAAAAAGAAACGAATTCTAACAGAACAGTCCAAATTTTACCATTCATTGTATCTTACAGACAGTATATAAGTTATATCTGTAACATCATATCCCTGGTTTGGTTTTTAAAAATTGTCAAGATGTTTTTCGCAGAATATATGATTTCCAAATGTTAAAAACAATTAATAAATATAATTTAATCCACTGACCGAACGAGAAACAGTTCGTTTTATTGCGCCAGCGTGCAGTGAAATCCTCTGCAAGTGGAATAGACGCTCGATTTGTCGGCACCAATGAGTATCCCGATGAGGCACCGCAGCGGCAGGCGCCGTGTGGTGCTACGTTTGCTAAAAATATAAGTTTTTCGTGGAAATATAAGCTTTTCGTTATTTTATTAGTAATACGGATAGACATATGGATTTTGTGTACAAATGAATAATAAACTTTAAAGAAGTGTTTAATGTACATTTTTATGGTTTTATTATTATTGTTGTTACTCTCTGCACACCCTGAATGAACACCTACCGTACGCCATTGATTTTTACCATCCTGGTGAGAACGATACCATTTGGTAATAGAGTTTGGATAGCATCAGTGCGTATAAGGCGATTTCACGTAGGGGGCAAATTCTCAAATTATGACAATTCTAGCTTTAGTTTCAAACCTAAGGGCAGTTTATTGTTAGTTTATTGGCTGTTTTAAACCTGAAATTGAATGGGAAGGGCAGTATAATAGTTCGTGACGTTGCGAAAAATTGCCTTATTGAGGGGGAAGGATAGCTTTATCATGCTACAGGCACCTGTCGAAGAGGGATGCTAAATTGTATATTCTATAAATTATATTACTATATATTTTACGAGGGGGGATCAAAGGTGCACCAATTATGCTCGTAACGCCACTGAACAGTATAATTGTAGTGAAATTCAGAGTTAATTTCATATTCATTTATTATTTAACTCTGTGACTGAAGAACAGGGTGCACCCACCAACCTGGCGATAAAGCTCCGAGCATGGTAGCCTAACTTTTTCTCCTGATTTCACCGTACCCAAACAATCTGTATCTATATTTTTATTTATATTATATTTGTATCCAGCTTTTCTTGCGGAACTCATTTTTTACTTATTAAATGCACGTAATGCTTAAAAATATTAGAACCATTAAAGGTTCACTATTGCTAATTTTTCATAATTTGGAGCTGTTGTCTTTCTAAACTGTTGAGGGATTAATTGTCCATAAATGTAAATACCCGCTTTCTCAGTGGTTTGGGTTAATTAATAAAACGTATATGATTTTATTAAAATGGCGCAATCTACATCCATTAATGTCGCCCAAATATCAGGGGATACAATGTTGTTCGGATGAAATACCTTCCTGTTTTAGTAAACATCGCCAATAATTTCACCAAATTTGCAAAGGGGCACCCTATTCTTCAGTAGTACCTTTGTTTAATTTCCTTGATTTTCAAAAATATTACCGAATAGAAAATAGTATGATTTTTCAAATTCTGAAGAGCGAAAGTAAAAGTTCGCTCGCATTCTGACAAATAATCAAAATGATTCAACTGTTAGCAAAACCGTGAATAAATGTCGCCAAGTTGTTACTATCAGTTGTCTGTTGTGGTGAATCGCCGTATGAGCGATAAATGAGAGCCAAAGGTTTACACAGTTTGGCAACCTTTTATGTAACCCGGAGAACTAGGAGTTGTAGTGAGATATAGTACAGAGTGGAACGCTGAATAAAGTGTCATAATGAAATGCATTGAATAGTGTAATTATTTTATATTCCATTCACAAAGTAGCAACCTTCTTCACAGTGATGTCCCAATCAGGTGATACGCAGGATGGCTAATACAAATTTACAAATAATTGCGAAAGGTGGATTGATAATTCTTATTGTAATTAGTCTTGCCATATTAATTGAACGTTTGACAAATACGACACCCTCGGTTGAGGTAAGTCGCATTTCAAAATGTTTTTGAATGCGTCTTAACGTCTGCAAATTTTGTTTCTTTTTCGCTGTACAAAGTAATAAGGGAAAGGAAAAAAATCATTTCTGTGTTTGTATTAAGTTTTTTTCACATTAAAAACTAAACTTGTTAGACTGCTTTAATGATTTTATTTTCATAAGATTGACTGTTTAATGTTTTCAATATTTAACTCTCCCCGTTAATGTGTATACACATACCTTTCTTGTCTACTGAATTTACAATTAAATTTTCTCTATTTGTATTAAAGGAGACCTTTTTCTTTGTCTCAAATTATAATTTTTTACGTTTATTGTAATAAGTTCATCATAGGTTAGTTTCTAAAACTCATTCTAAATGCTACATACTTTATTAGTTAACTTGAGCTTAGTCCTGTATTATTCATGCAATTTAGATGATAAAATGAAATAGATTTCATTTCATTTAGCAATCATTTGATAGCAACAGTGATTCTATGTAAAAGTTATGTAATTTCGCACACATTGCTTTAATGGCTGTTTTATAATTCCCATTTTTTTTTTAAAGCTTATTTGCTTAAGTTTAAATGAAATTGCAGTAATTTTTAGTGTATCTAAATTATTAGAATTCCTTTATTGTGTTTCATTGGTAACTGATCCCCGTAGTGTTACATGTGATTCAGGCTAATGTATCATAGTGGAATTTTTTTCTGTTTAATTATACTACATAAAAAATGAATTAGTTATTTTGGAACCAAAGTTATGCTATAGTTACCCAAAAACCAAAATTAGAAACAAAATAAAGACTGGATTTCATCTTTTGATACACATATAAATAAATTACAAAATGTTTTATGCATTAATTTTTAATATTGTGACAAATTAAAATAGAATGATAATTTTAAATCAAGTGTAGTAAACTAATGTTGAACATTAGTATAATAATATAATACTGTATATATGAGTTTTATAAATCTTTTACAGCATGATATACACAAAAGTATGGGACTGCATATTTCTTGAGATTTACTTGTTCAACTTTGAGCTGTGTTCATAATACTGAATAAAATATATCAGTTTACGCTCTTATAACATGAATACACAGATGGCAGGTATCACCATACGTTGTGAGAAAATAATTTTTATATAGGAAATACCTATTGTAAAAAAACAAATTCAGTTTGATTTTCACAGAATAGAAACATTAATTTTTTTTCCTATCCAAAGTCAGTTCAACAATTATAAATGTTGTATGTTTGGGATCTTGAGCAAAATTTTAGCAAACTGGTAATGGGTAAAAATTAATTAGGACTTTTGAGCTTAATTTGAGAGAAGTATGCTTCTTACCTTTGACTTTTCAATTAATTTAAAATCTTGTACTGTTTAGGGTATGATTGTTTTACTGAAAATATTTGAAAACTTTAACATGCATTCAAGTCTTAGTTTTCTTCTAATATCAACCAAAAATTATTAAAAAAATTTTGTTTAAAAAGTTTCAACCAACTTGCTGGACAGTACAAAACAAAACAATATGGACAATTCATAGGACTCCCAGGTACCATACCAATGAAGAAGTACATCATGATACTAAAATTGATCTAATTAAAGCAGTCATTAGGAATCTTGCTTTGAAATTTTTGGGAAACTTGTAATAAATAAGAAACAAATGAATAGCAAATCAGCAGGATTATGAACCTGAATTTTTCAAAAGACCTAGATCTACATTTTTACATCCCTTTATTAAATTTTGATTACATATTTGAATTTTATTTATTTTAATCATAACTTTGTACTTTTTTTAAAACTTATTTAAACAAATAGTAATAATTTTCTACTACAATTTTATAAATTTTGTGTCATGAGTCAACTAAAATCTGTATTTTAAATGCGTCTAACAAATACTGTGGATATGGAGTTGCTACTCTTTGATGCCACAACACTACTTCATGTTTAAGTTTATGCTGCACAAGATACAAATTATATTGTTAGTAATATATATTTTGTTATAAATTAATTTTGTTAAGTCTAATAATTTAATGATTATTAATTTCATTGATTAATAATTTAATGATTATTAATAATTAATTTAATGATTCATGATTAATATTGATGAAATATTATGAGAATATGTATACAGTCTGTATCAGTTATATGGTCAGCTCAGCGGTACAGAAAAATCAGACTATGTAAGAGGGGTGACCATATATGTAGAGCAATATAACCCTAGTGAGCATATACCATGCATTTTTAAACTATAACAGAAGAGCCTTATCCACATTTCCATAAGGTGACAAGTGCTGACGTTTTCTTTCGTGATCACTGGTTTCAACACTTGAGGACCAAAGTTCGGCAGCTAAAATGTTGTTTAATGTTGTCCAGGTAGTTTGCTTTGGTGAAAGTAGCCTTTAAAAGATTAAATTTTTTAAATTTTTCAATCAACTCAAGATAAATTCTTTCTTTTTGAAGACATAATTAAAAAATGAATGTTCTTATTCGTGACATATGATCCAAATGCAACAAAATTTTCCTTTGTTTCGTCTCAATTTCAACTTAAACAGGGAGAGATAACTTCAACCAATAAATAGACAGATGCCCACCTCTTGTCAGGGGGCAAGAGAATTGAGAGAGGTGATGTCTACACAAACAAGAAAGGGGGAAAGGGGAGAAAAAAAAAGGCTTGAATTCAGGTTCTCTCTGATTTCGTACTGACTTCTTAAAAGAACAAAAAGAAAAAAAAAAAAGGGAACTCGTTGAAAAAATTAAATTGACCATATAACAGGTAACAAGAAAAAGAAAATGACTATATAAGCTATGTACTTTAACACGTTTTGTATTAAGTTAGATGGGACTTTAGAAAACTGACCTTATAAGCGAGTGACCATATAGCTGGTACTGACTGTATAAATTATAAGCATAAATTATCTAACCTGAAATTTTATACAATTTTAAACGTCTTCTTCTAAAGCACTATAGCCTGTTACAGACCAAGGCTGTCCCAAGCAGTTTTTTCCAGCCGTTCCTATCCGCTGCAAGACTCCTCCAGTTTTCTCTTTTGACAGTGGTTAAGTTCCTCTCTACTGAGTCAAGCAACCTAATATTTGGTCTTCCTCATTTCTTCTGCCCCATGGGATTAGTGAAAGTGAGCTGTTTTACTGGGTTTATGTCATCGAGTCGGAATAGGTGTCCAAGTGCAAAACAAAACCATAGCAGTCTATTGATTTTTATGACTTTAACAACATGAGGTTGCTTATATTTTTTATAAATTTCAAAATTGAATAAAGGTCTCCAAAAATTATTCTCTTGAACTGCACCAAATATTTTTCTTAAGATTTTCCGTTCAAAAGTCAGCAATTTATTTTCATGCAACTTGGTTATTGCCCAGCATTCACTTCCATAGAGCAGAATAGGTCGAAGTAGAGTTTTATAGATGTTAATTTTCGTTTTTAAACTTATAAATTGAGATTTTAATTGGTTTTTAAGGCCATGATAGCATTTATTTGACATGGCAACCCTGTTGTTTATCTCTACGTCCAAGTCATTATTAGTGGTGATGGTTGTTCCAAGATATTTGAACTGTGAAACTATTTCAAAGGTGTAGCCTCCCACTGTAAATGATTTTAGATTAGGTGTACTCTGGGATGTTTCCATAAATTTTGTTTTATCTTCGTTTATTTTTAAGCCTAATTTACTAGCCTCAGCTTCTAATAAATTAAAAGCTTCTATAATATAATTTCTGGATCTAACAACCAAGGCATAGTCATCAGCAAATGCTAAGGTTTGTAAAGTCTTCTGGTAAATGATTCCTCTAGTTGTGATACTAGATGCTCTGATGGCCTTTTCTAAGGCTAGATTGAATAAAAGGCATGATAGGGCATCACCCTGTCGTAATCCTCTTTCAGTATAAAAGACTTCAGAAGAATCTTTCCCTAATTTCACTCTACACTTTACTCTCTTAAGTGTAGTTTTTGTTAGATTAATTAATTTAGTTGGTGTATTGAATTCCTCCATTGCTTCGTAAAGTTTAAACTAGTGATTTTTTTATATTTTATGTCTAATTTATAAAAAATTACCACTGTTTAAAAAATTACCACTATTCTAACCAAATTTATAATGTAAATTTTTTAAAATTTTCTTATTCTATGCAATAGAAATATTAATAAAAAATGCAGCATTATTCTTTTTTTATATACCATTGAAGATGGTTGTTTCAATCTTGCTTATTCTTAAAAGAATTTCTTTCTCTTAGATTTTTGATCGAGACACCATAGTATTAGATGCTACCACTACAACATCTCCATTTGTAGATATTGAACTGAAAAATATTGAAAAATGCTTAAATGAATATTCAAAGTCTCCTAGGTTTATTCTTAGGAATATAAAAAATGTAAGTATTTTTCATGCTACGTAAAAGTTAGATGTTTAGATTTACTGGAATCGAGAGATAATCTAAGAATGCAGCTGGTAACCTAAAAATTTCTTAATTATTATCTAAAAAAAAAAAAAAAAAATTCTGAGCTTTAAAGAAATTCTTTTGTTGCTTCTTTTAATAAAAAATTAAATTAAATAATTTATAGGAATGATAATTAGTTCTTTCTCTCAATGCAAAGTTATAAACATTTATGTGCTATTTAAAGAATCGTATGTGTCTTTATTTGATCAGTATTAAAACATTATATTTGAAAAAATTCTATTTTGATATTGTAACGTCGCAACATACATACACCTCTGTGTTTGGTTTGGTTTGGAGCGCTACGGTTTACTGTTTTGTACACGAGGGCTAATGAGACCGGGACCTACAGTTTAAAGCCGATTCCGAACGGCTACAAACATCCATGCCAGCAGCGGGATTCGAACCCGCGAACTCCGGTTCCGAAGAGCAGCGCTCTACCATTCAGCCATCGTTCGGCCCTCTGTGTTTGTGGGAGGCTTAGTAAAAACAATCGCTTAAATTTTATTATCTCGACTATCTACAATATATACATGATATAAAACAACATCGTTTGGGAGAGAGAAATAACCTTCTCTTCTCTCAAGCCAACGACAACCACTGCCTGGTTCTTGAAAGATCCCTCTCAAAAAGAGGGGGGGGAGAGAAAAAGAGCTGAGAGCAAGGGAGTGGTCAGTGGACTGGACTCCTCAATGATAGTCGGCATTCCACACAGATGTATACAGGAACATAAAAATCTGGAATTCCTGCTTTTTTCAGGGAAAAAATTCCCACGGGTCCTGAGAATAACCGACCCTCTCTCGTTCTCTTGTGACCAGGTGCCACAATATAAACATCTGTAATAGTAGAAATATTTATATATTTTACATGGAACAGAAAATGAAATCAAATATATGATTTATTTTAAATCTGTGTATTTTGAAGTGTTTATTTTATTAAATCTGGAGATTATTTTTAATAGAACAGTTATAAATAATAGGGTCTAAAAATTTATTTATGAAAAATTAATTGACCATTACCTGTGACATGCAGTGCCAATAGTTACAATAATTAGGATAATTTAAAATTATCATAATTTTGGCATTTAGCATTTAATTATAATAATCTGCAAAAGGAAAGAGGCTTAAATATGTATTTTTTTTATGACTGTCACTGAAGTATAAATAAAATATACCTGGCTATAATTGTTACATTAGAGTTTTTATTTATTTTCTGCTTTCATTTTGGTTTCATATATAAGATGATGAATTCAATTTTAGCTTCTGATATATTTGCTAGCATGTTTTATAGTAATTAAGGTAAACAATGTGATGCATTTCTCCATTTTAAAAACAATGTAATGATAGTCTCATTTCCCATGCCATACGTTGATAATATTAGTAATTGTTATTAATTGCTGTCATAATAAATAACTAGACTATCAACAAAAATTCCCAACTTTTGATATATGTGCATTGCATATCCTATATATTTAAAAAATAAAACTTTTCCAATATATGATCAACCAACATTAGCAAATGAAAGCTTCAATTTTCAGCATAAACACAACTTTAAAAAGAAACAACAAAGTGTATCAGGAAATTGCAGACTTTATTTAGCTTTAAACTTCACACAAGTCATAGTATTTAAATAAAGAGTAAAGTTAGAAATGAATGTATATTTTTAATTCTTTTGTATCAGTGAGAAGATATGGTATTTTTTACTCATGTAGTTCTATGTATTTGCCTTTATCACAAAACTAAATTTATCTATTTTATGTCTTTATATTGTACTGTAAGAATTAAATCACTGACGTAGTAATTTGTATCATTCCTCATTATTATTTTCCTTCAACATAAAGGAAGTATTGTAGCTGTGAAGAAATTCAGTGTTCAAATTTCAAGAGCGATAATCATTTCAACCATGCCTGAATCAATTTTGACAAGTGTTGTGTCTGTACATACATACATACAAGAAAACTTTGAATTCTGAAACTTTAAATATTCATTTTGACCTCCTCAGAACATATTTTGACTAATTTTGTAGTCACATCTCCATGTAGATGTGTATTACTTCCTGCTGTGGTTTAACCAAACAGTGGCTGAATTGGTAGGGCACTGCTCATCAGTGCTGGAATTTGTGGCTTCAAATCCCACTGTTGGCCTTGGTAGCCCAAATATTTTAGTCAATGTCATACAAATATTAACCAATACTTTGATTATCGGACACCAAATTGTGGAATTTTGCTGATATTGAGTGAAATTGTTGAAATTAAAGATTGAAATTGCTTAGAAAAAATCATTTAAAAGAGTTTTGTGTTAATTATTAAAGAAATTCTAGAAAATAAAATTTAATAAATTTGTCAGTTTTTACAAAACTTATTTTTTTAATATTTTTTCTTAATATTATAACAATGTCTTAATGGTTTTATTTGATGATTAAGTGATATCTATTGATATTTGTAAAAATAAATATTATTTTTGGACATCAAATGATTTCTCACAACATTCAACACTATACACAATACTATTATAACTGAATATGAACGGAAGTAATTCAAGTTTGCCCTTTCTCCTCTCTATTCATGTACTATGACTAATAATTATAATGATTCTTCATAAATGAAAGCTATTTTATAATGAAAACTTTGAGATAAGCAAAATAGAATTGGACTGTCATGGATTTTTGTTCTGAGGGAAAATGACAGGTAATACAACTTTTAAATGTAAAGCTTCTAAACAGATAAGTCTTCAAAAAGAAGTGGATGAATTAGTTTCCATGGCAAAATTACCATGTGGTAAAGTGACTAAGGAAAATATTGACCAGCATTGCTAAATATAAAAAAAATAATATTCAGGAATATCATTTTTCTTGGGGGGGGGTTCTTTTGATGCAGGCCAATATTAAAATTTAGATATTTTTGTGCTATTTAGGTGTCATAGATGTTTGTAGACATTTGAAATCTAATTGATGCAATTGGTATTAGTCTTATTTGCATTGTATAGCAAAAGACCATAAGGACCATAAGGCTCTAACCAACCAACCTGTATAGAGTAAAAAAAAAGTATTATAGTCAATCAAAAGTTGTTGTTAATAAAATATCTATATGCCAAAAAAAAAAAAAAAAATCTCAAGGTTACAAATGTTATTACTGCCAGTTGTATCTAAGTGGCAGTACTTGAGCTCCATTTAGACAAGACTGTAACCTAGAGAAACAAAACTTTTAACTTTTGAAGAAAGCTTAATTATGATGATGTATCATATAATATAAAAAATGTATAATTTAAGAGTGTACAAAGAAGTTAAGTGGTGTCTACATCAGATTTTTCATACATATATTATACTTAAATAAAAAGAAAAAGGACGATTTTTAAAATTGGTAGAAATACTTCAATTGTATGCATTACTGTAATCTTCTTTGTATTTTTTCTAATGTATATATAATATCTTTCATTTGACTCTAATTTTCTGAATACTCTATATATTTTCATGTGTGAAAACAGACTTCATGTCCTTTAAAACCTGGCCAATGTATGCACCTCCAGCTCATTGATTTCAGTGAACAAATGGAATTATTTCATGTTAAACCACTTCTAACTGAACCTTCTCTCCTATTTTGCTTACTACCTCCATCCAGAAAATTTAATCTATTAACACGTGGTTTTGACAATGCTAAAGTGCAAGGGCCAGGAAATGTTCTATCCTTTTATATAAATCCATCTGAAGCAGATGTATTGGATCAGGTTAGTTAAGAAATTTTTATTATTCTCTTAAAATCTTGTTCTTAACATTGAAAAAATTGTTAATTTTAGACAGGATAAAATGTTTGTGCCAAATTGCATAAAAAATTATGAAAATGCAAATGATTTAAGAGGATAAGGGAACAAGGAATTTAGTTATGCAGGGTTGCAATTCTGTCACTTTTCTCACCTTTATTCCCTTTTTTTTTACAATTGATCACTTTTAGTCACTTTTTTAAGTAAACAGTCACTTTTAGTCACTTTTTTCATGGTGTATCACAGCAAAAGTCTATTGTTGAAAAAAGAAATTCTGAATTAATAACAAAATATTTTAATAAAAGACCAAAAATGTGATGCTCTAATCTTATTTTTCTTATTAAAATGTAATTAGTCATATGATTTCCAGAATTTAGTGATTTTAAAAAGTCCTAAAGAAGTTCCTGAAATTAGCATTTGTATTGAAATTTACATTTAATACATTAAAGTAATTTACGTCAAAGCACACATTTCTCTTTTTCTTTTTCTTCACAATTTTTGTCTAGATACTCTAATCTAGCTATGTACATATTTCAAAACATCATTAATATATGCAGAAAATTGTGATTATAAAATTAATGTATGTATTCAAATCTAATTTATAGATTTTCTTGAATAAAAAGCAATGTTGAGTTATGTTAAACAAAATTCTTAACCTTTTTTTGTATTTGACGTTAAAATCATGTCTTGCATGAATCATTTGATTTAGTTAAAATAAATAGAAAAATCTTAATAATAGCATCTGTAATCAAGAAGAGAAAAAAAATAGCTTTTTTTTTCACTGTTTAGTCACTTTTTAGTCACTTATTCTGTATTATTTGTCATTTTCTCACCTTTTTGAAAGTACCTCGGCAGTTGCAAGCCTTAGTTACGTAAAATGGTGAAAACAGTTGTTAATAAATTGTATAATTTTAAATAATTCTCTTGTATAAATAGTATTTAACTGAAATGAAAATTGGTATTTTGTTTTGTTTCTACAGAAATTCTTAAGATAAAATATGAAAATGAAAGCAAAAAACACTAAAAAACATTTTCAAGGAATATTGTTGGACATCTCCATTTTTATAGAAAATTATTTCTTATAGATTGTCTTATATATTTCAAGTTAAAACATCAAATGTTCTCATTACCAAAATATCCAAAATCCAAAAATTTGAAATTCAATGTTACTTGTCTAAGACACTAGAGGAACTCAGTTTTGACTAGCTAAACCAGTGGTTCTCAACTTTTTTCTTCAAGGCAGCCGTAGTATACACTCGCAGCACACCAGAGCACTACAATATCCAGTTAGAGAACCTCTGAGGTAGAGGTTCAGTTGCACCTCAAGATAAATATAATTAATTACACAATTTTTAGTAAACTCTTCTTGATTATTGATGCTACTGCACACCTGACATGTACTCATAGCATCTTAAGGTTTTAAAATTGAAATTGTTTTTAACAATAAAAATTTATATAAAATATATTTTAACACTTTGTTGACCGGTCACAAGTTTACTTGTGTTTTTATGGCTGAATGTTACTGACCGGTCACAAGTAAACTTGTGATGCGTTTTTTTCCCCACATCGCTGTTGTTTTCTCTGTTGGTGACCATACAATGCAAGTATTGGTCAGTATAACACAAGCTGTTTCTCTTGTTTATAAGACCCACCAAATCTTTTGTTGTAAAAAATATTTAATAATTTAAAAAATTAAAAAAACGAGGATGGAACGTAATGAAGAATCTTTCAATGAATTATACATCGATGCTTTATCTGATTATTCAAGTAATTACGAATCAAATTGTGCTAATAGTCGGTGACATGAGATAAATTTTCAGTAAAATTGCCAGTCAACAATATGTTAAGATCTTGCATCTATATACTTACAACAAGCCTTTTTAAAATTACCACATTTAAAACTGTTGTAAAAAGTGTCTTTCACTAAATACAAGATTTAAATATTTTATGTCCTCAGTAGCTACTCATGGCTTTATTTACCAGTTTGAGTATTTAGTTACTGCATGATCAATGTTCTTGCAGAGTTCATTGTTTTGCTAAATATCTGAATTTTATTTACTTTAGATCATATTAAATATGCATCTAAGAATTAACTTAGTTTATCTAAGCATTTTATTTTCCCTGTGAATGTTTGCATTTAATTTAAAACAATAAGACCTCTATTTAACAAAGTTGCTTAATCCCTAAAAAAATTTTCATTATATGGAAAGTTCATTAAATAGAGATTTACCTTTTGAAATACACAAAGAGATTTTAAATTCATTAATGCTAAATATTAATAAAAAAGTAATTAAATATACAATTTGTACAATTATTCAATAGGTTTTTTTTTATATCCATCAGAAAATAAAATCTGTAAGAAAACATGAATAAAGCAAAACATTGTCTTAAATAGCCTTTTTTAATTATTATTTATTTATTATTAATTTACTTAACTTTTACTATTCTTTTAATCTACTTAATGGAACTGGCATCTGTATCACATTATTTACTCATCAAGAACCGCTCCCTTTATTATTATGCATCTTAACCACTGGAGATATGCCCTAATGGGCCAGGGACTCCGACAATTACCATCAAATGGAAGCTGGTGTTGAAATACTTTAAAACAGTAATACTGACTGCTGCCATTTATGCAGCATTGGTCTGGTCATTTGCATTCCCTGCTAACTTAGACATCTTAAATGGTGCTCACAATAAAATTCTTAGAGGAATAGCAAGGGCTCCGCGCTACTTAAGAAATGATATTGTCAGACGAGATCTGAATATGCTAACGTTTAAAGAAATCTGTACTAAAATTTCCATTAACTTTTATGAATTATTTCCATTAACTATTTTTAACTTAACCATCCTCACACGCCGATACAAGATGGCGCCACTATGATGCTTGTTACTCCTCATTTCAAGTTAGCTGAATTACTATCCTTTTCTATCATTAGTATTTCCCATTTCATCTCCTTCCTTCCTTTTATTTTGTTCATATTGTGTTTTTCTTATATTTTTAAGAAAAAAAATTATAAAAATTAAAAAACTCCCCCCCAAGAAATGTATAAAATTTTATAAAATGGATGCCAGCATCCACCTAAAAATCTCTCTATCCTTTCTCCCCCATTTATCTTTCCTATCATTAAATTTTTCCCCATCTTATGATGTTAGTTGCTTTAAAGGGACTTAAATTTTCTCTCTTATTTTATTGTAAATGTATTTGTAAACTTAGAAATTTTTTTTTCATGTAATGGAACCCCAGTTCATGATGCACATACTCATAGAATGTCTCACCAAATCAAATTAGAGATACGGTCTTGGACCCAGGTGCTTCAGTAAAATCCAACTATTCGAGGTTGAAATACTTTGTATTTTCAGTTTGAAATACTTTGTATTAAAATGAATTAATTTTAATACAATGACAAGCCAGTTCAAAGTCATTGGTCATCATAAAATGAATTACAATAAGGAATAAGTATGAAATGTCCCGAAAATATTCTGGGAAATAGAAAAAAAAATTAGATCACTGGGAAAAGTTTCTGAAATAGATAAATGCACTTTCTTATTTGAAGATTGTTTTGCAAAGAAGTTTACAAAGTGTTCTTAGTTTTTAAAAAAGTTTGCAATATATAAGTTCATTAAATACAGATTAAATTGCATAACATTAATTTTTTAAAATTAAATACAGTATAATTAACAAAATTATACTATACACGTAGAAATATATTTTATTTGTCGGAAACATGGAATATCAACAATCTGTATGTATCCCATATTTCTATACAATTTTTATTTCTTTTAATATAGACTGGAGTGAGGATGAAATTAATATTAAAAGGATATCGTATTTCAAGGTATTCTAGCTGGATAAATTCTGATTTTGTTACTGGTAAAAAATCTGAAACCATACTTCAAAGTAGACATTTTTTCATCGCACTGCAGAATTTAGTGATCCATTTGGTTACAGTTTATCCTCGAGGAAAATATTTATGGCTTCCGAACTTGAATTCTACTGAGATGAATGTAGACGGTCTGCAATATGGGAATGATTCAGCTTTGGAAAAGTAAGAAAAATATAAATTTAATTCCTTTAAGAAGGTGTTTTTGTCATTTAAACTTTATTATTGTCTTTTTCAGCAACATTAATGAAATTTTCTGAATTTAAAACATTTCTAATGAGTACAATAAAACTATTGTAATATTGACTCTCCAAAAGTGTTTGTAAATTCCAGAATTCCAAAGTTTTCAAATTAACAATTTTTGAATTTCTAGACAAATATAAATTATTTCATTTTACTACTTTCTGTTTACTTTGAAAATAAATAAAAGAATATAGCATGTTCTCTGTGCTTCCAAATAATTCCCAAACTGCTCTGATGTAGTCTACTTGACTGCTAATCTTAAAATTGCATGTTTAAATTTGGTAAGCTAAAGGCATCTTAATATGAGGATTAATCTGGATCCCTTGTGTAGCAACCACCCACACTCTGGGGGCCATGTTGTAATATAACACACTGTTCTGGTATGTTAGGCTTGTGTTTGACTTGCTTGCCTACTTTACTGGAACAGGTATATTTGTTGACTGTTGCTGGGATGCATAACCCAAAATAAGGCTCAAAAGGCTTAGATGGACAACACACATTTTATTTACAAAACAAAATTGATGAAAAATTAAAGAAAAATCAAAATGACACATTTCTGAGTCTCTGGGCCTATTCTATCGAGATTAAATGGCTGAGCTTATCATATCCAGAATACAACAGTCATCACAAACAAGAGATGTCTCCAAGTTGCAGGCCCGAATCCAACTCCCCTCTTACAGATCTTCTCTCCCTCCTTGGGGTTCAGCATTCTCGAAACTTGATCCCTACTGAAAAGAGAAGTCCTCCATTCCAGATGTACCACCAGCTTGCAAAAACACAAACAAGCACCTCCGAAAAACCTTATCAGCCCCCCTTTGCCTGCCTGCTTCTTATTTCCCCTAAAAAAATGGTCAATGGGGCTATTTTGTAGATATCGTGGAGGGCACACATGAGTCGTGGGTGCAAATTCTTTACACCTTGTGTAACAGCTACTATTTTGAGGAAGAGAACAGTTGCCATATTTTATGGGATTGCAAGTTTTACTTGGCTCTTGGGTTTGAATGCCTTGGTCATCACCTTCTTGAATCTTAGGAGCTACAAGATGTTCCTGTCAGCTGTCTACTGAGGTTTGCTTCAGCCATTGGCCTCTTTTCTGAGGTGTTTATTATTATTGTTATTGGGTTTGACTACAATAGACCTTTGGATGCAGTGCTCTGTTCTTGGGAAAACCCTCCCCTTCAAGAGCTGCTATAATGAAATTCATGCATTCAAATATGGTAAGATACTTAATCCACTGCAGTAAGGTATTGAAAGAAGGGATGAGTCATTGTGATTTACCTTCTTGAGTCTTAGGAGCTACAAGATATTCCTGTCATCTGTCTACTGAGGTTTGCTTCAGCCACTGCCATCTTTTCTGAGGTGTTTATTATTATTATTATTATTATTATTATTGGGTTTGACTATAATAGACTCTGGTTGCAGTGCTTTGTTCTTGGGAAAACCCTTCCCTTCAAGAGCTGCTATAATGATGAATTCAGGCATTCAAATATGGTAAGATACTTAAACAATCCACTGCAGTAAGGTATTCAAAGAAGGGATAAGTCATTGTGATTTCAGGGGGTAGAAATACTTCAGGATGAATGTCATGAAGTCTGTGAGACCATGTAACAGCAGTCAAAGGTTAAAACTGTAAAACCATACAGTATTTTCATTAGTACAGGCAGTGATTTAGAGAGCATACTTGTCATATTAATTAATAAAAGAAATTGAAGGCTTTTCTTTATTTGAAGAATAATTCTGGTAATTAAAAAAAAATCTTTAATTTTTTTCAGAGTAAAATTTAATCCTTTCAGATATGTTTAGGCATAATTCTATGTTGTTAAAAGATTTTAAAAATTTTTATAGAAGTTATTTAGTTCTTCCCTCTCTCACCTCATATTTGAATTGTCATTCACTAATGCTTGTTTTTGCTTCCCCTTGATGTACTAAGTGGAAAATATATCCAGAGTCTTTGGATTCAGTGTCATTTAACCCTTGCGTGGACCATGGGAAGATTACTTTCCACCTAAACAATCTTACAAAATACACCTGTGGGAAGTGCAAAACCCATTATAATATATTGGTCTTGTTATTGAAATGATGGAAAGACTGATTCTCGTTTCAGTTTT
The DNA here is from genome assembly GCA_032207245.1 of Pardosa pseudoannulata. Taxonomy (NCBI): domain Eukaryota; kingdom Metazoa; phylum Arthropoda; class Arachnida; order Araneae; family Lycosidae; genus Pardosa; species Pardosa pseudoannulata. Next base: position 15,225,988 of record CM063507.1, read on the forward strand.
GAGCTGCCATCAATTGTTTGATCGATTGAATAAAAGTAGCAGCTCTGTTTTGAAAGTTTGGAAATGTGGAGTGAGAAATAAATGACCCACAAAAGGGTCAAAGAAATTATCAATTGAGTTATTTCTTCCTATTTATTCATTCACATAGGAAATTTGTGTACTATTTATGTATGCACGTATGGAAGAATATAAATATACAATATTGAATACTAGGCAGGAAATAGAAATCAGTTAGTTATCTGGTGTCCAACCCATAAGACTTAATTTCATTTATCTAATATCCAAACTAAAGATCCAGATATCAAACTAGATACCCAAATTTGGAAATTTTTTATCTCAGTCAAAAACAGGATTTTAATAATTTAAGGAATTATCAGTTTTTGAAAATTTTAAATTAAAAATATAACTGACTGGATGCTTAACTCGGAATAGAACAAAAAGTTATTTAAAATTAAAAGTTTTTTTTCTTTTCAAATATGTGAACTAAATTTATCATTTTGAAAAATCATTTGTCTACAAGTTTATTAATAAATTTTGCTTTATATATACTTTTTTCATTACAATATAGTAAAAGTACAAAAGGGGAATGTTTTAATTTTTAATATTTTTGCTTAGATATATTAATAAATATGTATTTAACCAGTCTTTGTAAATGAAATTTTTCTATATTTTAATGTTTTTTCTGAAATGATATATAATAAATTTGATAACTTATAACTTTATGATGGGTCAATGTAATACTGCATCACTTTGTATGACTAATTGAAGGCCAATAGTTGATTATATGTTGTTTGTTACAAAATGTGAACATAATGTTAGGAAGATGGCCAACTGAATGCAGCATACTGTTTGAATAAGCTATCTTAATACCAATAATTATAATTTTTGTTCACAGTAAACTGTACAAATGCATCAAACTTTCCTCTGAGTTTCGAGAAAAAATACAGTTTTTTAATGTATTTTTTAGATTACTGTATTATTTAGAGGGTATTTTATTTAATTCTGTTCGTTCTCTATGAAAAGAGTGTTTTGTGACAATGTGCAAGTTAGATGAAGAGATATACTGCAGCATTTATACTGCAGTATAAATGCTAGTTATACTGCATCATTTATAAATGCTGCAGTATAACTCATCTCTTCATGCTTTATAATAACTTATAAGTTACCAGCATTGCAGTATACTACAGAAAATGGGAATTGAGTTATAAGTCAGAAATTCAGCCTTTTAAGTTAATAATTTTTACTATTGCTGTTGTATAAAAGAAGTAAAATAGAAATGAAATATATGTGCACCAATGCTTCTATTAAGTAAGATATTTACCTTTTTATTTTCTTTTTTTAACATCTGGCTTGATACATATATTTTACACACACATATACGCATATATGTGAGTGTGTTTGTGTGTAATCAGATGATATATATATATATATGTATATATATATATATCGTGATTAGAGAAAGCAATAAAAATTACTGTGTTAATGCATACCGTAAGTTTTTGTCTTAAAAAATTTTTTTTAAATGTATACATTATGCTTGAATACAGTATATAAATTTTTAATTACAGAATTTATAATTTTAAAGTGTATTTATTTTAAAATCTTTGATTTTAGACAATTTTTTAAAAATATTAATTTTTTATGTTTCAGATTTACTGTTTCAACAATGCCTTTAAGTACTGTCTCATCAACTCAAGTTTATCTGCCGTCAGATTCACGGCATTTTTTACTTGATGTGATGTCATCAAATTTTCTTGAATGTAAAAATCTTACTTACTCCACATTGTCTGATGTTACTAATTCACAAAAAGCCTTAAAAGAACTCAAAACTGTATTATCTTCACAGATGGTTATTTTCTGGTTATGGTCAAAAAGTTTACAAGGTAAGATTATTTTATTATGAATTTTTTAATGCAGTTAGTGTTATCAAGAGCTGAGATATGCAATATTAATCCCTTTCACTACCACTGGGACTTGAATGTGGTATTCTCAAATCACTCTGACAACGATTTCCATACTATATGGCTGCCATTCATACAATAACTAATTATACTCAGGTACTTAATCTCCTTGAATTCGAGTGTAAAAAGTGAATTAGTTCCATCAGGGAAGGAGGTAATTTTGCAATGGATCCTTAGCCACTGTGATGTGCTTGGGAATGAGCATGTGGAGACGCTTGCTAAAGAGGGCTGTTTTCTGCACGAACCCATAACTTATGCCCCTCTAAGAAATGTTAAGCTGGCCATCCGTGAACATGTTCGTGAGGCTTGACTATGCCATTATAAGACTATTGCTTCCTCAAAAAAATGGTCTTCTTTTTTTGTATAGGTAAATATGTGGCACCTTGCCCAGAGCTATTGGTATGGCCTGTTTCTGCTTTGAGACTGGACATGATATTCTTCAGGCCCTTTTATACAAAGTTGGTCTTGCTGATTCACTGAACTGTGTTCTTTGTGCTTCAGCCCCAATGCATGGAGATCACCTTTCTTCTTGTCCTGCCCTACAGGATGTTATTTCTTTAGGTTCCCTTTCGACTCTCCCATCTAATGGGGTAATTTCTTGTCTGTATTGGACTGCAAGGCATCATATGCTCGAAAGAGTTCAGACGGGCATAATATATATATATATATATATATATATATATATATATATATATAATGATTTCCATACTATGCCTCACAACACTATGGGGTGCAATGGCAGTGCTACAGGGGTACCACAAAAATATTCATGCCCTCAGAAGACCTCTGATTCCTTGTGTAATTCTGTTGTCTTGAGGAGGAGACCACTTGCTATAGTTAGTGTGATTTCGAATTTTTCTCATTGCTAAGGTTTGAGCATTTTGGTTGCCATCTTTTGAGTCTTAAATGCTGCAGGATATTCCTGTCAGGTTGTATATAATTACAACCTGATTGTTTGAGAAGTTTTGTACAGTTATTCTTAAAAGCAATAAATAATAAACAAAACACAAAGGAGTTTGCAAATTAAATTGTTTTCAAAGGCTTTATCAAAGAAAAAAAATCTGTGTTTTTACGCAAGAAAATACATAATAGGAAGTTGCTTTGAATTTATAGAATGTGAAATCTAGAATAATTACCTGTAATTTATATTAATATTATTAATTTATGGTAAGTTCCTTCATTCATTACTTGTACAGAAGATCATTTGAACTTTATACTATCCGTTTCTCAGCACAACATCACTTGTTATGTAGAACTAAATTTAAGGCGCTAAAAAGAAAAAAATACAATAAACAAATAAATAAGCATTGAACAGTATAAGACCATTTTTAGCTTGCAAAAATGATGTGTAATATGTCTTCATGTAGTTGATGATTAGAATGTTGATTTGATGTATATTTACACTTTAAAACAGACTGTTACTGAATTTTTATTACTGACAGTCTACTTTCACAAATTACTACACAAAAGTATTGTTAATCATAACTTTTTGTCTGTAGAGATTTGCTTCAGCTAGAGGTCTCTTTTCTTAGGTGCTCTTGGGGTTGTGGTTCTTAGGGAAGAGGTTAGATATAATCAGGGATGATTGTGTTTGGTGGGTACCCTGGAATTCCAGGTTTTTAAAATAATTCTCTAGATTTGGAAATAACTTCCATGTTGAAAATTTTGACCATAATAGTTTAAATTTAAAGAGGAAAAAGATTTCTAATCAAGTTTTTGTTATTGCTTTTGTTTTATGTTTCAGCGGCAGAGCAAGTATTCTACTACAGTCAGCATTTCTGGTCATCTTGGGGGGAGTAGAGTAGAAGAGGTGATTTGCTGAATTATAAGCTTTGACCTTTGAATAGGTGTTGATTGATTTACACAAACCTAGCATTATAAGGAGGCATTCTCGTGACTCTTGTGGTGTATGGGGGTGGGGTGGGGAAGGTAATATTTTACTTCTGTATCTGGTGATAGTTTAATCTATTGCTTATTGTACCAGAAAACAAATTTATCTTAAATAAAATGTGTTTAGTATTCAAGATTTAAAAATCTAATTCTAAGAAGGCTAATTTGATTTATTAAGAGATGTAAGAGATAATATTATATTAGAGATCAAAAGAAGTTTGCCAAGTTTTTTATTTTAATTATTAAAATTGAAGCAGTCACTGCTTTAATTTACAAACAATTAAAATTGCTGTTTTAAATTTATTAAATCTTATATTAGTACTGTGACGACTTCAATGTTCTCGAGTGAAGAGGTAGCATGAAGAAATATCACAGTCATGATAAAATTGGAAATCACTTTACTAGTAAATATGGTTATATACAAGGGGATTCTAATCTCCCATAACAAGTGAAAATGCAAATGATTGTTGCCTGCATAACATCACCATGACGATCACAGTCGAAAGAAAAGAGATTAAATAATCTTGCACAACTGAAGAGACTTTTCCAGGGTGCAACTGAAACCCAATTTATTTCCCGTTTGGTATCAGAGACTCTGCCGCTCCCTATACGAGCAGACTTTACGAATCTCCTGAACTTAATCACTAGAAAACTGGTTCTGGTCAAAAGACACGAAAGCTTCCACGAGGTCAAAGCACCTACATAAAAAAATATCGAAAAACCCCAAGTCAAAAAATTCTAGGTTTTTTATACCTGGGGGTCAGTCACGGTCCTGCTAACCATTTTTTGGTCAGTTAAGATCCCAGTTACTTGAGAACTCCAGCTAAGTCCTCCTCCAATATAAACGGACAGTTATGGGGCTCCTTAGCCAGACGGCTTTATCCCCGATTCTAAAGGTAAACAGTAAGCAGGGTAAAATATGTAAGGTACTATTAAAATTAAAAATTTTGAAAAGGAGTAATTTAGAGATGCCGGTCATTAAAAGGTGGGTAAGTGGAAATACATGAGAGCTGTGACTTAAGCTGTTTGTACCTTTAAAAATACAAAATATCTGATTAAAATCCTGAAAAGAAAGTTGTGGTTAGTATACACGGTGCAAAACACTAGATGGAGTCTTACAGTCAAATATTAGACATCAAGCACAGTTAGGTACATTATCCTGCTCCATAATAATAAAAATACACATATTTATTTATTTATTTATTTTTTTTAATACAACACATCACTTTACAGCACAACATATAACGAAAGGGACAGGGGATGAAGTAATAAGAGCTAATACATATATAATGAAGTAATAGAGGTTAGCCAGCTAAGGTTACAGTTAGTTTTTTAGCTGAATCCTCATTCATTGGTTATCCCGATTGTGGCTTCTCCAGGCAATCCTCTGGGGGTCATTACCAACAACTGATTAGGGCGTAACACCTATTGAACTGAACTGTCACCATCCCAGACACTCTGTCTCCGCTGTATTGTAGCCGGTCAGAACAGGAGGCTTCAAATCAGCTGACTTCAGTCGTTAGTTCTGGACAAAGGAGGGTCTTCACAGTACCATACAGTTATTTGTTATATGTAATTAACTTTTTTTACCTCTGGGTTTTTGATTACAAATGATATAAATTTCTGGGTTTTTTACTTAAATAGACCTTTGGTCTCAGTGCCCTGCTCTTGGGGGAACTTCCCCGGGAGGTGCTCTAATGGAGATTTCATTCATTCATTCATTACTTGTACAGAATATTATATGCTATACAATCTACTTCACAGCACAACATGGAGCTAATTATAAAGAAATAAATGCAATAAATGAATTTTAAAAAAGCATTGAGCAGTATATGACCACTTTTTGCTTGCAGGATTCAGTTGACCTCTGGTCTTAGTACCCTGCTCTTGAGGAACTCCCTCAGGAGTTGGTTTAAAAGTAAATTCATTCATTCATTACTTGTACAGAAGATCATTTGAACTTTATACTATCCATTTCTCAGCACAACATCACCTGTTATGTAGAACTAAATTTAAGGAGCTAATTACAAAGAAACAAATACCATAGAACCTCGGTATAAAGAAGAGCTAAATTGAGCAAAGAAATAATGCAACACTACACACCTAGAGATCACTTCTATTTATTTGTATTTCCATTACTGAATTTTTGAAAAATGTCTTTGATTGACGCCTGTTTCAAGTTCATTTGGGAATTTTTCATGATCATTGATTCCATATCCATTAGATTTTGAAGGAAATCTTCAGAATTAAATTGTCCTTCAAAATATTGATGCAAGGCATTGAAGGCTTCTTTTTCATTCTCTTTTTCAAAAGCTTAGACGATTTCTTCTCCATCGTCGGAATCGAATTAAAGTTGCACCACAGTATGATAATTTGGAAATAGCCCACTTGTTTATGAGTTCTGCGGACTAAAATTGGTGGTCGCTCTAATGAAAAATAATACGCTTGGGGTCATTGTAATGATTCAAAATTAACATTATTCCTACTGTAAAATAATTGGAATTTTTTAAGGTGGTCGTTCTAACGAAGGGGTCATTGTATTGTGAGGTTGTTAAAAAGAGGTTCTACTGTACAATAAATAAATAAGCATTGAGCAATATAAGACCATTTTTAGCTTGCAGAAATGATGTGTAATATGTCTTCATGTAAATGTTGATTTGATGTATATTTACACTTTAAAACAGACTATCTGAATTTTTATTACTGACAGTGTACTAAGTATTCATAAACTACTACACAAAAGTATTGTTAATCATAACTGTCATCTGTGCTTCAAGTATTTTGTTCTTTTTCAAATAAAGAAAATTTGTTACTAAATATTTCCATTTAGGATGGTTGGAGCGATGCAATGTGTTCTATTATACCTCAGTACTGAGCATAGCACTATCAGCTAAAAGTGTAGAAGGATTTAACTTCACTGCTTTGTTTACTAATAGTGAATGCCAGCATATAGAAAATTATTCTAATTTGGTGAGTTGTATATTCCTGAATTTGGATTTTCTCTTAGAATTTCATTTAAAATTTAGTCTTTAAGTTTTTAACTTGCTATAGAACTTGTAGATTGTTATATTTTCTTTTAATAATCTGGTTTGAATTGGTAAAAATTTAAACTTTGGTCAAATATGAAACTTATTATTTTTATCAATAGACTGTATATATTATATAAGACTAAAGTAAACCATAAAGAATGGTAATGTTACAGTACTGAGAATTACACAAGAAATATTGTTAGATGACCGTCAGATGTAAAGTAGACTTAGAAAACATGATTTTAAACAAATTAGACCAAAAAATGTTATTATCCAAAAGAAAAGAAATTAATGTGCTGCATTTTGTTTAAAAAATCTCTAAAACTGTACAATACTTTGTATTGTTTTTTAAATTTTTACAGCTAAAAGTAAGTTTATTTAATTTTATTTATCTATCTAGTAATAATTTTTTATTTCCAATATGAAGACACTTGCTTTTATAGCATTTGCTACTACCAAACTGTAGATATTTGTTGGGCATTTTATTATTGAAGTACCATATAGGCAGTCACTATTGCTACCAGGTATAGCACTGACAAACGAAGTGGGTTCTCGTAATTTAGAAGCAGGGACCAAACAGAAGACCCACTAGAATGGCTCTGCTACTTTCAGAGGTATCAATTGGGAACTTGGAAGGAGCCACTAACCTATTTTATGTACTATTAAGGTATCCGTCTATGTTCGGAGAACTTTTTTCTTTTAAACCTAGAAACTAGTTCATGTTTTTACATTTTTAGATTTTTTTTATATTATCATAGAGAATTGCACTTAAAAAATTATTCCTTGAGAAGTTTTTATAAAATTTCTAATAAATGAAGAAAATTTAGTAAAAAAATTGGGTTTTTTTTCAAAACGTCTAACTTTATAATAAGTTATTTCAATATTTTTTGATGCAACACATTTCTTATACACTGGACTAGTGAATCACCTAAAACCTTTGCTTAATTTACATTTGGTAAAAAATGTTGGTCCTTCAAAATCATACAAATTGAATTTTTAACGAATTTTTATTACCTTTATATCTAACTATGAGTGTAGCATCATTAAAAAGTATCTAAATATAAAGCTTTTAGGTCATTCACTAGTAAATACTATCAAAAGCAATCATAATAATTTTCAACAAAATATTTTAAGAACTTTTTGAGAAATCACATTTTAAGTTTCAACATTTTATTAAAAATACCGTTCTGAGAAAAATGCATTTAAAGTTTACGAAAGCAACTTTAACTATTAAAAAATTAAAATACATGTTTAAAATTCCTCACACTTGGACCTATTTTATGTAACCCAGTCACCATTAATGAGCATAGCAGATCTTTGGCTGATTTGAGCCTCAATCACTAAACTTTAAAGTTAAGAGATTATTGCCTTGCTAACTGAACTTAGATTTAAAAATGAATAATTGAAATAAGTTATTTTTGTTAAGTTACAGATAGAACAGTTGTTTTTGTTTTATTGCATAACATGATGAATTGCTCTTTATCTTTTCAGGATACAATTGTAAAAATTAACCTTAATTGCTATGGATTACCTATTAATTTATTCCTTATGTATGATGACAGAAATATGTACTGGTATGAACATTTTGATGGACAGAATACATATAAGTATGTAATTTTATTTTCTTTAAACAATTTTAAAGAAATCACATACAAACACCAAAAATAAAGTTTTAATGATCTTTTAATTAAAAACTATATTTAACTATATTATTTTGTTTTAGAATATTATATAGTTTCCAAGAAAATTAAATTTTTTTTTAATGTAAACTATGATAGATATATTTTTAATGATTTCTTGAAATAACATATTTTTTTCCATATATTTTTTCGAAAATTCTATTGTAACTCAATTTGTGAAATTTCACTATATTATTAAACTAATGGTTCAGAATCTACTGGATTTTAAAGATTTCACATGTGATTTTATAATATATAAAGTTTATAATTCTTTCAAATATAATTATATGCAATTACATTCTATTCATAGTGCTAAATAAGTTATATGGAGGCACAGTAAAGTCCTTAACTTGTCTTTACCTCTTCAACTGTTAGTCATAAATATTACAGACACGTTTCAAATAAAATAAGCATTCATTTTATGGTATTCTTAAATTTAAAAAATTTAAAGTTGGCAAATATTACAAAATTTGATTTTTATACATTCTTTTGTTCCTTGTCATTATGTTTTGTAAAAATTTAAGCTCATCCTAAGAATCATAAGTAGAATTTACACACCCAACCTAACTGAAGCCATATGGTAACTTAACTAACAAGACTGCCACAACAGCAACCTAAAGCAACTACCAAGTTGCTGCTGACCTATGAGATGCTTGTCATGGTCTGATAATGTAGTAGTCCAACCCAGTAAGGAACAAACACTAGGGAAAAGTTCACTCAGGTACCCTGGGTGCGTGAAACCTGTATACACCTAAGGAAGGTATGCTACTGAGGGGAAGAATCATAAGCAGGGCCTGATTATTGCATGGGCACTTGGGGCTCGTGTCCTGGGCACGAAAATTTTAGGGGGCGTGAAAATTTAGTTGAGTGCTTGAAACACATATTAAGTGGTGAAAAATTGCAAACTTACGCTACCATCGTTAAGTTTTAATAAATTATTGTACGAGGTAATTTTGTTTGACACGAACTATATTGTTTCCTATTTACTGTAATTTTACTGTTATTTACCTGATAATTAATTCCCTCAACAAACCTGGTGCTCTTTTTATCCTATGGGTTATTGTATATTTATAAGACAGATTATTAGCAACATACCACTATAAACCATTAAATCATCTTATCAATTTAAATTATTTTTAATTCTATTATTATTTATTTTCTGCACCACAGAGCTTGTGAGTGTGACAAGGTAAAATAAAAAAAGTGGGTCACTCTGGGTCTTTAAAAGTCCTTAATTTTTAACATGGCTAAACATAGATAATAATGATTACGTAAAATGAAAATTTAGTGTTTTTGATTTTGAATATTACTTTAATGCTAATTTCTTAAATATGTTTGCTGATTCAATGTTATAATTTTTATATGACTGTAATTATGATAATAACTTGTTGCTATAAATTTGCAATGGGGGTGGAGGGCATAAAAATTGGATTGTGCCCCGAGCACAAAATTATCTTAGTCAGGTCCTGATCATAAGATAATAAAAAGGCTCTCTTCTGTCTGAGAAAAAATTGACTGAGATATTTAAAAATTTAAAGATTTTTTTTCTCTTATCCAGGAATGAGTTAATAAATTACAGTAATTGGAGGTTGAAATCAGGTTGCACCATCCCTTTTAAGTGAAAAGGTAGGGTGTGTCCCTTATAAAGTGGATATATTCTGTATTTTCAAGTAAAATAAGCTATTGATCTTTCCCACACTTATATTCTCATAAAAGGAATTTGTAACCTGATTACAATCTTGAATTACTGTAATTAATCTTTCAATCAATCTTCATTAAAAATTAGAAAAATTTTTTAAATTTTTACAAATTTTGAGTTCATTGTAGAAAAGTGAAACTTTTGTATTATGGTTATATAAAAACTTTCAATTTTTACTAACTGTAATGATAAGTAATGAAAGAATGTAAAAAACTTAAAATTTCATAACATTTAAAAATTGAATTTTTTAACCCCTTCCGGTAAAATGACGAGACTAGCTCGTCATTAGTTTTTCATTCCATACCGCACAAGGACGAGCTACACTTGTCATGCGATTAAAGTTACTGTTAAATATGATAATTAATTTAGTTTAAAATTTCTAGTGTACTGAATTTGGCAACACTTTTATCACTTGTGAAAATCACAAGTCACTATTGCATATTGTTTACTTAGAATTTCTTGGTACAAGTCATTGCCAAATTAATGAGTCAGAATAAAAGAAAACCTACTAAGAAATGCCGTGTGTGTTACAAGAATCAAATTAAAAGTGAGACTACTTGGTGGTGTAAACAATTAAGAATTCCTTTGTACTTTGTTTTGAAAAGTACCACTAGCTTGAAGACTATTATCTGTATACCTTATTAATGTTTTGCTTTGATATTTTCTTAATTTTACTGTTTCTGATATTATTTAACACTATGTAAAAAGTGGTTTTTAATTAAGAATATGTAAGAATTGTAAAATAAAACAAGTTTTTTAAATAAAAATTAAATGGTTATTTCATGCACAGTTTTTCATTATTAAATCATACCAGAAGGGGTTAATTTAAGAATACCAAAAATGTTTCAATTGTAGCATGTTTGGATTGCTCAGAACCAGTAAATTAACTCATTGGCACTCTCAAATTTACATGTATGAGCTAAATGATAATCAGAGTGATTAATGTTGATAAATAAAAATGTATTATACTGTAAAACTTCAATTATCTGAACTAATTGGGACCAATAATACCCCCGATGTTGGAAATCATTAGTAAAACTGTACATTAAAAAAGGGGTTCTTTTGTGAATTTTTAAGTATATTATTAAGTTAAATAATGAAAAATGCATTTTCAAAAGTAACACCAATCCCAAGAAAATATTTTATTTAGATTTAATAATCATTAATTTGTTAAATCTACATTATTGTATGTGAAAAGTCTGTTACCTTTCATAGCAAGGGTCCAGAAATTCTATCAGTAGCTGCCTAATCATACCAATTTTTTTAAATAGCTATTAGCGTAACATTGTTTCTTAGCTCTAAATATTTTAGGGCAGTTGTTAGTGCTTATAATATACATATATCTAGCATATTGGCCTAAATTTCTGTATATTTCCGAATATAAGCCAAGAGTGTGATTTTTCTTCAAAAATTAACCCAAAATTCACACCTTTTATATACGTTGAAATGGATAAAAAATTCTGTAATGTTGAAATATGTTGCCAAGAAGTCTAAAATGTCACCAAGCAAGTAAAACGGGGGAAATATTTTTCAATCAAATTGCCGCAAAGTAACACACTTATCAACCCTTCTTCAACCTTTATCAACATGGTATGTAATTTAAGTGCTGTAGAGGTAGAAGACTAATTGCACCTCTGGTAACCATAGCTGAAGGTACTACTTTTTCATAGATTTAAGCAAAATAAATTTTTATAAAATTTTTAGGAGTGCCATTTTTGGCAATTTATTGATTGCTTCTGGCTTATGTAGAAGTACAATTTTAGAAGATTAGGCAATTCTTTGCAGTTGTATTATAGGAGTATTGCTATTTTAAAGTAGTTATAACACATTGTAAATTTATTTTTAAAACTTTGTGCTTTTTCTCATTCCAAAAAATTTTTTTTTAATTTCCTTTATTATTTTGCCCCCATATATTTTTTATTATCCCCCCCTTTTTTTTTTAAAAAAAAAGGAAGACTTTATTTTTGCTGATATAACAACTTTTTGTTATTAACTGAAAAAAAAAAAATCACTAAAACAGAAATACACTACATCTGTTCCATGGACTCATATATAAGCTGATTTCCCCCCTACTTTAGATCTATAAAAAGCCCTCAAAATTCTTGGCTTATACACTAAAATATATGGTAGTTTGTAAGGATAACTTTTTTAAGAAATCAAATCATTTTAATTTACCTCTTTATTTATATTCCCCCCACACACACATGTACCTCAGAGTGATACTTTTTATAGATATAAAATTTTTGGAAAACTATCAATCTCCATATTTAATAATACTATATTTATTAAATGACTATTATAAATATATTATTAGATATTCTTATTCAGATACATAAAATCAACTATGCAAACAGAAATGTTGGTTAATCGAGGTTCTATTGTATTTTTAAGCATGACTGTGTTCCTAATTTTCTCCTTATTTATCTTAGGTTGTCATTTCCAAAATTTACACTATGTTCAACTGATGTCTTTGGCTTGAAGATAAATATCCCATGTGAAACCAGTGAAATTTTTGAATCAGAATATGGACAGTTCCTAAAGAATATAACATTGTATTTAAATCCAGAAAAAATGAAAAATGTAGTTTTGGAAACTAGTACTTAAGAAGCATTAACATTATTTTTGGCTTATTTATTAAAACAAATTTATTGTTTTTATTACATTACCCCCAAATCAGTCAGTATTAACAGTTTTTAATCTCAGGAATATATGTTCATATAAAATGAAATTTACAAAAGAGTGTAATTTTGTTAGATATCATATAAATCGTACAAATTGTAAGAAATTTTACTTATTACATTTTGCTTATATTAAACATGGAATTTTTATTATTAAATATGTAAATAATTGTCTTTTATCAACAAGGAAATACAGGGCCTAACAAGAAGTTATAAAAGTATAAACTGACTGGCACTTTACTGGAAAGTCAAATTTACAAAATTTTAATAGTTATTCATAAATTTCTGGAGTTTAAATATAATAGTTTAATCATCTTCTATAAGCAATTACCATGCTTATATTAAGGTAAGTATATTTGTTTTAGGTAGAATAAATATCCTTTATTTAAGGTAAGTGGGATGTTTAAAATAGTTAATATACTTCTGTCTAATAATCTGAAAATTACATACAATAGATTCTGTGTAAGAAGTTTACTAAGGGACCAAGTGATTAAAAGTTCTTTAATGAAATATCATAAAACACACACGTATATTTATGTAGGGATTTTTTTCTTTTTTGTTCCAGTTGTTTAAACTGTATAAGTTTATTTTAATAATCTTCATATTTTTAGTTAAAACAAATTGTAATGAATGTTTGACCTTTCATTTAATAACAATGTTAACACTTTACTGACTGGTAGCAGTTCGAACATACAATGTCCTTTCACCGCCTGCTCAGCCGCAGATCATCCAAGACACCGGCTCAGTTTGGGTAATTTTTGCCGGATTACATTTTTGATTGACAGTCTACCTCTCCACGGAATTAAAAATTCATCTAGAGACAATTGTTGATCTGGTTTATATACGTTGTTAAATTTTTCCTTGAAATAATCAATGACAGGCTGGACCTTCACCAGCCTATGTGAATTGGGAGAAATATTGTTATTATTACAAAAATGCCAGCTTTGCATTATTTGTAAAAATCTGTTCCTGCTCATAACCTTCGAGAAGAATGGCGTTTCTATAGATGGGTCTGTAGACCAATAATCGTAGAGAACATCCTCCTTTACTTGTCCCATGAGAATAATCAGGCCCAAAAAATTCTTCATTTCAGTCACTGTGACGTCTTTCCATTTTTTCGTTTTTGATGTAATTCTATATTTTTCCACAATTTGATAATGATATCTATTAGACTCCGCCACGAAGTGCTCAATCAGGTCACTTCCAATGAATAAATTTACAATATTCATTACGCTTTCAGAGAAACTTGGCATAATTTTTACGCCAGAGCTACCTTCAAAAGTTTCCAAAATTATATTCTTGTCGTTCGTTGACCATGTATCATTGTTGTCTTCAACATTATTATTCATGTCCTCATCTTCTGTATCACTGTATATTAGTGGTACAGGACGTTGCTTTTGAATGGCTATACTATTGCTATCACTTTCGTCATCAGTACTACTTGCTGAACGGCAGTCAAGACAATCTGACAGGTCGTCGAGATAAAATTCACCGAGACTATCCTTTCCACTCATTTCTAAGGGCTAAAGCTTAGAAAAAAGCACCGATTATCTGAATTAAGAATGCGAAATACTTGCTGCTTGTCAATCTAATTTAACCAAATCTAACAGAAAGATCAAAAGTTGATTAATCGATGACTGGTCGGTAAGCGCTGGGGAGCAAATGTCGATTAATCGATGACCGGTCGGTAAGTGCTAGAGAGCAAATGTTGATTAATCGATGACCGGTCGGTAAGTGCTAGAGAGCAAACTTCGATTAATTGACGGCCAGTCGGTATGCGCTGAGAACAAAACGTCGATTAATTGACGACTGGTTGGTAAAGTGTTAAGAAGGGTTCTCACAAATAAGTCCAACTCTTTTTGCAATATGGGAAATATTTTCTATTTCTTTTGAAATTTTTGTTTTCCACTCAATAGATCAATCCTTACACTTTGGTCATCATGTTAACATATTTAAAATATAATTTATTTTAAACCAGTCTGTAGAAAACCCAAGGGAGAAACTACTGAAAAAGTAAAACTTAGCTTATGTAAGTTCAATTTAGAAAGTTTCTGACAAATTAATAATGCCCTAAAAAATTTCTGCATGTTTCCAAACTTAACTGGATCAGAGTTAAAATAGATCTAAATTTGATCTTCAACTAATTCTGATATGCAGTAGAGGTGTTGAATTTTGAACAACAAATTTTGAATAACAGAGATAACACGAAGAAAAGGGTTTTTTGCTGCAATGTATATTTGTGAGTGAGAAATTATTTATGATCACAGAAATTGTATGGTGGAGGGGTTAGTTTTAATTGGGAGAGTTCTTCTCTTTAAGTTTTATTGCATGCAGATGGGTCTCAGACAGCTGACTTGTAATCTTTGACTTGTTAATTAGCTATATTCTCCCAGAGTGAGAGGTCACATGATTTTGTTCCTAAGAGACTAGAGATTATTCAGCAGTTTTTGGAAGTCAAGAGTGAGATCAATTAAACTAGTTCAAAAACCAAACAGGCAGCAATTGTTATAGAAGAAAAATACCATTTTTATGGGACAACTGAAAAATGTGGACAGTGGACAGAAAAATAGCATTTATGCCAGTGTTAGTTATAAGAGACAGGTAAAAAGAAGTAATTCAGAGAATACTCTCTTTTATCTGGTATTTTACAACTGGAAAATTTGATACTAAAAAAGGAGAATTTCAGATAAATATTTTGGGGGTAATAATTTTGATATATTGCATACACATGCATAACACTTTATAAATTCTTATCAAAGAAAACTTTAAAAATCCTCAACAAAGCAAATAATTTTTATTTATTTTTCCCAACACAGCAGGCGATACAGACACGTTCCTAACGCCTTAACAAGGCTACGAACCTGTTACTCATTTAGCACCACCGTGTAGCTTAAGGTATGCTATGGACATGAGTAACATTACCTTCACTAGGTCTTGTAATTTAGAAGCAGAAGACCCCCAGAGGTATCATTTGAGAACTTGGAGGACTCTGTGACCACGTACATATTTTACATGCCGCAGTCACCTTTAGCGAACACGCAGATCTTAGGCCGTCTCTAGCTCCAAATAATTTTTATGCAATTAGTTCTATTATTACATGCTTTTCCCTGTTTTTCTCTTGAAAAATGAAAAAAATATCAATGAATAACTGTATGCACACATTCTTATCTCTCGGGTGAGTATATTTCCATGAGCGAATAAACAACTTTCTATCACAATCAATTGTACTCAAATGAAATTTTTAAATAAATAAAAAGAACTTGATAAAAATTTAAATGTATAAAACAAGATCTAGAAAAGCATTGTTCAAAAATTGTTATATTAATAAAATATTGTTTTGAATGTTTGAATGTTGCTAATTTTGTCTCGATTAGAAACTGTTTGTCAATAGTCTGTTTTAAACAATGCTCATGTATAACTGTTTTAGATATTGATATATCTTCTAAATTTTTATCAAGGAAGGAACTTCTAAATTCAGTTCTCGTTTTGCATACACCACTGAATATCCTCTCACATTCTGCATGGCTGTAGTACTGTTAGAATATACCACAGAACTTTTGAAATAAGGTTTTAATTTAAGTTCCATATGACAACAAACCAAGTAAGAACAACAGTAGATGATATGCCTGTGGTTCGGAAAGTATATCTCCTCCCTTGCAACGATAGCCGAGTGGTTAGGGTACTGGAGTTAGTGGGTTCGAATCCCACAGTGGCATGGATGTTCGTAGCTGTTCGGAATAGGCTTTAAACTGTAGGTCCCGGTCTCATTAGCCCTCGTGTTGCAAAAGTAGATTGTAGCACTCCAAACCAACCCTTGCAAACAGTATGTATGCTCACCCTTGTGAACAGTATGTAAACAGAATGTATGTATTTAATTTATCCTTATTACAAATTTCTGAAAATTTTACTTTTTTTCTGCAAGTCAACTCAAACTTGTACAATTTTCATATGCATCAGTACAACATATAGTATGGCTAAACCATACAAGTTGGTAGGCATGATAACATCAATCATGCTTAAAACCTCATCATCACAAACATTAAATAAAAAATGGATTAATTAAATAAATATTTATTTGACAATTATCTTTTTTTGTACAAACATGGTTTTAGTGTAACATTAGAAATTGTAGAAACTTTTACTTTGTTTTTTACTTTCCTGAAGTTGAGAAAAACAAACATCTTATGAGATGTATCCTGAAAATAAACATATATTTATTAAATCAAATAAGAAAGTAAAAACATACATTTAATAATAAATCTAAATCAATAATTTTCAGATATTTTACATTAAAATTTATCAACAGATCAGTTTATAAAGCATTACTCTAGTTTTGGTGATAGGCATTTCATACTTGTATACCTAATTCAGTCCTAAAAATATTAACAAAAGAATATTGTGAATAAATTATACTAACCATGTTTGTTTATACATTTGTTCTTTATACACATATACATGATTTGTCAGACTTAAATTTTGCACAGCTATTACCATTAAAGCAGTCTATTTAAAAACTTGAGCATATCCTTTATTGGATAATGACATTGCTGCTTAACAATATATGGCTGTGTTATTTTAATATTTAACAATGTAGAAATAGTTTTATTTCTCAGTAACATGATTATGTCTGTGTATTTATACGGGTTGGACAAAATAATGTGAACACCTGTGAAAAGAGAATATTTTTTATTAATAGGCTATTGGACTTCTTTTTATGTAAATTGCAGCTTGTATCTGATATGGAATTGACAAATACAAGTCATGTACAACATTCAGAGTATTCAAACTCAAATTGCAAAAAAGTCCCTAATTCAGAACCGAATGGTTAGGGTGCTGGCATTTGGAACCGGAGTTCCTGGGTTCGAATCCCACAGTGGCATGGATGTTCATAGCCATTTGGAATCAGCTTTAAGCAGTAGATCCTGATCTCATTAGCCCTCATATTGCAAAAAGTAGACTGCAGCTCTCCAAACATAACCTAATTCAGAAAGTGTTGTTCTAGGAAAGTAGATCGACTGCACATCTTGTTTTCCAAAAATCCTCACAAAGGTTCAATTATATTAAGATTAGGGGACTGAGAGGGCCACATGAGATGCTCAAATTTGTCATCATGTTCATAAAACCAGTCTTAGGCTTTTCTACAGGTGTAAATGGGAGCATTATCATCCTGAAAAATTGGTTTTTTATCAGGAAACACAGTTTGCACCATTGGATGAAGATAGTCAGCCAGAGTACTGACATAATCTTCTGAAGCATGGGCATACAACAAGTGGGCCACGACCATGATGTGATATCGCACTCCAGATCGATACTGAATTGCCACCACACTTAACCAAAGGCGGTCAACTTGATAGGTTTCTCATGGCGTTCTTCAAACATAAACATGTCCATTTGTTGGGAATAATATGAATGGTAATTCATCTGACCATATTATATTCTCTCATTGTTATGTCTTATTTTTATGCTCGTGATACCATATTCACTGCTTCAAGGCCTTGCAAGTTTAATCAACGGTCATGAAATAATCACTCTATCTTGCTATGTGTAGTTCATGCCAAATATTTTTGATGAAACTGCTACCTGTAGATGTGTGTTCATCTCAGATGTTATCTAGGACGCTGTTGTCTTGTGTTTTATTGCCACAATCCACTTTAAAACCTTTGTGTCTTTCTCATTCAGCTTCGACTTTTGATCACTGTTGTACATTTTAGAGGATGTTTTTCCCTACGTCAAATATACTGACATGAAAGTCGACACCGTACTTCTTCAAACACCTAGAAGGGTAGTCGTCATTGTTAATGAGGCTTTAGTAAGATGGACCCAAACAATCATGCCTCTTTTAAAATCAAAGAGGCCAGCCATAACACAATTTTAACACAAATATCTTTTGCATCCAACTTCTATCATTGAGGAAGTAACTGATGTGTGAGCTTTCTCATCTGCTAGGTGCCACTCTTCACTGCTAAAGGGTATATGAGAAGTTTCTTTTGGGTGTTATTTTTTCACAAGTGTTCATATTATTTTGTTCAACACCTGTAGTAAATAGAGAGAGGGAGAGGGGTGCAGAATATGTCTGAATGTGGAAAAGAGGTTTGAGAAATATTTGTTTAAGTTTGTTAAAAATAAATAAAAACACTCTACATATTTAACGGACAAACCATGAATAAGGAAATATGGGTTTTCAAAATACTACTGTAAAACAAATACACCAGGAAAGTAAATATTTTGCATAAGACATTTATACTGTTACTGTTGATATTGCAAATAATTTTAATAATACATAGGGCCATTAAAGCTATAGCACAAAATTTTCACTTCTCAGTTTTCAGATATATCTCAGCCCATTTAAAGGCTGTAATATATCAGAGAAAATTTACAAAAGAAATTAATAAAATAATTTTAAATAAAGCTTGATGTAAATTTTCAAAAGTACTATGTTTTGAGAAAATAATTTTTATTATTATTATTTCCCTCAAATTATAATACTTCAGACAAATGGTTTTTATAGGACTTTAACTATTATATATTTAAATATTTTTAATTAAAGTTATTCAAAATATTAAGAGATTCATACTTTATTTTCTAGTAAAAATCCATATGCTTGAACATTCTTTATGAAATCATTTAATACAGAAAATGGTTTTTAAGCACTTTAACTGTTATATATATGAAAATTTTTATCATTCTAAAATTATTTAAAAAAAAAAAAAAAAAAAAAAGATATGCATACTTTATTTTCTAGAGAAAATCCATATGCTTGAATATTCTTTATAAAATCATTTATGTCATCTATTCGACTTTCTATTTCTGCTATCTTTAATTCACCCCTAAATATAAAAATAAAATATTAATACTTCAATTATAAAAAAATACTTTGAAAAGAGAAACAGTACATACCATTATATATGTCAAGGGAGGATCACCTTGAAAGATTTTGTTGCTTAAAATTTATAATTAAAACAAATATTCCACTGACTATACTGAGTATTACAATATTATCCAATTGTTTAATACATTATTACTTTTATAATTATTCAAGTAACTCAAAATAAAGCTAAATAGTCTATTTTTGTATATTTTCTGTTGTTTTTGTCAATTTAAATGAATAAATATTAACCATTTTAGTTAAAGCTTACTTGTCACTTGGACTTAACTGCATTTACTTCTGAGTGACTCATTTACATAGTTATATTTAACTGTCTTATTAATTTACAAATATCTATGATAATGTATTATTTTAAATAATCATCTAAAAAACACATAAATATGTGTGTTTACCCACTACAAAGTTAGAGAATGGTATCAATGTACAGTGCAGTCTTTGGTTATAAAAGAATGTAAAAAATTTGGAAATAAAAATTGTTGATTTAATTCATACAAACCAACTTTTGGCATTCTCCCACCATAATGTTTTATATTTGTTTATATAGTATTGTGAAGGTGCAAATAAACCAGCCAATCAGATTGTTGAGATTTTTTAAATTGGCATGCAAGATGTGTAACTAATTTATGTAAAGAAGTTACATCGAAATTGTTGAGCTGTACAGAAATTAATTTGGGTGCTCTCGAAGTTACCAAATGTTACCCCAATCAAAAGAGAAATAAAGGTATTACATCAAAGGCTATAATTTTAAAGACAGAGTTGCCAGAATTTATTGAAGAATAAAATTATAATTAAGCTGGTTAGATTGTTTAAAATATCATTACATACATGTATTATTATATATATATACAGTGAAACCCACTTAAGAAATTTTCCAAGGGCCTAACTCATTAAAACTTCTTAAACAGGAAATCGGGCAATAAGCATTATTTATGCATATGTGTGTATATATGTATATATAAACAGTAAAACCCACTTAAGAAGTTTTCTAAGGGAATGGAAAAAGAAAACTTATTAAAAGAAATTAATTTTTTTAAAAACAAAATAATTACATAGATAATGAGGAGAGATTTTTCTTTATAAAATAATATATAAACAATAGGTTTGAATTTTCTCAAAAAATTACATTTTTTGCATACTTCAAAAAACAGCTAAAACAATATAATTAGCTTAGAATATCTTTAATTCAGCTAAGAAATTTTGCTTTAAACACCACTGGAATTAATTTTACAGAAAAAAATCTGTTATAGTTTTTTGTTTTTTATCGGCAGTTTGTAATTGATAACAGTCCAGCTGTCAGCTTTTACAAATTTCTTCAGACACATTTTAAATAAAAATGACAACAATCGTTTTCAGCTATAAACATTGACCTTTACAAACAGAGAGAGAGGAGAAAGAAAACAGTAATTGAAATGCAGCTATAAAGGCATTCTGTAAGTAAACTTAGAAAGGAAAGAAAACTTTTTAAGAGGAAAAAGTTTGGAACTAAATTTTATAAACAAATTATTTTAACATTGTATGAATAGGTGGAAAAATGGGTACTGAAAATATAAACTTCTTAAGCAGGAACTTCTTAAACTGGTTTTACTGTATATACAAAAAGTCTGGTCACATTAATATGACTTCTTTAATTTGATCTGCTTTCGATTTTCTTAAAAACTATTGATGAAATGTTTCAAAAATTCAACTTTGAGTAGTGAATGCATTTCCTTCTTATAAAAAATAAGTCACCAGTGCTTTTAAGGGATCACCAAAAAATTACAGAAAACAGAAAAGAAACTGGTTCATCCTATATGAACATTACTCTATGCAACTGTTGTGTGCATTTTCATCAGAAAAGGAACATATAATCATGATAAAATAGACATTTATTTAAAAATGCCTTTTTTTACATGATATTTGCTCAATATGTGCAAAATTTTTAACCAAATTTTTTTAAAAATGCTTATTTGATAAACAATAGCAGTAATATTCCACTAAAATCTGAAATGAATGCATAAAATACTTGGCATGTTGAAATAATTTTTATCAAGGCATGTAAGAAAGATAATTTTTGTTCTACAATTTTACAATCAACTCTATAGAATAACATATTAAAATTTCACTGGCATATCTTAAAACAACAAAACTATCAGATTTATTGACTGTTTTTCAGTAAGTTTATGAAATAAGTAAATTGATAAAGGACTTTTCACGAATTGAATCTGTATTCTGTTGAATATCCATTAACTGCTAGATAACTTGTATTAGGCAAATTAGCAATATCAATTGGCTGAAAGATGTATTATACATATGTGCTACTGCAAAGAAATATTACAGAAAATTTTATTAACAATTACAGAATGGTTTACTTTTTATATATGATATTTATTCCATATTGTCTATTTATAACCTTAGCATTATGAATTTCTGATAGTGCTGCTTGCTACAGTTCACTAGATCTATAGCATGTAGATAATCTAGATAGAGCAATCAACCATTATTCATCTACCAAACATAAAGAATGAAACCCCTCTTTTTGAAACAGTGTTTATTTTCTAAGTACTTTATAAAAGTTGTATTGGCAGAGAATTTTTCACATGTCAAGAAACCAAGCTCATCTCCCACATGTTTTTAGACAGGAAAAGAAATTATTTAGTGCTAAAAGGATAGCAAAATCATGACACCATCTGACCAATGAGTGTAGAATCCAAATGATAGAATTTAGTTTTAGGGCAGCTTCAGGGGGGTTCCCCAAGAGTAGGGTACTGCGACTAGAGGTCTATTGTATCCAAACTGAAGACGACATAAACCTCAAGAGTACTAAAGAGAAGAGGTCAGTGGCTGAATCAAACCTTAACAGACAGCTGGCATGAATATTGTGTAGTTCTGAGGTTCGATAAGATGGTGATCTAAGAGCTAAGAAAAACTAGTAATCACATAAAATATGGCAATTGGTCTCATCCTCAAAACAGTAACTATTACAAAAAGGATCCAGACTAATCCTCATTAAATTAAGATGCCTTTAGCTTACCAAATTTAAATATGGCATGTGGTTTCCTTCTCAAGATGGCAGCCATGACACAAGTTCAGAACTGATCCCTAATTAAGGTGCCTCTTGAAAGTACAGTGACCAGTACGACTAACTGCCTTCCACAGGCCATTCTTATGTTTCAAAAGCACTTTAATGTGTATACTAGCACATTAAAGGTAGGGGATCTTGACAAAAGTATGCTAGGTAACGTGGCGACCATCCCGTCTCGTTTTTCGTCCTAGAGTGTGCGATATTTTGTGTAATCATAAAAAAATTTAGACTTAAAAAAGTTTATTTAAACTCTTAATACTACAAGAAATATTAAAAAAGAACTAAACACTAATTACAAAAAATGTTTTAAAGCACATATTTATAAGAGGAATTTAGTATTTTTTATGAGTGTGATAATGTTGATAACACTCGCCACGGTAAAGAGGTGCATTGCAAAACTCACATTTGTAGCAAGTCAACTTTCTTTTTTTATAACAAATCATCTGCATATATATCTTTATTTTCGGGTAGAAGGATTTTAAAATTTATTGTAAGTAGAATTTGAACAACTGAACAGCTTCAAACCACAAAATGTACTAAATACAAATGTAAAGTGATACATGGGTTGTGCAATCGTATTACTATGACTCCTGCCTTTAAGCTACAGTCGAGATAAATCGTAGTACTACAACTCCCGCCTTTAATGTGCTAGGGCTGTCACATTTGAGCTCTGGCTTTTCTATAACCATTCCCACTGCATCAGTTAGCCTAATGAATATGCCTGAAATAATAAATAACAGCGTTCTTGATAACCTAGGAGCAAAGCAAGGATGAGCTCAAGATCTGTAAAGCAAATACTGGACTCCTTCTAAACGGATTCATAAGATAGCTCATTACTCTGAAAACTCATCCCCATATAACTGGATAACCAGTGGAGATTGACACTAAATATACACACTGAAAATATACATACCCTAATTTAAGTAAGCGATGTCCCTCTTTTAAATAATCTTTCCAGTTTGTTCCCATCAATGATAAACAAAATACAGCCACATCTACACTTCTACTTGGCAATGGTACCTAGAAAACACATGAACATTAAAATATGAAATAACTGATACTAAAATATAAATGCCAAAATATTTAAAAAACTTAATAAAGCAGAGATCTCTTCTTTTTTCAGAGCTTAAAAAGTTTCTTACTCAAGTTTATATATATATATATAATTATATACTCAAAAGCCAAAACATTATGACTACTTGTCAATAATGAGTTGGCCCACCTTCGGCACACAACACAGCTTCAACCCACCTTGGCATGGATGCTACAAGTCCTTGGTAGATGGCCAGAGACAGATTGTTCCAGATGTTTAATAAACAGTTTCGCTAATCTGAGGTATTGCAAATTGGTGGTCTTAGAACTCTGAGCTGCTATCCTATGACATCCCAATTGTGTTCTATCAGATTGAGATCCGGTGAGTTAGGCAGCCAGGACATTAACTGGAATTCAGCATCATGTTCCTCGAACCACCCGAACACAATTTTAGCCTTGTAACACAGGGTGTTGTCCTGTTGGAACATTCCATTTCTAGCTGGAAAAATAGAGCCCATGTAAGGGAGCAACTGGCCCACAATGATGTTCAGATACCCTGTAGCATTCATGGTCTGCTCTACTACAACCACAGGTCCCAGAGATGCCCAAGAGAACGTCTCCCAAAGAATAATACTTCCACCACCAGCCTGTGTATGACATACTGCACATTGAGGGAGCAACTGTTCGCCTGGAAGATGGCATATTCTAATTTGGCCATTGGTATGATGAATGACAAACCGTGAAGGCACATATGACCAGCAAATTTGGTGGATATATAAAGTGTGTTGTAAGCATTCAAAAAACATTTCAGTTCTTGCAGTCATCCAGAAACTGACCGATTTATCTGACAACTAAAAGGGCATGATCATTGGCTTTCAGGCTAAGAGCAGAAGCATTTCTAACAGCTAAGTTTTAAACTGTTGGCAGTCCGTGATGGTAAAATTATTCCAAGTATAGCAAAATGGCACTCTCCAAAATCAGCTATATAGCAAATGTGGTGCACCACAGGCCACAAATGGCAGAGGTGAATGACAGCTGCGAAGATGCCTTCAGGTGAATCGATGTGCAACCATTGAGCAACTGACAACCAAGAAGAACCAAGGAAATACTAATATTATTTTCACAACAATGGTTTGGCAAATGTTTCTATGCACAGGTCTCTGCAGCTGATGTCTGGTTAATGCACCTATGTTGACTGCTGTTCATCAGTATGAAGGCTGGCGTTTGCATACAACTTGACATCCACTAAGTGGAGACAGGTGGCTTTTACTGATGAATTATGCTTTCTGCTCCATTGGACAGATGCATGTTAACATATACAGCATAAAACATCTGAAAGCAAACCCCCTGCAAGAATTGCCAGAAGTGTCCATGCTGGAGAAAGGAGCAATATGATTTGGGAAATATTTTCAAGGTATTCTCTGGGTTCACTCATCATTGTGGAAGGCACGATGGATCAATACAAGCATACATCTATCCTTGGTCCACAAGGATTATCCGCATGTTCACCCCTACATACGAATTGTTTTTCCTCAGGATGATAGCATCTACCAGCAGGACAATGTGAAATGCCATAAAGCTCACTGTCTGTGCGTGGTTTGAAAAACACCAGGATTATATTACTGTATACCCATGGCTAACAAATTCCCTGGACTTGAACCTAATTGACAATCTGTGGGACTACCTAAATTGGGTTTCTCCTACCATGAATCATCACCTGTATAGCTGGCCACAACAATGGAGTTGGCATGGTTCAACATCTCAATGAACACCTTCAGGAACCCAAGGCCATAGGCAAGGAAGGGGATTTAGGAAATCGGTCCAACCCCGAAATTCCAAAATTTTAAAAGACTGTATTGAAGAAAGGTAAATGACCACTTGTGTGGGTGTGTCATCTGCCTAGCTATGCATAGACAACAGTGTTCTCAGAAAGAGACCGCTTTGACAATAAATGTGTTGTGGGGCTACAGGCTTTTATCTACCTCCACCCCCTATGGTCCATCATCTTCCATAATCTATTGTATATCGTCTAGGTTGCTCCATGTATTTTGAGGCAGATTCTATCTCCTAAAAATCTTATATTCTTATATAAATATTTAGCTAAATGAGAGAAATTTAAACAAATAAATGTAAAACCGGTTTATAATGTTAATTTTACTATTAAATTCATTGTACGTGCAGATACATCATTACTCATTCAAAGCATTAAATTAGTTCATTATATCATTTTTTAATCATTTTGTTATTTTAAAACCACATTACATTATAGTACTCATTAAGGGCATACATACATAAGAAAACCTGTAGTTTTACTATTGTATCATTCACAAAAAACAATGTCTTTCCCCTTGGTCCCCCTCTGAACATAATTTCTGGCAACGGCCCTGCAGGAACCTAATTAACTCTTTTCCTGGACATCTTCCCGCAGTCCACTCTGTGAAAGGGGGTTATTCTGGATTTTGACAGGAGGTTACATTAATGCGACTGAACTATGTATATGCAGTAAAATTATATCAAAATTTTATAATAAAAATTGCATATACATGTACTGATAAGACTTGTATATTATTATAGAAAAGTTATAAAGCAAATTACTGATAAAGAGCTGAAATTTAATAAATATCAAAATAAGAAAATATTCAACCTGCACACATGCATGTACAAACCAAATAATAAAAATCGACATATCCACAATAAAATTGTATATCTCTCCCACACACACCAAAATAATAGTACTAACTTTTCTAGAGTTTCCAGTTGCTTGCATTTGTACTCTTATTTTAACCTTTTAAGCAGTTTGCATGTACAATTCTGCCAAACCGATGATGTCTTCAAAGTGGTTCATACAATTTTCGAGCTCAAAAAATGCTCCGAAAGTGGATATCATGTACATTTCTGCCAGTGCTTTCCCCCATGGACTTTTGCGATAGCAGGGTCCCGTCAATTGATTGGGAACTGCACCTCTCTTTGACTGACATTTATTGAAGGATGCACCCCTACCCCCTGAGAAAGATGCTGATAGCTTTTTATGGCTTTGCAGGGTTGGCAAGTTTTTGCCACATGTGAAAGAAACCAGTAAAAATACGTTTTACCTATTTTTACTCTAGGGGGTCAAAACCCCTCTAGAGAATTCCTCCCCATTGTATATAGTTTCTCAGTGCACTATTCTTTGCAACAGGAAGTAAGATGGGGTATCAATGGACAATAAAAAAAGGGTGTTTCTCTTATTCAATCCTAGGCGACGAGGAGGGGAAAGCAAAAAACACTAAACGCTTTGGGTGCAAAACTTAACTGCCCATTAGCCCGCTTTTCAAGACATCCTCTTTTCAACTGTGCCCCACTCGGTTAAAATAATAAAGAAAAATTAAAACATTAAAATACAACACAAACACATGCAAAAAGCTTTTTTTTTTTTTTATCAAATACTGATTTGACTGACTAAATAAGGAAAATACTAAATATTACAGTCCTATCTGAAAATACTAATCATTACTGACATATCCTATACTATAATACGAGGAATGGTTGTCAAGTCGAAAATCGACCCAGAATTAATAAACTGTAGTAAACTTGGGGATCTGGGGTTTTTGGTCACGAGGAATCGATTGGCATCGGTTTTGACGCGCTAAGGTCACGTAGTTCGGCGCTACAGATAGGGCCGGGTTCGATCCCCGGTGCGGGCAAACTTTTTTCTCATGCGTCCAAACCAAGTGAAAATTGGTACCCGGGTGTTTTCGACCACGAGGAATCGATTGGCTGTAGTTCTGACGAATTAATAATAATAAAAGTCTTTATTCCTTGATATCGGTTTCCATTTTTATTTTCTATCAACTCTAAATATTAAATTAATGTAGCAAAGTATATATAACACATAAACAATATAGTAAAAAAAAAATAATGCAAACAAAAATTTTGAAAACCAACCACAAAAAATTAAAAAATAATGCTTCACTAACGTGCCGAAACAACCTCGCCGTTCAATTTCCAAAGACACACTAAACACAGAGCATATAACTTATCAAAGTCCGTCGCCGCGTTAGTGCGTCGTCGGCATACCAGGAGGTGCCGCTCTGACGCGCCAGTGCGTCGGTGGCAGCGAACGTGTTAAGGAACTGATTTCGATTTCAAATCACCGTCAACAAAGTTCGACATTTCAACATTCATCAGATTTCAAGCTACATTTTCAACATGCAGAACGCACCTCTACATGAAATTCTTCAAGGAGCCGGAATTTTGGAACAACAAGCGATCAACTGAATTATACCCGCAAATGGACAACTAGAAGATACCGTCATTGTCAGAATGCTTCTCCATTCAACACACTTCAATCTTTACACTGCTCACTTTGTACCATTTCTTTAATAGTATAATTTTTTGTTATCAATTACATTTTATTTCCTATGATTTTTCAGATTTTACCTTTGTATAGAATAGTTCCCTTTCCAAACAACTTTGTTTAGAATAGTTTACAATGGTGCACATTAACCGGTTATCTTTTCACTAATGGTTTCACAAATTTTCTTATGGCATGTATTGTTTTGATAAATCACAATTGAAAATTTAAATCTTCGAGTTAGCTTCAATACCTGTTTTCTCCGAGCGGAGCTCGGTCACCCGGTACTCTGAAAAATACTAACTTTTACTGACCATTTTTCATTTTTGCTAATTTTTTACTTTTTAAGAACATTTAAAAATGCTTTAACAAAGAATGTTAATTTCTTAGAATTTTTTTTCTTTTAAAATTAAATTCGAGCATAAATCTCAATCTTCACTTATTAAATTATTTAAACATTAAAAGGTTTTACTTACATTAGCCATATCACATGCAGTGACACACTTTTTGAGAGCAATCAAATCAAAAGAATATATTGTTCTTTGGGGAAATGCTTCAGCTATCTTTGCTTCTCCACATCCTAAATCAGCAATAATACTTTGCTTGTTCCTATAATGTAAAATGATTGAGTAAAATCAAATTTTTTAAAAGAAATAATATGCATAGCCTATAGTTAAAAAACTTTGCAAAAAGTCCAAACTGACTACAAAATTTATAAATACATAAAAACAGCCAAATAAACATCAAGCAATAATTACTAAACAAACAATTGAATTATATATCAATTATAAAAAAAAATTCAACAGAAAGTTAATAAAAATTTAATAATTTTTAAAGATTATATTATGATGTATATTCTTAATATAAATTAAAACTGTTTCTTAAGTAGGATTTAATAAGACTAAATATTTCTTTACTGTATAAAAAAATATTTAAAAAAATTATATATTTTTTTTTCTTTACTCTCTAGCCTTGTGTGTGATGAACTAAGTTTAAACACTGAAATTCTGCCAAATATAGAATAACTGAACTGATTTTGAGCATAAAAAAAATTGCCATTTCTTTATCAGGAAGAACATGTAAAGATTGTTTTCCATTATGACAGGTAATTCACTGTTTCTACAAAACATGGGGATACTCATTCCACATTTATTTCTCTGTATGAAAGGATCTGTGAGAAACTGTTCATTCAAAGAGGGTTTTTTATAAAGCCTACCTGCCAACTTTTAAGAATTTACACCAGTAAAAACTCTTCAATTGAAACATCAGTTGGTTGAGGTTTAATGGCACAAATAATTGTAATTAATAAAACTTTACAGTATATTTTCCTATCTCAGAAAAATCCTAATCAATAAAGTATTTATGTATTCTTTATACATAAAAAAATTCAGTTTTTTTCAATTAAATTTGATTCTAGAGAGAAAAAAACAAAACAGAATTTTTATCAGATAAGATCAGAGAGAGTTTATTACGCTTATTATTAATACTGATTTTCACTTGGATATTAACATATTTACTGGAATTTTGATAAATTATCATTTTCATTTGTGTAGTTTTTCCTTTTTTAATATAATTCTCAATTGACTACTGTTATAAACATACAATCAAAATACAATATACAGGAATGCTGTATTTGGTAAATACTAGTCACACGAAATGTATATTTAAGCTCTAGAAGGATATTTATACATCTTTTTATGAATTATGAAAATTTCTACTGAAATTAGAAGGATTTTTCAATTTTTAAAAATTACTAAACTGAAAAATTTACGGTCCTTTTTCATGATACCACCATAGAATTTTTTGGTCTAACCATAAATTTTCCAAAAAGACAAAAAAATTTTTAATTTTTTGGTTTTTTCGAAAATTTTTGGATTTTATCTGTAATAATAAAATTGACATATCCACAATAAAATTGTATATCTCTCCCACACACACCAAAATAATAATACTAACTTTTCTAGAGTTTTCAGTTGCTTGCATTTGTACTCTTATTTTAAAATAATAAAGAAAAATTAAAACATTAAAATAAAATACAAACACGTGCAAAAAGCTATCTTTTCATTATCAAATACTGACTTCATTGACTAAATAAGGAAAATACTGAATATTAAAGTCCTATCTGAAAAACACTAATCATTACTGTCATATCTGAAAAATACTAACTTTTACTGACCATTTCATAAAATTAAACTAAAACAATAAATTTTAAAAGGTAAAAAACATTAAACGTTAAAAGGTATGATACAGATAGTTTCCTTTTTTTTTTTTAATTCCATCCAGAAACTTTACTTTTACTTTGAATAACTATATCATATGATAAATATTGTGATCCTCTTTCATGATATATATTTGAACGGAACTGTACTTACATCACTTAATTTTTTTTAATTAACTTTTTCTAATATTTTTAACTACCATAATGCATAAAATAAAATAGTAATTTTTTTCATTTCGGCATACTGTTTTCTTTTATAAACATTCTACAGGTGAGGAGTTAATTTCAGCTGATTATAAATAATCATAGGACTAAACTACAGTATCATGTATATTTTAGTTACCATACAGCTAAAGTTGGCACGTTTTTGCTAAAGGTAGGAAAAAACTGGTAAAAACCATTCTGGCCAAAATATATTTTTGCCACTTTTTGCAAAGTGGCAAAAATGGATGTTTTATTTATGGGGATGTAACTATTTTAACTTTTACTAATTTTAACTCTAATTTAAAGATACATAATATAATGTTTTTTTAAAAAAAAAAACATGGAATATTCAAATGTCACTGACACAGTAATCTAAAGTTATACCTAGAGATACAAAAAAAAAGGATAAAATGAAGATTGATTTTGCAAATTTTTATGTGCAATGTCGTTTTTAATGTAATTATTAGCTTATTTCCCCTACAAACTGTAGGTTTAAACGTTTTTAGTACTAATATATATATATATATCTTATATGTGTATATATACACATTACTATTAAATACAAAATTACTATATTATATTGATAAATAAAGAAAACATTCTTTGTCATGCCTCCATCATATAAATTTATTTACAAAATTAGAATATTGTATTTTGATTGCTAACACCTATGAAAATTATTTTAAATTGTTTAAGTTGTCAAATTAATACTAATGAAACACCTAATATTCTGATTTAAGTCTCAATTGTATTATGTACAAAATTATTTATTAACTAGCTGCTTCGCACCCAGCCTTCGGTCTGGGTTTTAAAATATTTCGATAAAAGGTTTATAACCACTATAAAAGATAATAAGACGTATTCATAGAAATGCTGAATAAATCTCGTATGTTTCAGATTATAACAGTTTATTAATAGCCGAATGTCCAGTAAGTGCACTGTGTTGTCCGTGAGCCGCTACATAATAATTCCCAATTCCACAACTTTTTTTAATGTAGGAGTCAAATTTCAAAATACTGTGGAGAGTAATATATATGTACTGTTCTGAATGGGATAAATCATTTCCGAGATTGGATGCCTTTTAGTACTAATGTTTTACATACATAAAAATTAAATTTTAAACAACAAAACCTATGACTATAACTTATTCTTTAAAAAATGGCAATTGTGAAATGAAAACAAATTTGATAGAACATGGCGAATTTGTAATTATTGAAAATAAAAATCCCGCCAACATATAACAGAAAAAAACACTAACGTCTTAAAAAATTTGAGAAAGTAAAATAAATATTTATATATTTTGATGAAGTAAAAAATTTAGCTATTAAAAATAAAATGATTTTGACATTGGGATATTTCAAAGAGAATAAGTTATTGTGTATGATAAATAGTTGTAACTGTAGAAAATAAATGGCACCACTCATTACATATTTTAATTAATATACTTTTAAATGATTGTAATTACGGTATTTTAATGGTGGAAAGAGTTTAAGCATTGATCGGATTGGGTGAAGTAATGCAACCAAATGTATTTATGTTTATAAATGCATTTACTTACACTCGAATTTTAATGGTAAGTAAGGTCTTGAACAATTCTTCAAGAATATAATAAATCACTAACAAAAATACCAAAATGTGCTGCAGTTCAAATTTTCCAAACAAACAGCAAATTTTCTGCTTTTAACCAAGCAAAACTGCGTTTAAAACAATTACTTGGGATGACGTCATATTGCTAGAAATATTATTTCTTTCACTTAGTTATGATGCAATAAATTAAAATGTTAATCGTTTTTTTTTAACCAGGGAAAATAATGCTTGGAATAATGACATGAAATGCTCGAAAAAGGGGGAAGGAATGGATTTAGAACATTAAAAATTTACAAAAACCTTCCCAGGGATATACCTAAACATTTCCCAAATTTTCACGGCAATTGGATGCATGGTTTTTGAGTCTATCGAGTACAGACAGACAGACAAAAATTCATTTATATATACATAGATTATTATTTTGTACATTTTTAAAATCCAGACAATTTTTCCGGTTTTTACCAGGTTTTTTTCCAGTTTTTGCCACTGTCCTGGCAAAAATATCATTTTGCCGGCAAAGTGACCAACCCAACATACAGCATTAAACTTTTCTTTAAAAATTAAAGATAAAGTTCTTAAAGTGTTATACACTAACAATATATATATATATATATATATATATATATATATATACACAACTTACATATGGCGTAGTTCTTCAATAATGATATCAACTGGATTTAAGGGCCATTTTGAAACTTGGGATTGGTAACCTATATGATAATCTTGAAACTCATCTTTGTTTTCCTGAAAATATGAAAGCGAATCTTTTCCAGTACTTGTGTATAGCATCTCATTTAAATACCTGAATTTAGCTCCTTGTAATTTTTGGCATAGCTTATTTTGATATAAATTTTTTTTCTCAGAGCAATTAGTTCCTTCTGTCAGATCCTCAGAGCCATTCATATGTTTAGATATTTCCTGAGGGGATAAATTTAAAAGAGCCTGCTCTTCAACTCCAACTTTGTTTTTATCCTTAGATTTCTGTTTTCTTTTCTTTTTGGATTTCACAGAACTGAAATCAGCTGCAGAATCACATTTCATTTGTTTATTTTGATATGAACCACTTGTATTTCCAGAATTAGAATAAATTCCTTCTTCTTCAGGATTTTGAGAATCATTCATTTGTTTAGATGTACCTTGATGGGATAAATTTAAAAAAGCCTGCTCGTCAACTGCAACTTTATTCTTATTCTTAGATTTCCGTTTTCTTTTCTTTTTGGATTTCAGAGAACTGGTGACAGGTACTGAATCAAAGTTCATTTCACTTAACTCTATGTTGATCTGGTCATTCTCTCTAAATTTACCTTCTGATGGAGAATTCGATTTCTTTTTCTTTGTAGTTCTGGAGATGTTAGAAATATCTTTAGATTCCTCAGAACCAAATCTTATATTTTTCTGATCTTCACTATCATGATGCAAGCGTTTTAAAGCTCTCTTAGAATGATTGGATTCCTCTTTAGATGCCTGTTGAAATAATATTTGATTTAAAAACTATACATAACATATAATACATATATATTCATAATTATACATACAAATATATTTACACCAGGGTTGGAAAAAAATCATGATTTTTTTTTAAATAAAAAAAATAGATTTATTTGATGTAAATCAGATTTTTTTTATTTTTTTCTGAATACTAATTTTAATTGTTGTTTTCATGTTTTTTGCAATATTCCCCATATAATAATAGCCTAAGTTATCTGTCCGTCTGTCCTCGATTTTATGAAGAGGTTGGACCTGGAATGGATAGAGGCATCCATAGTTAGCAAAATTCAAAGCGAGTAATGTTTATCTTCTAATAAACTATAGATCCGATTCTAAAATAAAATGGTATAAATATGCTTCATGTCACAGAGAAAAATACCGCCCTCTTTAAAACGTTCGAAATCCACCCCTTCCCCTCTTTTCGAGCTTTTAATGCCATTATTTTAACTCCTATTTTCCCCGGTTAAGAGCAGGCGATTAAATTTATCAATTTATCCCACAGCAAATAGGTAAAAATAACATTTTTCTAGCATTATGACGTCATTCCTTTAACCATCTCATTGAATCATTTCTCATTTTAAATTATTTAAATTATGCCTTATTTTCATACGTTTTATCACTGAACTTAGATATGACGTGAATAATTTTCTTTTATATTTGGCTTAAATAATAGATTAGGTACATATGGGATAATTTTAAATTGAACCATCGATTATTTTTTGTTGCAATGAAAATTTTATCACCGGTATTAACTACAAATACTAGGAGTCTATTTCATGGACTAATATATATCTAGCGTTTAACTTATATATCTTTGAAAATTAAGTTTGCTCGTTTTTGTGTTTGTCTTTTATATATAACCACAGGGTTTGCGATCCATTCGCTCAATTTTGGCCATCATTCATATATACCGCCAAATAATCACTGTCAATAATAAAACTTCTTCTGTCCATCCTATCAATTAATATTACAATTTAAATTAAAGGTAGCAACTAACATGCGGTCAATAAAGATAAACAAATTATTGAGCATGCATCAGATAATTTCCAGCCAAAAAACAAACCATTTTTTACCTGCCTCATAAGGTGCTTAAAAATTTTGGAAAATTAAAAATTTTACTGATCCCGTCATGTGACGGGCTGTATGCTAGTACATAGAATAGTTTGATATAAGACAGAGCTGTCCAAGTAACGGCCCACATGCGGACTGCCAACACATATTGTGCGGCCCGCCAACTTCTTATTGAGCATATTTCTTTTTTTGAAATTTTATCGTATCAAGAAGCATCCGAGACTACCATTCTTGGTCAAGCCGAGGACTGCAAGTTGTTCTGCTAGCAAAGACAAACATGGATGTTGACATTCCTACCCTTGTAAAGAAGGCTGATCGGCCTCAGTTTTCTCATTAAAATGTTAGCAAATTGTTTTATAATTAATAATTCAACTATTAATTGTTATTGTATAAGAGGTAAGAGGTTATTGTTCAACTTTTTCAAACTGCGGCCCACCACGTGATCAGTGACCGGAATTCTGGCCCGTGGGATCTTTGCAGTTGGACAGCCCTGTTATACGATGTAACATCTTATCTATCTAGTGTATTCTGCACACTGATTACCTAAGCTTAAATATATAAATTTTAAACCAAATACATTCTATTATTTTGTAATTGGATAGTGCAAACTAAATAAGATATAAATTAAAAGAACAAATTAAATATTCTTTTAATGCAAACTATTTATTTAAAAAAACAAATCATAATTATTTCAATATTTTTTAAGTACCAAATTATACATTTAATTGTTTCAATAAAAACACTAGCTTTGATGCTTTATCCACTCCTGATTGGCTACGAAGGCTAGAATGAACGATACCAAAAAAAAAAGAAAACTGTCTTTCCATTCCAGCAGATGAACCCATGGCTTGTGTTATTTGGTAGACAAACTGGATATCAAGTTTTGTCAATCTTTCAACCAATCAGGAGTGGATAAAGCATCAAAGCTAGTGTTTTTATTGAAACAATTAAATCCATAATTCGGTGCTTAAAAAAATTGAAATAATTGTAATTTGTTTTTTAAATAAATAGTTTGCGTTAAAAGAATATTTAATTTGTTCTTTAAATTTACATCTCATTTAGTTTGTACTATCCAGTTTCAAAATAATGGAATGTATTTAGATTAAAATTTATATATTTAATTTTAGGTAATCAGTGTGTAGAATATACTAGATAGATAAGATGTTACTTTTTTATAACAACCAATTCTATGTATATTGCAAAAAAACATAAAAACAACAATTAAAAGTAGTATTCAGAAAAAAGTCAAAGAAATCCGATTTAAATAAAAAAAATCTGATTTAAATCAAATAAATCTGATTTTTTATTATTTATTTTTTTTTAAATCATGATTTTTTTCCAACTCTATATATATATATATATATATATATATATATATATATATATATATATATAACTATATATATACATATATATAATATATATATATAATATACATATATATACACATACATACACACACATATATATGTTATACACATGTATATTATAAAAGTTATTTCAGTACATTAAAAACAATATTTATGAAAATGTTTAACCACGGAAACACTACTAAGAAAGAATGAAGGGTAAATAGTTTAAAAGTTTGAGTTTGTACTATAAATATTAAAAAAATATATAGTCTATATGAATGTATCACATATATTGGTCTATTATGAACCGTTTTTCTGGATTTATTTACAGTGGGCTGATTGAACATTGCTATTTGTTCAATTCTGCATGATAAACCTCAATATCATAATTAGTACTTTTACTGATAATTTTACAATTCAAAAGGTATTTAATTATACATTTTTACTTAAACATAGATGCTTGCATTCATAAACATTATACATGACAAATGGTTTGCGCATGCTGGAGAAAAACTAAAAATGAATTAAATTTGGAAAATAAAATTAAGAAAAAATTAATTCCTAAACATGTGATTCAATAAAATAGTATCAAAGTAGTATTAAAATGCTGAAAAAAAAGTATACATTCTGAAGAGCTTTGAAGATAGTAATGCAAATACCTTCCCCTTTCCAAAGTACTCTTTAATAAAGGCATCTTGAAAGTCAGAACTTTCCCAAATTTCACTTAAATCATTGGTAAACATGACTTCTAAAAATACTTTCAATTTTATTTGCAGACAAATGTTTAAAACCAAGACGAACCCTAATTACTTTACAATTACTACATAGAAGGCATAGCAAAATTTCCTATGCCGAACAATCGTGATCACACGTGCTGTATACGGTAAACCAAAACATTTAGATACATGTAAACAAAATCTCCGATTACGATGAAGATATCGAGTATATAAAGAAAGGAATTGAAATGCCCTCATCGCAGATCGCTGATCTAGGAAATAGTGATCAGAAACACTTTGCAAAAACTTCTATTTTGAAAAGGCATCAAGAGGCTCTTGAGGAGGCATTTGATAAAGTATGGCATAGTGTACTCATATATAAACTAATTAAACACAAATTTCCAGCTGCCATAATACACTCATACCTTTTCGACAGGTTCTTCACAGTCCTACATAGGGCCGGATCCTGACTGGAACGTTGCGTCCACAACTAGGTCACGTGGGGTCTTGTGGCCGCAACTTTCTGAAATTTGGATCCTGACTGGAACATTTTCAGGAGTCCGCTCCACAAAGTTGTGGAAGTTGCTCTAAATTTTGCGGGACCTCGGGGAGCTCCCACAAGCTTCCACAAGTACTTGAGAACGTAAATAAAGATGGCGGAACTTATTGTGGCGCGTAGAATTCTCAGATGATATTTGGAAAAAATCAGTTAGCGATTGAGAGACCATCAAAATCCATTTGATTTTTCTGAAATGGAATTTATCCGATGTTTTAGGATGATTAAAATTGCTGCGACGGAGTTGATAAACTTCGGCAGTAAAAATAAAAATGAATTTTTCATAATCAAAATAAAAGGATTACTAGGAATTATTCGCTTTTAGTCGAAATAATGCGGTACAAGTAATGTTTATATTGGTTAAAAATTAACTTATTTTGTTAAAGAATATAAGTTTAAAGTAATATAAAAACATCTGTAGTAATTTATTATATAAATTAAATAAATGACTATTACATATACATACTTCTTCATATATATATATATATATATATATATATATATATGTGTGTGTGTGTGTGTGTGTGTGTGTGTGTGTGTGTTGTTTAAATTGTTTTTTTTTTTTTTTTTTTAAACAAAACTTTCAGTGTAAAATAAAAATAACTATTAGATATACATACTTCTTCATATACATATATCTTT
Organism: Pardosa pseudoannulata; assembly: GCA_032207245.1. Lineage (NCBI taxonomy): Eukaryota > Metazoa > Arthropoda > Arachnida > Araneae > Lycosidae > Pardosa > Pardosa pseudoannulata. Next base: position 15,264,073 of record CM063507.1, read on the forward strand.
TTCTACACACACACACACACACACACACATATATATATATATATATATATATATATATATATATATATATATATATATATATATATATATATATGTGTGTGTGTGTGTGTGTTTATTAAATTGTTTCTTTTTTCTTTTAAACAAAACTTCTAGTTAAAAAACTTCAATAAAGGATAACTATTACATATAAATACTTCATATACATATATCTTTTTCTACACACATATATAATATAGTGTGTGTGGTACAAAATAAGTGTGTGTTGATTGTATTGTTTGTTTTTATCTTTTAAATAAAACTTTCAGTTGAAAAGCTAAAATGATGCAACAGACTTTAGTATGTAACCATTAAATAACAAAGTATAAGATATAAATAAACCAGTAGTGACTGAAATTTCTATCTTGTTGTGAAAAAAAATATATATCTATAGGGTATCATATGTTTACAATACAACAATAAATTCAGTTTTAAATATTTGCTTTTTAGAATAGAATTTGTGGAAGAATGCTTGTCCTCGAATATGTGAAAATTTTTCCCTCAAGCTCATATCATGTTAAACAATATTTTGTTTACAAATTTAAACATTCCCTTTTAAACAGTTGAATACATTTTATTTTTTTGTAAACAACCTACAATTAGTTTCATCTATGAAATAGTTTTTAAACTATCTAATCAATATTAGCTATAATGAATCATTAAATTTATTTATATTAAATTATAATGTGGCACATTAAATTATAATGTGGCATTAAATTTATTATTTTATAATTCATTGTATGGTTTATTGTTACTTTCATTTTTCTTGCTATATTATATTTGTAAATTAAATTTAGTGAAAGATTAATATTTATATTTCTTTCACCTGAATCTTCAAATCACATTTTACTTTCTTTCTACACTGTAATTAGTATAGTGAAAAGTGTATAACTGTAATTAGTATATTAAAAATTTTGGATTTTTTTTTTACTACTGGTAGTAACCAATCATAAGTTGTACTGCTAAATTAGCAGTAAATGACACCTTTTCATAAATGTGCCAGTGGTCAGTCAACAAATGTGTCTTAGAAACAACACAATACATTCCAAATAACAGATCCTTAACATTTATTTACACATTATGTATTATGTGTTGCGTGCACACACATATACATATATGTGTATATATATATGTAGTGTGTGCATATGAATTTAATTTGCTAATGGAAGTTGAATATATGTTAGCTTTAATTGAGTCTTCAAAGCACATTTCTGTTTGACCTCTCTGGAAGGATTGGCACCAGTACTTCCTGGGCCTAGCCCTCTAATACTGGTTTTGCTATTATTGGTAGTGCATGAACCTAAGAGTATTAGTTGGCAGTAACATTGATAGGGAAGACTACGATGGGGAGAAAAAAAACGCGAGAGAAAATGCTTGAGTTTAGACTAGCAATGAAACTAGAAAGCGCATACGTTTAGGTAACAATTAATTATGATGCAACAAGAATCTCTTAAAAGAGAACATTTCTGTTTGTTTTTACATTATCATATATTAAAAGATTTGAGTTCTTTATCTACTGGTAGTTACAAATCAAAAGTAATAAATGATGCATTTTTATAAATGCCATTGCGCAGTTGTCAGATGTGTCATATGAAACAGTAGAGTAAATGTCAAATGTCTAAGTCATATATTTATATATATGATATATGTGTGCATTAATATAGATGCGCACACACACATATTTACATATATATATATATATATATATATATATATATATATATATTTTTACATATATATATATATATACTGTGTGTGTGCATGTGAATTTAATTACCTAATGAAAGCGTAATAGATAGTTGCTTTGCTTGAATCTTCAAAGCACATTTCTGTATATTTTTACATACAATACATTAAAAACTCTGATTTCTTTCACTACTGGCAGTTACCAATCAGCTGTAGAAAATGATGTATTTTTATAAACAAGTCAATGGTCAGTCATCATATGTATCATATGAAACAGCACACTAAGTGTCACACATGCTTAAATCAGATATTTATACACATATAAGTGTGTGCTTATATATATGCAGTTAAATTAATTTTAGTTTTCTAATGAAAGTTTAATAAGCATTTATTTTATTTGAAGCATAATAACATTTTACTTTATTTTTACAATATCATATATTAATAGCTTTGAACTGCTAATTACCAATAATCAGTAGTAAATAAGTAATAATAAATCTGTCTAGTATACCAATATTTAGTTTTGGTCTACTTTGAGCAGCAAACTTTCATCTATCATATTACAATTTTTGTTCCATTTAACTTACAATAAAAATTCATACAAGTTACTGAAAAAAATATGTAACTACATATTTTCTGTTGGGGGGGGGGTGTGAAAAAATTTGTGAAAGAATATGGCAATATTCTATGTTCAATATGATATCCATCAGGAACTAAGCTGCTTTTTATTTCTTTAAAATACACAGTTTAGATGAGTTATTCTTTAATGTATACACATAACTGGCCCTCTCTTTTCTTATTAAATTTTATTTACTTAGCTTATTTTACAATTAGACTAATCAGATGATATTTGCAAAGAAAAAAATTTAGTTTACAAAATCTATTTCATTTCAATAAGTTTGGGTAAAATTTAAAACAAAGATAATAAAAAACTTAAAAACAAAGCAAATTTTAAAATATTCCATTAGTAGTTTTTTCTTCCTAAAATTGCTAAAACAGTTTAATTGACTACATATTAAAATATGAATTTTGATTGAGCTATTAATTATAAAATCAATGTTAGACAGTTCCATGCTCAGCTTAGATATATTAACATATTTCCTTTAATAACATTTCTATAGCATTATATATAACATTTTTATGAGAGAATTTCCCATAATTACAATATTAGTTTCTTTAGATTTCCCCTTTTCTCTCACAGAAAACACCCTATTTATAATATTGCTGGGAATAAATAGGATAGTTATACAGTAAATATCATTTATAATTATTAATTCTAAATCTAAATTAGAGTACAAACTTATTTTCAGATTCTAAAAGAATCTTGATGTGGAATAGGGGTTTTCATTCATAACTTAAATTCTAAACAACTCTTTAAAAAAGAAACTTGTAAGCAATTTCTTTTAAATAATTGATAACATAATCATCAGTGCTGGATAACCCATTAGGTAAAAAAAGCAATTGCTAATGAGCTCCATACTTTTTAGGGGTCCTACAACATTAGATTAAATTATGTGTATGTGTGTATATATATTTATAATTCTTTGTTTGTATAAATATATGTATACAAAATTATATTTCTTCACACACAAAAGGAAAAAAATATTTGAAAAAATTTTAGTTATAACACAGAAATGTTTAATTGCAGCATTAACAAATTTTACTGAATGCAGGAATTTTTACTACTGGTAATTACCAATCATCCTAAATGCCTAAATCAGATGTCTATACATATATGTGTATGTGTACATGTTTTCTATTGAAAGTCTAATAGATATTTGTTTTACATGAATCTTCGAAGCACATTTTACTCTTTTTAAATCATCATATAATAATTAAAGTTTGAATCCCTTTGCCACTTGTTTTATTTATAATTTTTTTTGGGGGGGAGGGGTGGTGGTAAAGTTTATGTACATAAATATATATATATATTCTTTAACTTCTTTAGGTTAAAAAAAATTACCAATTTCTGTATTACATGTTTGTATGGTATCAAGAATATGTTAGGTTCTTACAACATGATCACATTTTTGCCTAAAATCAAAAGTAAATGAAGCTTTGAGGTTTCCAGATGTAATTTTTGCTATTGATTGCATACTTTTCTATAGTTTCTGCACTATCTTCAGATAATTCTCCAAAATCTTATATGAAATGAAAAGGATTCACCAGACTGAATGTGCAATAGATAATATACTTCATATCTTTACTGTGATTTTTAACCTATTTTTAAAATTATTTATACTTAACTGGTTTTTGAAACAATTAATAAATTTACATTATGTAGGTTTTATGGTTAGCTTTGTTAAGTAAATAATATTATAAACTTTAAATACACATTTTATCAAAAATTGTTGATTCTGACTTTAGCAACAAATACAAAATTACTAGGAAATGTACATGATATATTTATAATATGTGCAAAGTTTTTTCAATGTAATAATCATTTCAATCTCTCTTTTTTTTTAATGGATATTGCTGTTCAAATAAGTAGCTGTTTCAGCAATGCAAGGATTCAAAGCTAATATTTTTCATTCACGTGGATCTGTTTATTTTCATCTATCTGTACTCTGATTGGTTTAACGCAAACGATTATCGATATTAAAAATCCCGCCCTTCACAACTCCTAGTTGTGGACCGGTTGTGTGTGGACGCTACAAGCGTTCCAGTCAGGATCCAAATTGAGTATCCACACGCAAGTTTCGGAAGTTGTGGACGCAACTTTGTGGACGCAAGTGTTGCAGTCAGGATCCGGCCCATAGACGATACTTTTCCCCACACAGACCTATAAGGCAATTTGTCGCAACTTCAAGAACTACTATAATGCCCTTCCCATTCATTTTCATGTTTATAACAGCCAATAGACAAACAATAAACTGCCCTTCCGTTTGAAACTAAAGCCAGAATTGTCATAATTTGCGAATTCGCCCTGCTGCGTGAAATAGACTTATTAATGTTGGAGTCCCCACAGTTCTAAGCTAGAGTTGTGAGCAATGGAAAAAACCCGGTTTAAACCCGGGAAAAAACAAGGTTATTTGGGAAGGGAATTTTGAAAATTTCCAAAACATGGGAATTTTGAAGTATTTTGTTTCCTTTTATACTAATCGCACAAGACAATTTTTAAATTTCATAAATGATTCGATATTAATAGTTAACTGGTAACTGTAATGAACAAACGTGTAAGGAAGCCAAACAGCCAAAAAATTGAATAATTGGGATTAACTAACTATATTTAGCAAGGTATCATGTTTAGCATGAAAGTATGGGTATATTTTTCCTTTGAGAAATATACAATATTTTTATTATTACATAAATATCAGGCAATAATCTGATATGTCTCAAAACCCGTAAATCATTATTTTTCTGGGATAATATCTCCATCTTCCCTCTCTCTCTCTCTCTCTCTATATATATATATATATATATATATATATATATATATATATACATATACATATATATATATATATATATATATATATATATATATATATATATATGTGTGTGTGTGTGTGTGTGTGTGTGTGTGTGTGTAAAAATTAGACACACAATGCAACATTGTCATTTGATTACACCTTTAAATGATATAAGCATTACAAAAAATAATAAACTGTATTTTTTAATTTAATGATTTATTTTTATATTATAAAAGGAAGAGGAGAACTTTAGCATAAAGCAATTTACATAATAAATAATGATCAAAAATAATGTATATAATTATTATATTAGCAATTAAAATTGAAGCAACCAGTTATGTGTTTGATAAGACTAACAAGGTAATTAATTACATAAGTACTACTATAAAATCATTTAAATGCTCATTCCTATTATTTCTTGAATATGGTTAGCCTATATTTGAGGGTGCCCTTGGATTCTCGCCAAGTTTTGATCGCCAATCTGGGCGATGTTGTTTTATTTATGGCAACCTCTGTACGTGATTCTGATTGGTTTAGATGAATATTACCGTTATTTTTGAATGTTCAAAGAGTTCAGTTCTTCGTTGGATGTCGGCTAGTGAGTTTGTCGTTGTTTCTGTCTTGTTTCTGATCCTGAAAATGACTTCGGTAAGTAAGATAAATCTTAAGTTTTTGTATGATTTGAATAGCAATGGAAATAAAGCAGGGATTGACTGGTGTAGTAATGAAGGTTTAATTTCTAATCGGTATAAATGTCCTGTTTGTGCGAAAGATATGTCTCTGGTCGAACGAAAAGATCGATCAGACGGCTTTGAATGGGTTTGTCGTGTGAAAGGTTCAAATGCTCACCACATAAAACGTTCCATTCGAAAGGGATCGTGGTTTGAGGAGAGTCATTTGAGTATGATTGATATTTTAGTTTTTACATGGATGTGGGTGTATGAAGCTAATAGTGATCTAATTAAAACTGAACTAAATATTAATAATGATAAAACTGTAACGGATTGGAAGAATTTTTGTAGGGATGTCTGTGTGGATATATGTACGCGAAAGCATGAAATGATTGGGGGACCTGGAATTATTGTGGAAATAGATGAGAGCAAGTTTGGAAAGGTTTGGAAAGGCCCCTTGGCGAAATTGCCAATTTCGCCAAGGGGCACCCTCAAATATATTTTTACCCTTGAATATATATATTCAGAAAAGTAAAAAAAAAACTCTTAGAAATAATACGCTAGTTCTTAAATGGCCAATGTTAAAAAAATAAATGTAAACATTTTTAAAATGATTTCTTTCAAAAGTTCCCAAAATTCCAGGTTTATTCCACAAAATTTCCGAGTTTATTCCCACATTTCAAAATTCCGGGTTTTTTACATCTCTATTCTAAGCTCGGTCCAATTTTTTCAATACTTACTCAAATGACATTCCACATCACCCCAACACTACACTAGCCATGTTCGTGGACGACACGGCAATACTAGCTAAAAACAGTAACGTCAATTACATTCACAAGTACCTACAACGACACATTAATCTTCTTGACCGTTGGTTTGAGAGGTGGAGAATAAAATTAAACCCCTCTAAAACTAAAGTCATCTTCTTTAGCTTTAGTAGGATCCCCCCGATCTCAGTGTGGGGACAATTAGTTTACTTTGGGAGGGAAGTTAAATATCTTGGCTTTTATCTTGACAGTCGGCTAACTTGGAATAAAAATATTAGCTACAACATTGGTAAATTTTTCAAAGCAAAAAAATCAATCTCTCATATCCTGTATCATGATCAAATGGTAATGGGTAATACATTTGTGTGCAAAACTTAAGCAACAGGTGGGTTTTTTGCCATAACTCCGCGGGAAATCATCTGAGAGACATGAAATTCAGAAATAAGGGAGAGTATTATACACGTAAATGATGAGAAAAGCATCGGAGCTGAAAAAGGAATACAATGCATACGATATGGAATCAAACAAAAACAAATTTTTATTGAACGCATAGTATCGTGACTCATTGTCTATCCAAAAGGAAGAATAACAAGCAGATGTTCCTTAATATGGGATAAGCCCTCCCCTAACTACAATGGTTGCTTATCACCGTATCCGCATACTAAGAACCAGTTGGTCCAACCTTTCTTGCGGCAAGAGTTCCCATTCCGCAATCAGCATCTGTTTGAGTTGAGTGTTATCTGGAGGATGTAAGAGCAATGCGTCTCCCCAAAGAATCCCATACATGTTCATTGGGATTTAAATCAGGGGAATACGCTGACCAATCCACTCGAGTGATATCTTCACTTTCCAGTAGCTTCTCAACATCAAGAATCTAGTAGGGAATACATTGTCTGCATTACTGTGAACAGACGCCTTCACAAAGGGGTCCTATTCACCCACCGTCCTGAACTTTGCCTCCCGTTGAAAGTTGGACCGTCTACAGTGGTGCAGAGATCCCAAAACCTGGATAATTGATCAATGGAGTTTTGTCCTCTTTACGGATGAGAGTCGGTTCATAACCAGAAGCGATATTCAACGTGTTTTGATTTGGAGATAGGTCGGAACCCTGTT
>CM063507.1:15271858-15296858 GCA_032207245.1 Pardosa pseudoannulata
TTGGTAAAATCCAGGTAGAAGAGACATTTATGACAAATTGAGATAACTAAGCTATCTAGATCGATAAAATAAACCTTCAGGTTTAAATAAAAATAAATTTTGATAGCTAGAAAATTTCAGGAACTTTCAAAAACAAAATCGGAAAATAGTGCGCGCTTAAAAGCAATAAAAAAATATTGGTCGACAAGAACGATGACATCACAACCAATCACGGAGCGTTTTGATGTCACGTGATTTTCGCTTAACTTTAAAATTAATTTTTTAAACGATAGACCCAGTTTTTTTACATTTTTGAGAACATTTTTGGAATTTACGAGTCTGGAATTATCAGAAAAATACTAAGTTGTTCGAATCCCCCACATGTGCAAATTCCTCATTTCGGTGACCTCTAGCTGCGTGAGCTGGAAGTTCTCAAACGTTGATGCAAATTACAGGATTAAGAAAATTTACATGTCGAAGACGGTTGCTTTTATATCCTATTTTCCCTCACTAATTAATTTATTTATAAAGACACACTCTCAGAAGCCGTAACAAAATTTCATTCACGGATAAGAAATTTTTAAAAAGAAATATTAATTTTTGGTTTAGAAATATAAAAGTTCTTTAACAACTTAATGAGATTTTGGAAAGTAATATTTTGAAATGCTTCGCAAGAAGTCCGTACTCGTTAAAAAATTTATTTTATTTGGCCTGACCCATGTTATTTGCATAAATGGAAATCGGAATCGAATCTTACTTGGTAGCATGAAAAGGGTGAGAGATAAAAGTGAGTTTCAAATATCTTTGCCCTTCATTACACTTTTAACCTTTGAACGCTATTCTTAGGTCTCTTAGATACTTTACAGTTGAAATGATCCAAATAAAAAACGGGGAATACATTTTAGTTTTCCTACATAAAACGTCAGTAACGGGAATTCGAACAATCCATACGCAACGATTTCCGAGACGTACATAGCAGTAAGTAAACAAGGTACCGCCCCGTACTCAGGAAGTACGCATCTGCGGAGGAGACCTGACCGTCGCGGTGCAGGTTTTGGATCGAAGTTCTTATTTTCATTCAACGAACCCGCCCTGACGGTTGGGTTGACAAAAATTGGCTTGAAGCCCCTAATGTTGCTCCCCTCCACGGTAATCTTTAGTAAAAGGCGAAAGATTAGCTCGATTATTGAAGGGAAGCCAGAGCATGACGTCCAAGGGCACTCAGTATTCTATGTCCAATTTTTCTATTTAATCTTAGTGGTAGGAAAGGTGAAAATAGCTTTTGCCTTCTGTGCATGTAAATTTGGCACATAATTTGATATTCCTGTCTCGTCAGTATTGCTTGTGTATCGTTGTCAGGCTTTGTACGCATGCGCATGAACATAAAACTACTTCAAGGAAAATTAACTGAAAATGTACTCTGCGATCAAAAACAGTGTAAACTATTTTGAATTAGCCTTCGACTACTTAATTTCCCACTTTCGCGGCCTTACCAAGTTTTACATTTTGTGTGACATCTCCAATATCTCTCTTTGCGTTTCACATATGCTTTTAAAGATAGAACAGCGTTTTTTTTTCCTAGTTAAATAAATGACCGATACAGTTACGTGAAAGAAGCATTTTTTAAAGTTTTTTCGACGATGGGTTTCCTCGCGTGTTCGATTATCTAAAAAGAAATGCTCCGCGAGCAATTATCCGTCCCCAGTTTTTGCCTTATAAACAACGAACGTGGAGTGAAGGAATGAAACGGTTGCGTTGGGTTCCCGGTCAACTATCTACCGTGCAGAAGGTAAGTAGATCGGGACATATTCGTGAAAGCTGATTTTGAGCATCCGTCGAAGCGGTCGCTTGCGTACACAGGGGTGGTGTCTTCTCACTCTCGACAGCCCGAAAGAGGGATGGCGAAGGAGAAAATGTATCTCAACTGCGGGTATTAGTGATTTGCACGTGGAAGGGGATCCTTTTGTTTGATAGAAAACCCCTCAGAGGGGTTACCAAAAATTGCCAACGCCGACGGTGTTTCACGTCGCCATGGCGGGGTATTGGGAAAAGTTTTCAACTAGCAATAGTCACGCCTCGGTTAGACCTCACGGGCTATGACACTGCCTCTGCGCAAAGCTAACGTTACCGGTTTCAAGGGATTATACACACCGACTGGTTTGTAAACTATTTGTGGTAACTATTTCAAGTCAGTACGCTTAAATTTTCGAGTCTCGTCGCCGCGTGAATCGTCATCTGAGATTTTGGTGGGCCGATGTGCCGAAGACCCCATATCCCAGATATTGAATCGATGCAGTATTTAAGATGTCATAATTTATACCCATCCAAATGAGGAATTCTCACGTTTTCTAATTTTGATTTTAAACGATAGAAGACAAAAAAGTAAGCAGGACAGTAGCTATTTTTCTTTCATTTGGGGGCCTAATGAGTGATTTCTGATGGGTTTTATAGCGGACTCTTTAACGTCTCTCAAAAACGATACTTTTTCTCCGCCGAGTTTGTGACGTCATCGTTCATGTCGACACCGACCGCCTATGCTGTTTACATGTTAAAAGGCGACTTTTAAATTTGTTTCTGTGTAAAGTATCGCATATAATAGAAATTTTTTATTATGTCTGGCATTAAAAAATCATAGTATAAATATTGTATTGTGCCACTCTGTCAAAATACAGCAACTAATTGCAATGAGAAGATATTTTTCAGCGTTTCCAAAGATCCACATATACGTAAAATCTGGACAACTGCGATGAAAAGGGATGAGAAATTAAATCCCACATTATCACATAAATCATCTCTATAGGTTTGGGAAGACCATTTTTAGGTAAATAAATGCTTGCTTTTGTTTAAATATTACTAGTTTAGAAAAAGTAAAGTATATAAAAATACACATATACTTTTAAAAGAATTGTTGATTAACCAGTGCTATTTAACTTTTAAAACTGCTCATTTTCGAGTATTATCACAGAGTTCAACTACAATAGATATTTGATAGCATATAAATATCGTAAAATATATAAATATCTAAAGCATATAATTATCTAATAAATAACTCGGGGGAGGGGAAAGTTTTGTATTTTTAAGGTATTATAAATATTTTCTTCAAAGATGCATACTTTCTTAATTGAATCAATTCACAGTGTTATTTTTCGATTAAATTGGTGACTAATTTGAAAAAAGTATATAACATTTTTAAAATACTTATAATGACATACTTTAAAAATTAAATTTAATTTCAGAAACTTTATACATTTTTTAATTTAACATTAACAGTAAAGACAATAAAATTGTATTGCTATTTAAAAAAGCATAAATAATTAAGTAAAGCCTTTTAAAGATTTTAAATTTTTCATCAAATTTAAAATTCTTAAGAATTAGTTTGGTTTTGGAGCGCTACGATCTACTTTTTGCAACACGAAGGCTAAAGGCTTTCAAGCCAGAGGCTTCTGTCAGTAAGCACAAAAATGACAACGAGCGAAAAATAAACACATAAAGGAGCAAAGAAATAGAAGGTTGGATTCGTGAGTTCATAGCACAATAACTCGAGAGTAGAAAATTTAGGGATAGAAAAACATAAAATATTTTTGTGGCCATGACATCCGTACAAAACAAACAAAAAATAATGAATTAAAATGTTAAAATCGAAAATTTTGAAAAAGCAAAAAATAAATGTTTTAAAAATAATTAAATTGCATTAAAAATCCGAAAAAGGCCTAAAGAATAATAAATAAACATAAAAAACAATTTTTAACGATTTAAATTGAGTTCTTGAATCATCGGGAATAGAACCGAGCACCCGAGGAGAACGATGATACTATGCAGCAGGTGTCCTTAACCACCATGCAACACGCCCACATTGGTGAAAGACAAAATAAAGTATTTGTTCGAGTAAGAAAACGATGCAAAGATTTAAATATTAGGCTCCACCCTCAACAGGAGAGCAGAAAACCAAAACAGTACGGAGGATGCGAGAGCAATACACATGGAATAATAAAAATAATTTAACGTACAAAAAGTGATGTATGGCCAATTTTAAACATTTTAAAACTTTTTTCTTGCATTTTTATATATTTTTAATAATTTTTTGGTAGATTTATTTCGTTTTTTTATTTTAACAGTACACATTATTAAGGATCTTTGGCACGAAGGCTAAAGGTCCCGGTCTGACAATAAATACCTTCTCTAATTTTTATTTTAATATATTACATCTATCTCTCTTTATAAAAAGCGATGATACTACAAATGTGTGTATATGATATATGTATATTTATTTGACTTGTCTATATCTAAAAATAGAAGCTGTGATTAGCATGAATAAAATATTAATACATGTTAAGTAAAATTGGATAAATATATAACTGATTTTACATACCGTTGGGTTTTAATTCCCCGTATTTCTGCTCCCATAAAATCGGAGGTTTTTTTTTTTTTTTTTCCAAGAACGAAAACATTGACATGCTTTTAATTTTCGGGAGGTTGTCTGACTGTCCTTTGGTAAAATCCAGGTAGAAGAGACATTTATGACAAATTGAGATAACTAAGCTATCTAGATCGATAAAATAAACCTTCAGGTTTAAATAAAAATAAATTTTGATAGCTAGAAAATTTCAGGAACTTTCAAAAACAAAATCGGAAAATAGTGCGCTTTAAAAGCAATAAAAAAATATTGGTCGACAAGAACGATGACATCACAACCAATCACGGAGCGTTTTGATGTCACGTGATTTTCGCTTAACTTTAAAATTAATTTTTTAAACGATAGACCCAGTTTTTTTACATTTTTGAGAACATTTTTGGAATTTACGAGTCTGGAATTATCAGAAAAATACTAAGTTGTTCGAATCCCCCACATGTGCAAATTCCTCATTTCGGTGACCTCTAGCTGCGTGAGCTCGAAGTTCTCAAACGTTGATGCACATTACAGGATTAAGAAAATTTACATGTCGAAGACGGTTGCTTTCATATCCTATTTTCCCTCACTAATTAATTTATTTATAAAGACACACTCTCAGGAGTCGTAACAAAACGGATAAGAAATTTTTTAAAAAGAAATTAATTTTTGGTTTAGAAATAAAAGTTCTTTAACAACTTAATGAGATTTTGGAAAGTAATATTTTGAAATGCTTCGCAAGAAGTCCGTACTCGTTAAAAAATTTATTTTATTTGGCCTGACCCATGTTATTTGCATAAATGGAAATCGGAATCGAATCTTACTTGGTAGCATGAAAAGGGTGAGAGATAAAAGTGAGTTTCAAATATCTTTGCCCTTCATTACACTTTTAACCTTTGAACGCTATTCTTAGGTCTCTTAGATACTTTACAGTTGAAATGATCCAAATAAAAAACGGGGAATACATTTTAGTTTTCCTACATAAAACGTCAGTAACGGGAATTCGAACAATCCATACGCAACGATTTCCGAGACGTACATAGCAGTAAGTAAACAAGGTACCGCCCCGTACTCAGGAAGTACGCATCTGCGGAGGAGACCTGACCGTCGCGGTGCAGGTTTTGGATCGAAGTTCTTATTTTCATTCAACGAACCCGCCCTGACGGTTGGGTTGACAAAAATTGGCTTGAAGCCCCTAATGTTGCTCCCCTCCACGGTAATCTTTAGTAAAAGGCGAAAGATTAGCTCGATTATTGAAGGGAAGCCAGAGCATGAGTCCAAGGGCACTGAGTATTCTATGTCCAATTTTTCTATTTAATCTTAGTGGTAGGAAAGGTGAAAATAGCTTTTGCCTTCTGTGCATGTAAATTTGGCACATAATTTGATATTCCTGTCTCGTCAGTATTGCTTGTGTATCGTTGTCAGGCTTTGTACGCATGCGCATGAACATAAAACTACTTCAAGAAAATTAACTGAAAATGTACTCTGCGATCAAAAACAGTGTAAACTATTTTGAATTAGCCTTCGACTACTTAATTTCCCACTTTCGCGGCCGTACCAAGTTTTACATTTTGTGTGACATCTCCAATATCTCTTTGCGTTTCACATATGCTTTTAAAGATAGAACAGCGTTTTTTTCCTAGTTAAATAAATGACCGATACAGTTACGTGAAAGAAGCATTTTTTAAAGTTTTTTCGACGATGGGTTTCCTCGCGTGTTCGATTATCTAAAAGAAATGCTCCGCGAGCAATTATCCGTCCCCAGTTTTTGCCTTATAAACACGAACGTGGAGTGAAGAATGAAACGGTTGCGTTGGGTTCCCGGTCAACTATCTACCGTGCAGAAGGTAAGTAGATCGGGACATATTCGTAAAGCTGATGAGCATCCGTCGAAGCGGTCGCTTGCGTACACAGGGGTGGTGTCTTCTCACTCTCGACAGCCCGAAAGAGGGATGGCGAAGAAAAATGTATCTCAACTGCGGGTATTAGTGATTTCCACGTGGAAGGGGATCCTTTTGTTTGATAGAAAACCCTCAGAGGGGTTACCAAAAATTGCCAACGCCGACGGTGTTTCACGTCGCCATGGCGGGGTATTGGGAAAAGTTTTCAACTAGCAATAGTCACGCCTCGGTTAGACCTCACGGGCTATGACACTGCCTCTGCGCAAAGCTAACGTTATTTCAAGGGATTATACACACCGACTGGTTTGTAAACTATTTGTGGTAACTATTTCAAGTCAGTACGCTTAAATTTTCGAGTCTCGTCGCCGCGTGAATCGTCATCTGAGATTTGGTGGGCCGATGTGCCGAAGACCCCATATCCCAGATATTGAATCGATGCAGTATTTAAGATGTCATAATTTATACCCATCCAAATGAGGAATTCTCACGTTTTCTAATTTTGATTTTAAACGATAGAAGACAAAAAAGTAAGCAGGACAGTAGCTATTTTTCTTTCATTTGGGGGCCTAATGAGTGATTTCTGATGTCTTTTATAGCGGACTCTTTAACGTCTCTCAAAAACGATACTTTTTCTCCGACGAGTTTCTGACGTCATCGTTCATGTCGACACCGACCGCCTATGCTGTTTACATGTTAAAAGGCGACTTTTAAATTTGTTTCTGTGTAAAGTATCGCATATAATAGAAATTTTTTTATTATGTCTGGCATTAAAAAATCATAGTATAAATATTGTATTGTGCCACTCTGTCAAAATACAGCAACTAATAGCAATGAGAAGATATTTTTCAGCGTTTCCAAAGATCCACATATACGTAAAATCTGGACAACTGCGATGAAAAGGGATGAGAAATTAAATCCCACATTATCACATAAATCATCTCTATAGGTTTGGAAAGACCATTTTTAGGTAAATAAATGCTTGCTTTTGTTTAAATATTACTAGTTTAGAAAAAGTAAAGTATATAAAAATACACATATACTTTTAAAAGAATTGTTGATTAACCAGTGCTATTTAACTTTTAAAACTGCTCATTTTCGAGTACTATCACAGAGTTCAACTACAATAAATGTTTGATAAAGCATATAAATATCGTAAAACATATAAATATCTAAAGCATATAATTATCTAATAAATAACTCGGGGGAGGGGAAAGTTTTGTATTTTTAAGGTATTATAAATATTTTCTTCAAAGATGCATACTTTCTTAATTGAATCAATTCACAGTGATATTTTTCGATTAAATTGGTGACTAATTTGAAAAAAGTATATAATATTTTTAAAATACTTATAATGATATTACTTTAAAAATTAAATTTAATTTCAGAAACTTTATACATTTTTTTAATTTAACATTAACATTAAAGACAATAAAATTGTATTGCTATTTAAAAAAGCATAAATAATTAAGTAAAGCCTTTTAAAGATTTTAAATTTCTTTCATCAAATTTAAAATTCTTAAGAATTAGTTTGGATTTGGAGCTCTACGATCTACTTTTTGCAACACGAAGGCTAAAGCTTTCAATCCAGAGGCTTCTGTCAGTAAGCACAAAAATGACAACGAGCGAAAAATAAACACATAAAAGAGCAGAGAAATAGAAGGGTGGATTCGTGAGTTCATAGCACAATAACTCGAGAGTAGAAAATTTAGGGATAGAAAAACATAAAATATTTTTGTGGCCATGACATCCGTACAAAACAAACAAAAAATAACGAATTAAAATGTTAAAATCGAAAATTTTGAAAAAGCAAAAAATAAATGTTTTAAAAATAATTAAATTGCATTAAAAATCCGAAAAAGGCCTAAAGAATAATAAATAAACATAAAAAACAATTTTTAATAATTTAAATTGAGTTCTTGAATTTTTGTATCGTGGGGAATAGAACCGAGCACCCGAGGAGAACGATGATACTATGCAGCAGGTGTACTTAACCACCATGCAACACGCCCACATTGGTGAAAGACAAAATAAAGTATTTGTTGGAGTAAGAAAACGATGCAAAGATTTAAATATTAGGCTCCACCCTCAACAGGAGAGCAGAAAACCAAAACAGTTCGGAGGATGAAAAGCAATACACATGGAATAATAAAAATAATTTAACGTACGAAAAGTGATTTATGGCCAATTTTAAACATTTTAAAACTTTTTTCTTGCATTTTTATATATTTTTAATAATATTTTTGGTAGATGTTTTTCGTTTTTTATTTTAACAGTACACATTATTAAGGATCTTTGACACGAAGGCTAAAGGTCCCGGTCTCACAATAAATACTTTCTCTAATTTTTATTTTAATATATTACATCTATCTATATTTATAAAAAGCGATGATACTACAAATGTGTGTATATGATATATGTATATTTATTTGACTTGTCTATATCTAAAAATAGAAGCTGTGATTAGCATGAATAAAATATTAATACATGTTAAGTAAAATTGGATAAATATATAACTGATTTTACATACCGTTGGGTTTTAATACCCCGTATTTCTGCTCCCGTAAAATCCGTTTTTTTTTTTTTTTCCCAGGAACGAAAACATTGACATGCTGTAAATTTTGGGATGTTGTTCGACTGTCCTTTGGTAAATCCATGTGGAAAAGACATTTATGACAAATTGAGATAACTAAGCTATCTAGATCGATAAAAATAAACCTTCAGGTTTAAATAAAAATAAATTTTGATAGCTAGAAAATTCAGGAACAAAATCGGAAAATAGTGCGCGCTTAAAAGCAATAAAATATTGGTCGACATGAACGATGACATCACAACCAATCACGGAGCGTTTTGATGTCACGTGATTTTCGCTTAACTTTAAAATTAATTTTTTAAACGATGGACCCAGTTTTTTACATTTTTGAGAACATTTTTGGAATTTACGAGTCTGGAATTATCAGAAAAATACTAAGTTGTTCGTATCCCCCACATGTGGAAATTCCTCATTTCGGTGACCTTAGCTGCGTGAGCTCGAAGTTCTAAACGTTGATGCACATTACAGGATTAAAAATTACATGTCGAAGACGGTATTTTATATCATTTTCCCTCACTAATTAATTTATTTATAAGACACACTCTCAGAGTCGTAACAAAATTTCGATAAGAAATTTTTAAAAAGAAATATTAATTTTTGGTTTAGAATATAAAAGTTCTTTAACAACTTAATGAGATTTTGGAAAGTAATTTTTGAAATGCTTCGCAAGAATCCGTACTCGTTAAAAGATTTATTTTATTGCCTGACCCATGTTATTTGCATAAATGGAAATCGGAATCGAATCTTACTTGGTAGCATGAAAAGTGTGAGAGATAAAAGTGAGTTTCAAATATCTTTGCCCTTCATTACACTTTTAACCTTTGAACGCTATTCTTAGGTCTCTGAGATACTTTACAGTTGAAATGATCCAAATAAAAAACGTGGAATACATTTTAGTTTTCCTACATAAAACGTCAGTAACGGGAATTCGAACAATCCATACGCAACGATTTCCGAGACGTACATAGCAGTAAGTAAACAAGGTACCGCCCCGTACTCAGGAAGTACGCAACTGCGGAGGAGACCTGACCGTCGCGGTGCAGGTTTTGGATCGAAGTTCTTCTTTTCATTCAACGAACCCGCCCTGATGGTTGGGTTGACAAAAATTGGCTTGAAGCCCCTAATGTTGCTCCCCTCCACGGTAATCTTTAGTAAAAGGCGAAAGATTAGCTCGATTATTGAAGGGAAGCCAGAGCATGACGTCCAAGGGCACTGAGTATTCTATGTGCAATTTTTCTATTTAATCTTAGTGGTAGGAAAGGTGAAAATAGCTTTTGCCTTCTGTGCATGTAAATTTGGCACATAATTTGATATTCCTGTCTCGTCAGTATTGCTTGTGTATCGTTGTCAGGCTCTGTACGCATGCGCATGAACATAAAACTACTTCAAGAAAAATTAACTGAAAATGTACTCTGCGATCAAAAACAGTGTAAACTATTTTGAATTAGCCTTCGACTACTTAATTTCCCACTTTCGCGGCCCGTACCGAGTTTTACATTTTGTGTGACATCTTCAATATCTCTCTTTGCGTTTCACATATGCTTTTAAAGATAGAACAGGGTTTTTTTTCCCCCTAGTTAAATAAATGACCGATACAGTTACGTGAAAGAAGCATTTTTTAAAGTTTTTTCGACGATGGGTTTCCTCGCGTGTTCGATTATCTAAAAAGAAATGATCCGCGAGCAATTATCCGTCCCCAGTTTTTGCCTTTATAAACTATGAACGTGGAGTGAAGGAATGAAACGGTTGCGTTGGGTTCCCGGTCAACTATCTACCGTGCAGAAGGTAAGTAGATCGGGACATATTCGTGAAAGCTGATTTCGAGCATCCGTCGAAGCGGTCGCTTGCGTACACAGGGGTGGTGTCTTCTCACTCTGGAGAGCCCGAAAGAGGAATGGTGAATTAGAAAATGTACGTTAACTGCGGGCATTAGTGATTTCCACGTGGAAAGGGATCCTTAGTTTGATAGAAAACCCCTCAGAGTTGTTACCAAAAATTGCCAACGCCGACGGTGTTTCACGTCGCCATGGCGGGGTATTGGGAAAAGTTTTCAACTAGCAATAGTCACGCCTCGGTTAGACCTCACGGGCTATGACACTGCCTCTGCGCAAAGCTAACGTCAACAAATTTAAGGGATTATACACACCGACCGGTTTGTAAACTATTTTGTGGTAACTATTTCAGTCAGTACGCTTAAATTTTCG
Source organism: Pardosa pseudoannulata (assembly GCA_032207245.1). Taxonomy (NCBI): domain Eukaryota; kingdom Metazoa; phylum Arthropoda; class Arachnida; order Araneae; family Lycosidae; genus Pardosa; species Pardosa pseudoannulata. The sequence continues at coordinate 15,282,920 of CM063507.1, forward strand.
AGTCTCGTCGCCGCGTGAATCGCGGCATTGTCATCTGAGATTTTCGTGGGCCGATGTGCCGAAGACCCCATATCCCAGATATTGAATCGATGCAGTATTTAAGATGGCATAATTTATACCCATCCAAATGAGGAATTTTCACGTTTTCTAATTTTGATTTTAAACGATAGAAGACAAAAAAGTAAGCAGGACAGTAGCTATTTTTCTTTCATTTGGGGCCTAATGAGTGATTTCTGATGGGGTTTATTGCGGACTCTTTAACGTCTCTCAAAAACGATACTTTTTCTCCGCCGAGTTTGTGACGTCATCGTTCATGTCGACACCGACCGCCTATGCTGTTTACATGTTAAAAGGCGACTTTTAAATTTGTTTCTGTGTAAAGTATCGCATATAATAGAAATTTTTTTATTATGTCTGGCATTAAAAAATCATAGTATAAATATTGTATTGTGCCACTCTGTCAAAATACAGCAACTAATTGCAATGAGAAGATATTTTTCAGCGTTTCCAAAGATCCACATATACGTAAAATCTGGACAACTGCGATGAAAAGGGATGAGAAATTAAATCCCAAATTATCACATAAATCATCTCTATAGGTTTGGGAAGACCATTTTTAGGTAAATAAATGCTTGCTTTTGTTTAAATATTACTAGTTTAGAAAAAGTAAAGTATATAAAAATACATATATACCTTTAAAAGAACTGTTGATTAACCAGTGCTATTTAACTTTTAAAACTGCTCATTTTCGAGTATTATCACAGAGTTCAACTACAATAAATGTTTGATAAAGCATATAAATATCGTAAAACATATAAATATCTAAAGCATATAATTATCTAATAAATAACTCGGGGGAGGGGAAAGTTTTGTATTTTTAAGGTATTATAAATATTTTCTTCAAAGATGCATACTTTCTTAATTGAATCAATTCACAGTGATATTTTTCGATTAAATTGGTGACTAATTTGAAAAAAGTATATAATATTTTTAAAATACTTATAATGATATACTTTAAAAATTAAATTTAATTTCAGAAACTTTATACATTTTTTAATTTAACATTAACATTAAAGACAATAAAATTGTATTGCTTTTTAAAAAAGCATAAATAATTAAGTAAAGCTTTTTAAAGATTTTAAATTTTTTTTTTCATCAAATTTAAAATTCTTAAGAATTAGTTTGGTTTTGGAGCGCTACGATCTACTTTTTGCAACACGAAGGCTAAAGGCTTTCAATCCAGAGGCTTCTGTCAGTAAGCACAAAAATGACAACGAGCGAAAAATAACACATAAAAGAAATAGAAGGGTGGATTCGTGAGTTCATAGCACAATAACTCGAGAGTTGAAAGTTTAGGGATAGAAAAACATAAAATATTTTTGTGGCCATGACATCCGTACAAAACAAACAAAAAATAATGAATTAAAATGTCAAAATCGAAAAAATTGTAAAAGAAAAATAAATGTTTTAAAAATAATTAAAATGCATTAAAAACCCGAAAAAGGCCTAAAGAATAATAAACAATTTTTAACAATTTAAATTAAGTTGTAGAATTTTTGTATCGTCATGAATAGAACCGAGCTCCCGAGGAGTACGACGATACTATGCAGCAGAAGTACTTAACCACCATGCAACACGGCCACATGGTGAAAAGCAAAATAAAGTATTTGTTGCAGTAAGAAAACGATGCTTAGATTTAAATATTAGGCTCCACCCTCAACAGGAGAGCAGAAAACTAAAACAGTACGGAGGATGTGAGAGCAATACACATCTAATAATAAAAATAATTTAACGTTAGAAAAGTGATGTATGGCCAATTTTAAACATTTTAATACATTTTTATATATTTTTAATAATTTTTTGGTAGATTTTTTTCGTTTTTTTTTATTTTAACAGTACACATTATTAAGGATCTTTGGCACGAAGGCTAAAGGTCCCGGTCTCACAATAAATACCTTCTCTAATTTTTATTTTAATATATTACATCTATCTCTCTTTATAAAAAGCGATGATACTACAAATGTGTGTATATGATATATGTATATTTATTTGACTTGTCTATATCTAAAAATAGAAGCTGTGATTAGCATGAATAAAATATTAATACATGTTAAGTAAAATTGGATAAATATATAACTGATTTTACATACCGTTGGGTTTTAATTCCCCGTATTTCTGCTCCCATAAAATCCGAGTTTTTTTTTTTTTTTTTTTTTTTTTTTTTCCAAGAACGAAAACATTGACATGCTTTTAATTTTCGGGAGGTTGTCTGACTGTCCTTTGGTAAAATCCAGGTAGAAGAGACATTTATGACAAATTGAGATAACTAAGCTATCTAGATCGATAAAATAAACCTTCAGGTTTAAATAAAAATAAATTTTGATAGCTAGAAAATTTCAGGAACTTTCAAAAACAAAATCGGAAAATAGTGCGCGCTTAAAAGCAATAAAAAAATATTGGTCGACAAGAACGATGACATCACAACCAATCACGGAGCGTTTTGATGTCACGTGATTTTCGCTTAACTTTAAAATTAATTTTTTAAACGATAGGCCCAGTTTTTTTACATTTTTGAGAACATTTTTGGAATTTACGAGTCTGGAATTATCAGAAAAATACTAAGTTGTTCGAATCCCCCACATGTGCAAATTCCTCATTTCGGTGACCTCTAGCTGCGTGAGCTCGAAGTTCTCAAACGTTGATGCACATTACAGGATTAAGAAAATTTACATGTCGAAGACGGTTGCTTTCATATCCTATTTTCCCTCACTAATTAATTTATTTATAAAGACACACTCTCAGGAGTCGTAACACGGATAAGAAATTTTTAAAAAGAAATATTAATTTTTGGTTTAGAAATATAAAAGTTCTTTAACAACTTAATGAGATTTTGGAAAGTAATATTTTGAAATGCTTCGCAAGAAGTCCGTACTCGTTAAAAAATTTATTTTATTTGGCCTGACCCATGTTATTTGCATAAATGGAAATCGGAATCGAATCTTACTTGGTAGCATGAAAAGGGTGAGAGATAAAAGTGAGTTTCAAATATCTTTGCCCTTCATTACACTTTTAACCTTTGAACGCTATTCTTAGGTCTCTTAGATACTTTACAGTTGAAATGATCCAAATAAAAAACGGGGAATACATTTTAGTTTTCCTACATAAAACGTCAGTAACGGGAATTCGAACAATCCATACGCAACGATTTCCGAGACGTACATAGCAGTAAGTAAACAAGGTACCGCCCCGTACTCAGGAAGTACGCAACTGCGGAGGAGACCTGACCGTCGCGGTGCAGGTTTTGGATCGAAGTTCTTCTTTTCATTCAACGAACCCGCCCTGACGGTTGGGTTGACAAAAATTGGCTTGAAGCCCCTAATGTTGCTCCCCTCCACGGTAATCTTTAGTAAAAGGCGAAAGATTAGCTCGATTATTGAAGGGAAGCCAGAGCATGACCGCCAACGGCACTGTGTATTCTATGTCCAATTTTTCTATTTAATCTTAGTGGTAGGAAAGGTGAAAATAGCTTTTGCCTTCTGTGCATGTAAATTTGGCACATAATTTGATATTCCTGTCTCGTCAGTATTGCTTGTGTATCGTTGTCAGGCTTTGTACGCATGCGCATGAACATAAAACTACTTCAAGAAAATTAACTGAAAATGTACTCTGCGATCAAAAACAGTGTAAACTATTTTGAATTAGCCTTCGACTACTTAATTTCCCACTTTCGCGGCCGTACCGAGTTTTACATTTTGTGTGACATCTCCAATATCTCTCTTTGCGTTTCACATATGCTTTTAAAGATAGAACAGCGGTTTTTTTTCCTAGTTAAATAAATGACCGATACAGTTACGTGAAAGAAGCATTTTTTTAAAGTTTTTTTCGACGATGGGTTTCCTCGCGTGTTCGATTATCTAAAAAGAAATGCTCCGCGAGCAATTATCCGTCCCCAGTTTTTGCTTTATAAACAACGAACGTGGAGTGAAGGAATGAAACGGTTGCGTTGGGTTCCCGGTCAACTATCTACCGTGCAGAAGGTAAGTAGATCGGGACGTATTCGTGAAAGCTGATTTTGAGCATCCGTCGAAGCGGTCGCTTGCGTACACAGGGGTGGTGTCTTCTCACTCTCGACAGCCCGAAAGAGGAATGGTGAATTAGAAAATGTATCTCAACTGCGGGTATTAGTGATTTGCACGTGGAAGGGGATCCTTTTGTTTGATAGAAAACCCCTCAGAGGGGTTACCAAAAATTGCCAACGCCGACGGTGTTTCACGTCGCCATGGCGGGGTATTGGGAAAAGTTTTCAACTAGCAATAGTCACGCCTCGGTTAGACCTCACGGGCTATGACACTGCCTCTGCGCAAAGCTAACGTTACCGGTTTCAAGGGATTATACACACCGACTGGTTTGTAAACTATTTGTGGTAACTATTTCAAGTCAGTACGCTTAAATTTTCGAGTCTCGTCGCCGCGTGAATCGTCGTCATCTGAGATTTTGGTGGGCCGATGTGCCGAAGACCCCATATCCCAGATATTGAATCGATGCAGTATTTAAGATGTCATAATTTATACCCATCCAAATGAGGAATTCTCACGTTTTCTAATTTTGATTTTAAACGATAGAAGACAAAAAAGTAAGCAGGACAGTAGCTATTTTTCTTTCATTTGGGGGCCTAATGAGTGATTTCTGATGGGTTTTATAGCGGACTCTTTAACGTCTCTCAAAAACGATACTTTTTCTCCGCCGAGTTTGTGACGTCATCGTTCATGTCGACACCGACCGCCTATGCTGTTTACATGTTAAAAGGCGACTTTTAAATTTGTTTCTGTGTAAAGTATCGCATATAATATAAATTTTTTATTATGTCTGGCATTAAAAAAATCATAGTATAAATATTGTATTGTGCCACTCTGTCAAAATACAGCAACTAATTGCAATGAGAAGATATTTTTCAGCGTTTTCAATGATTCACATGCACCTAAAATCTGGACAACTGCGATGAAAAGGGATGAGAAATTAAATCCCAAATTATCATATAAATCATCTCTATAGGTTTGGGAAGACTATTTTTAGGTAAATAAATGCTTGCTTTTGTTTAAATATTACTAGTTTAGAAAAAGTAAAGTATATAAAAATACATATATACCTTTAAAAGAACTGTTGATTAACCAGTGCTATTTAACTTTTAAAACTGCTCATTTTCGAGTATTATCACAGAGTTCAACTACAATAAATGTTTGATAAAGCATATAAATATCGTAAAACATATAAATATCTAAAGCATATAATTATCTAATAAATAACTCGGGGGAGGGGAAAGTTTTGTATTTTTAAGGTATTATAAATATTTTCTTCAAAGATGCATACTTTCTTAATTGAATCAATTCACAGTGTTATTTTTCGATTAAATTGGTGACTAATTTGAAAAAAGTATATAACATTTTTAAAATACTTATAATGACATACTTTAAAAATTAAATTTAATTTCAGAAACTTTATACATTTTTTAATTTAACATTAACATTAAAGACAATAAAATTGTATTGCTATTTAAAAAAGCATAAATAATTAAGTAAAGCCTTTTAAAGATTTTAAATTTTTTCATCAAATTTAAAATTCTTAAGAATTAGTTTGGTTTTGGAGCGCTACGATCTACTTTTTGCAACACGAAGGCTAAAGGCTTTCAAGCCAGAGGCTTCTGTCAGTAAGCACAAAAATGACAACGAGCGAAAAATAAACACATAAAGGAGCAAAGAAATAGAAGGTTGGATTCGTGAGTTCATAGCACAATAACTCGAGAGTAGAAAATTTAGGGATAGAAAAACATAAAATATTTTTGTGGCCATGACATCCGTACAAAACAAACAAAAAATAATGAATTAAAATGTTAAAATCGAAAATTTTGAAAAAGCAAAAAATAAATGTTTTAAAAATAATTAAATTGCATTAAAAATCCGAAAAAGGCCTAAAGAATAATAAATAAACATAAAAAACAATTTTTAACGATTTAAATTGAGTTCTTGAATTTTTGTATCATCGGGAATAGAACCGAGCACCCGAGGAGAACGATGATACTATGCAGCAGGCGTACTTAACCACCATGCAAACACGCCCACATTGGTGAAAGACAAAATAAAGTATTTGTTCGAGTAAGAAAACGATGCAAAGATTTAAATATTAGGCTCCACCCTCAACAGGAGAGCAGAAAACCAAAACAGTACGGAGGATGCGAGAGCAATACACATGGAATAATAAAAATAATTTAACGTACAAAAAGTGATGTATGGCCAATTTTAAACATTTTAAAACTTTTTTCTTGCATTTTTATATATTTTTAATAATTTTTTGGTAGATTTATTTCGTTTTTTTATTTTAACAGTACACATTATTAAGGATCTTTGGCACGAAGGCTAAAGGTCCCGGTCTGACAATAAATACCTTCTCTAATTTTTATTTTAATATATTACATCTATCTCTCTTTATAAAAAGCGATGATACTACAAATGTGTGTATATGATATATGTATATTTATTTGACTTGTCTATATCTAAAAATAGAAGCTGTGATTAGCATGAATAAAATATTAATACATGTTAAGTAAAATTGGATAAATATATAACTGATTTTACATACCGTTGGGTTTTAATTCCCCGTATTTCTGCTCCCATAAAATCCGGTTTTTTTTTTTTTTTTTTTTTTTTCCTTTTTTCCAAGAACGAAAACATTGACATGCTTTTAATTTTCGGGAGGTTGTCTGACTGTCCTTTGGTAAAATCCAGGTAGAAGAGACATTTATGACAAATTGAGATAACTAAGCTATCTAGATCGATAAAATAAACCTTCAGGTTTAAATAAAAATAAATTTTGATAGCTAGAAAATTTCAGGAACTTTCAAAAACAAAATCGGAAAATAGTGCGCGCTTAAAAGCAATAAAAAAATATTGGTCGACAAGAACGATGACATCACAACCAATCACGGAGCGTTTTGATGCCACGTGATTTTCGCTTAACTTTAAAATTAATTTTTTAAACGATGGACCCAGTTTTTTTTACATTTTTGAGAACATTTTTGGAATTTACGAGTCTGGAATTATCATAAAAATACTAAGTTGTTCGAATCCCCCACATGTGCAAATTCCTCATTTCGGTGACCTCTAGCTGCGTGAGCTCGAAGTTCTCAAACGTTGATGCACATTACAGGATTAAGAAAATTTACATGTCGAAGACGGTTGCTTTCATATCCTATTTTCCCTCACTAATTAATTTATTTATAAAGACACACTCTCAGGAGTCGTAACACGGATAAGAAATTTTTAAAAAGAAATATTAATTTTTGGTTTAGAAATATAAAAGTTCTTTAACAACTTAATGAGATTTTGGAAAGTAATATTTTGAAATGCTTCGCAAGAAGTCCGTACTCGTTAAAAAATTTATTTTATTTGGCCTGACCCATGTTATTTGCATAAATGGAAATCGGAATCGAATCTTACTTGGTAGCATGAAAAGGGTGAGAGATAAAAGTGAGTTTCAAATATCTTTGCCCTTCATTACACTTTTAACCTTTGAACGCTATTCTTAGGTCTCTTAGATACTTTCCAGTTGAAATGATCCAAATAAAAAACGGGGAATACATTTTAGTTTTCCTACATAAAACGTCAGTAACGGGAATTCGAACAATCCATACGCAACGATTTCCGAGACGTACATAGCAGTAAGTAAACAAGGTACCGCCCCGTACTCAGGAAGTACGCATTTGCGGAGGAGACCTGACCGTCGCGGTGCAGGTTTTGGATCGAAGTTCTTATTTTCATTCAACGAACACGCCCTGACGGTTGGGTTGACAAAAATTGGCTTGAAGCCCCTAATGTTGCTCCCCTCCACGGTAATCTTTAGTAAAAGGCGAAAGATTAGCTCGATTATTGAAGGGAAGCCAGAGCATGACGTCCAAGGGCACTCAGTATTCTATGTCCAATTTTTCTATTTAATCTTAGTGGTAGGAAAGGTGAAAATAGCTTTTGCCTTCTGTGCATGTAAATTTGGCACATAATTTGATATTCCTGTCTCGTCAGTATTGCTTGTGTATCGTTGTCAGGCTTTGTACGCATGCGCATGAACATAAAACTACTTCAAGGAAAATTAACTGAAAATGTACTCTGCGATCAAAAACAGTGTAAACTATTTTGAATTAGCCTTCGACTACTTAATTTCCCACTTTCGCGGCCTTACCAAGTTTTACATTTTGTGTGACATCTCCAATATCTCTCTTTGCGTTTCACATATGCTTTTAAAGATAGAACAGCGTTTTTTTTCCTAGTTAAATAAATGACCGATACAGTTACGTGAAAGAAGCATTTTTTAAAGTTTTTTCGACGATGGGTTTCCTCGCGTGTTCGATTATCTAAAAAGAAATGCTCCGCGAGCAATTATCCGTCCCCAGTTTTTGCCTTATAAACAACGAACGTGGAGTGAAGGAATGAAACGGTTGCGTTGGGTTCCCGGTCAACTATCTACCGTGCAGAAGGTAAGTAGATCGGGACATATTCGTGAAAGCTGATTTTGAGCATCCGTCGAAGCGGTCGCTTGCGTACACAGGGGTGGTGTCTTCTCACTCTCGACAGCCCGAAAGAGGGATGGCGAAGGAGAAAATGTATCTCAACTGCGGGTATTAGTGATTTGCACGTGGAAGGGGATCCTTTTGTTTGATAGAAAACCCCTCAGAGGGGTTACCAAAAATTGCCAACGCCGACGGTGTTTCACGTCGCCATGGCGGGGTATTGGGAAAAGTTTTCAACTAGCAATAGTCACGCCTCGGTTAGACCTCACGGGCTATGACACTGCCTCTGCGCAAAGCTAACGTTACCGGTTTCAAGGGATTATACACACCGACTGGTTTGTAAACTATTTGTGGTAACTATTTCAAGTCAGTACGCTTAAATTTTCGAGTCTCGTCGCCGCGTGAATCGTCATCTGAGATTTTGGTGGGCCGATGTGCCGAAGACCCCATATCCCAGATATTGAATCGATGCAGTATTTAAGATGTCATAATTTATACCCATCCAAATGAGGAATTCTCACGTTTTCTAATTTTGATTTTAAACGATAGAAGACAAAAAAGTAAGCAGGACAGTAGCTATTTTTCTTTCATTTGGGGGCCTAATGAGTGATTTCTGATGGGTTTTATAGCGGACTCTTTAACGTCTCTCAAAAACGATACTTTTTCTCCGGCGAGTTTCTGACGTCATCGTTCATGTCGACACCGACCGCCTATGCTGTTTACATGTTAAAAGGCGACTTTTAAATTTGTTTCTGTGTAAAGTATCGCATATAATAGAAATTTTTTATTATGTCTGGCATTAAAAAATCATAGTATAAATATTGTATTGTGCCACTCTGTCAAAATACAGCAACTAATTGCAATGAGAAGATATTTTTCAGCGTTTCCAAAGATCCACATATACGTAAAATCTGGACAACTGCGATGAAAAGGGATGAGAAATTAAATCCCACATTATCACATAAATCATCTCTATAGGTTTGGGAAGACCATTTTTAGGTAAATAAATGCTTGCTTTTGTTTAAATATTACTAGTTTAGAAAAAGTAAAGTATATAAAAATACACATATACTTTTAAAAGAATTGTTGATTAACCAGTGCTATTTAACTTTTAAAACTGCTCATTTTCGAGTATTATCACAGAGTTCAACTACAATAAATGTTTGATAGAGCATATAAATATCGTAAAATATATAAATATCTAAAGCATATAATTATCTAATAAATAACTCGGGGGAGGGGAAAGTTTTGTATTTTTAAGGTATTATAAATATTTTCTTCAAAGATGCATACTTTCTTAATTGAATCAATTCACAGTGTTATTTTTCGATTAAATTGGTGACTAATTTGAAAAAAGTATATAACATTTTTAAAATACTTATAATGACATACTTTAAAAATTAAATTTAATTTCAGAAACTTTATACATTTTTTAATTTAACATTAACAGTAAAGACAATAAAATTGTATTGCTATTTAAAAAAGCATAAATAATTAAGTAAAGCCTTTTAAAGATTTTAAATTTTTCATCAAATTTAAAATTCTTAAGAATTAGTTTGGTTTTGGAGCGCTACGATCTACTTTTTGCAACACGAAGGCTAAAGGCTTTCAAGCCAGAGGCTTCTGTCAGTAAGCACAAAAATGACAACGAGCGAAAAATAAACACATAAAGGAGCAAAGAAATAGAAGGTTGGATTCGTGAGTTCATAGCACAATAACTCGAGAGTAGAAAATTTAGGGATAGAAAAACATAAAATATTTTTGTGGCCATGACATCCGTACAAAACAAACAAAAAATAATGAATTAAAATGTTAAAATCGAAAATTTTGAAAAAGCAAAAAATAAATGTTTTAAAAATAATTAAATTGCATTAAAAATCCGAAAAAGGCCTAAAGAATAATAAATAAACATAAAAAACAATTTTTAACGATTTAAATTGAGTTCTTGAATTTTTGTATCATCGGGAATAGAACCGAGCACCCGAGGAGAACGATGATACTATGCAGCAGGTGTCCTTAACCACCATGCAACACGCCCACATTGGTGAAAGACAAAATAAAGTATTTGTTCGAGTAAGAAAACGATGCAAAGATTTAAATATTAGGCTCCACCCTCAACAGGAGAGCAGAAAACCAAAACAGTACGGAGGATGCGAGAGCAATACACATGGAATAATAAAAATAATTTAACGTACAAAAAGTGATGTATGGCCAATTTTAAACATTTTAAAACTTTTTTCTTGCATTTTTATATATTTTTAATAATTTTTTGGTAGATTTATTTCGTTTTTTTATTTTAACAGTACACATTATTAAGGATCTTTGGCACGAAGGCTAAAGGTCCCGGTCTGACAATAAATACCTTCTCTAATTTTTATTTTAATATATTACATCTATCTCTCTTTATAAAAAGCGATGATACTACAAATGTGTGTATATGATATATGTATATTTATTTGACTTGTCTATATCTAAAAATAGAAGCTGTGATTAGCATGAATAAAATATTAATACATGTTAAGTAAAATTGGATAAATATATAACTGATTTTACATACCGTTGGGTTTTAATTCCCCGTATTTCTGCTCCCATAAAATCCGAGGTTTTTTTTTTTTTTTTTTTTTTTTTTTTTTTTTGTTTTTCCAAGAACGAAAACATTGACATGCTTTTAATTTTCGGGAGGTTGTCTGACTGTCCTTTGGTAAAATCCAGGTAGAAGAGACATTTATGACAAATTGAGATAACTAAGCTATCTAGATCGATAAAATAAACCTTCAGGTTTAAATAAAAATAAATTTTGATAGCTAGAAAATTTCAGGAACTTTCAAAAACAAAATCGGAAAATAGTGCGCGTTTAAAAGCAATAAAAAAATATTGGTCGACAAGAACGATGACATCACAACCAATCACGGAGCGTTTTGATGTCACGTGATTTTCGCTTAACTTTAAAATTAATTTTTTAAACGATGGACCCAGTTTTTTTACATTTTTGAGAACATTTTTGGAATTTACGAGTCTGGAATTATCATAAAAATACTAAGTTGTTCGAATCCCCCACATGTGCAAATTCCTCATTTCGGTGACCTCTAGCTGCGTGAGCTCGAAGTTCTCAAACGTTGATGCACATTACAGGATTAAGAAAATTTACATGTCGAAGACGGTTGCTTTCATATCCTATTTTCCCTCACTAATTAATTTATTTATAAAGACACACTCTCAGGAGTCGTAACACGGATAAGAAATTTTTAAAAAGAAATATTAATTTTTGGTTTAGAAATATAAAAGTTCTTTAACAACTTAATGAGATTTTGGAAAGTAATATTTTGAAATGCTTCGCAAGAAGTCCGTACTCGTTAAAAAATTTATTTTATTTGGCCTGACCCATGTTATTTGCATAAATGGAAATCGGAATCGAATCTTACTTGGTAGCATGAAAAGGGTGAGAGATAAAAGTGAGTTTCAAATATCTTTGCCCTTCATTACACTTTTAACCTTTGAACGCTATTCTTAGGTCTCTTAGATACTTTACAGTTGAAATGATCCAAATAAAAAACGGGGAATACATTTTAGTTTTCCTACATAAAACGTCAGTAACGGGAATTCGAACAATCCATACGCAACGATTTCCGAGACGTACATAGCAGTAAGTAAACAAGGTACCGCCCCGTACTCAGGAAGTACGCATCTGCGGAGGAGACCTGACCGTCGCGGTGCAGGTTTTGGATCGAAGTTCTTATTTTCATTCAACGAACCCGCCCCGATGGTTGGGTTGACAAAAATTGGCTTGAAGCCCCTAATGTTGCTCCCCTCCACGGTAATCTTTAGTAAAAGGCGAAAGATTAGCTCGATTATTGAAGGGAAGCCAGAGCATGACGTCCAAGGGCACTCAGTATTCAATGTCCAATTTTTCTATTTAATCTTAGTGGTAGGAAAGGTGAAAATAGCTTTTGCCTTCTGAGCATGTAAATTTGGCACATAATTTGATATTCCTGTCTCGTCAGTATTGCTTGTGTATCGTTGTCAGGCTCTGTACGCATGCGCATGGACTTCAATTTTTTTTAAAATGGAAATGTAATGTTTACATTATTTTAATTGGTTATTGTCTTTTGTTATAAAACTGCTAAAAAAGCGTGATTTTTTCATACCGCATTCATTTTTGACTGAAAAAAAAACTAGAAACAAGAATTTTTTTCATTTATTTATGTAATGGTTTAATTATCATTATTGTTAAATTAGTTTTATAAATTTTCTTAAATGGGAAATTGTTAAATTTTAGCTCTTTTTTTTATGTACCTTTTTTGCGCCATAGGTGTTTTAAAATGTGTTCTGATTAAAAAATGCTATTAATTTTAAAAAAATTTAATTTTCTACAAACACATTTATATGTGATATAATTACAATTTATATTGCAGTAGTGCAATGTGCACGTTTATTAAGTTGAGCTTTATTCTGCTACTCCAGAAACAGTCATCCCTTCTCCGGCTTTTGTTTGTGCCAGCTTTGTTTTTCGTTTTTCATTTTCTAATTCTTTGTTTTTCCCTTACAACTGAAATGGATGAAATTGTTGTATTGATTGCCTTTATAAAATTCTTGTATGGAAGAGAAATAACAAAATTCGAAGTGGTCTAACTGTAAGTTTCATAGTAAGATCTTCCACAGTAGTCCATCTTTTTCAGTTAACACTATTTTGTGTTTAACAGCCTTTTCCTCTCATAGTATCAAATAACTGTTTTAGCAGGTTAGGGAATAGTCCTATGAACACTTTTTAAAGACAGGTCTCCGTGTACTACATCTTCAGGATTTTTGGCTTCAGTTTGATTTGAGGTAGTGAATTGTAATACTATTGTCTATCACTTTTTTATTGTCTTATATGTTAAGTGTGCATTGAATATCAAAAGAATGGGTTTTTCCAGGTGATCCATTTCTTTAAGATAATGTCAAATCCAAGATGCAAACATTGTATTATGCATACACCCTGAAAGCATAAAATGCACCATAAAATGTGCATCCATAAAATGCACCAAATGGTCCACTCTCGGTCAAAGTTTCATATAAATTTAGATTTTGTACACAGTGAAAGGTGAAAAAAAATTTCCTGTCGCAGATGTACAAAACAGCTTTGTAAACCCATGAATTTTTACGTTTACAAGCTCAATTTCACTATTATTGTATTAATTTACTCTATACCACAGCAAATAAATTTTAAAAAATACAATGTAGTTTTATTTACAATAAAATTGAATTGCTGGCTTAAATCATTCCATCTAAGAATTTAGAATTTTATAACAAATTGTTGAGCCTAACTAATACCCATTTTCCTCTATCACACAAAATTAATCCTTAAACATAAAATAAATAAAATATTTCTTCCCTGTTTTTGGCAAA
>CM063507.1:15304358-15404358 GCA_032207245.1 Pardosa pseudoannulata
TTATTTTTTGGAGACTTTTTTTCCTCGGTGTGTTCCACTTGGAGGGTTAAAGTCATCGGAGCGGTGTTGTACTCCACGTTTCAACACTTTCAATGCAATTCAGAAGCTGAAAAGTATTTAACTGCGCTGACTCATTTTTGGTAACCTGTCATAACGATTTAAAATTTCGATATTTAGTTTTAACGTTAAATCATTTCGTTTTCTGCCGTCCATATCGGCAAGCTGCATGTAAGCCAGCAAGATATAAAATGTGAATACGCTCCTTCTCAGTTCCGATAATAATGTGTTGCCTTCTGCTTATCTGACAACCGTTGACCACCAGCAGGGTGTGCGTATTTCTGAAAAATTTCCAGGAACATGAAATACCCAACTCCTTTGTTCATTCCCCATTTCCCTAGGTCAGCGGTCGGGGAACCGGGGTAAATTACCCCAAATGGGGTAAAAATGAAATTTTTGGGGTAAAAATGAAACTTTTTTGAGTAAAAAGTATATATTTTTAATTTGCTATTTTATAAACTTGTTAGTATTTTTTTAAACTTAAACAATTTAGCGACATATGCACGCCATCTCACTACCACCACTAAAGTGTTCTCTTTGCGCAATAAAGCACATTTTATTTTACTTTAAATTGAGTACAAATAAAGTGACAAGTCAGAGAGCGAGTTTTTATTAGTTAGTTGCTGATTTTATCATTAATCATCGATATATCGATAAAGGTAAGCCGCAATTTAGAAATTTAATTTGAATATTTTACAAATATTATTTTCTGTCTCCCTCCAGATGGCAGCAAATAGAAAAAGAACATACCAAGAAGAATTCCTTAATTACGGTTTTACACAAATAGAAGACAATGGTACAATGAAACCACAGTGTGTTGTATGTATGAAGGTACTGACTTCAGAATCTTTCAAAAAAAGTCAATTGAAGAAACATTTAGATAATTTGCATTCACACCTGTCTTCCAAACCGCGAGAATACTTTGCAAATTTAGAAATATCTGTTAAATGACAAAGATTGAATAGCAACTTGTTTGGTACATTCGATCAGCGTTCAGCATCAAGGGCTAGCTTTGAAGTAGCCTGGTTGATTGTTCGAAATAAGAAACCATACACTATTGGTGAAGATTTGGTTAAACCAGCTGCTGTAAAAATGGCAGAGATTATGTGTGGTCAAAAAGAATCAAAGAAACTGAATTCAGTGGAATTGTCTGCAAAAATTGTGAAAGAACGAATTTCTATATTAAAGCTATTATTATTATTAGCAGAAAATGTGAAGGATATATTTTGGGGTAATGATTAAAAAAGTTCCCCGACCGATGCTCTAGGTGGAAGGGGAAAAATTCTCGGAAATTGAAACAACGAAACGAAAGAAAAGATTGGGTTCCTTCTGAATACATTGTGAATATTCCTTTTCCAGTTAAAATGAGGTCCGAAAACTGATAACATTAACCGATGTCACGATCCCATAAAGTGATAATTTTAACATTCAAGTGAATGAAGAAAATCGTTTCGTGGAGAAAATCGGGACCAAGTGATTTCGATAACAGTTAGCGATTGATAACATTAACCGCGATCACATTAACACTTTGACTGCCATGGCTATCATATGTAATATCCAGTGATATTTCCGTTGAGACACTGGCTATCCGATATGATAGCCATGGTGTTTTAACACTTCAGGCCATGGCTATCAAAGATGTTATCAGTTACATGAAAATCGTATTGGAGTTTGATTGTTGGGCTCCTACGATGTGTTAGGTATACGTGGTTTGCGCAAATTGGTATATGTGACGATTTTATGAGCTAAGTTTTATGAAAAATTAAATATTTGGAACATGCAACAAAAAAGGGAATATATATAAATAGAGAGAGTTTGTTTTAAAATATTGTTTGTTTTGAAATATTGTTTTTTATATACAGTTTTATGTTGAAAAAATACAAATTACACAAAAAAAAAGTTTGGCCCCGTTGTGAACATTTGCAATTTTGGCTTGGCAGTCAAAGTGTTAAGCGGAGTCTACGGTATTAGAACAATAAAGTTTTAAAAATTAATCATATCAAGATGGTGCTTGGATCATTGACAAGGTTAAATGAGGTCATTATGGCACCATCTATATACTAAGAAATAAATTTAAAATTATAGAATAACTTAAGTTCACGATTCGGAGGGAATTCAAATAAAGGATTATGATTTACAAGAACATCGCAGCACAATGCCGTTTACGATTTTTGGCTTCCTTAAAATCATAGTTAAGAAGCTCTACAATTATCTCACTTGGGATATTATTTAAACTATTATAAAGATCTAGGATCAGATGCAATATATATGCAGTCCCATCCGCCATGCTCTTTTTCTTTGGGTGATCAACAGAAAAACGCGTGTTTTGAAAAATCGCCAAGTAGAAAAACATGGTTCCGGTCACATGGCATATTTGAAACACCACATTAACAAAACTAAACTTCAAAAGAAAAAAAAACAGATTAACAATTTAAAGCATTATTAAAATAAAATTAGCATAACAATTATCATTATTTACGTTATTTTAAAAAAATTACAGATTACTAGTATTTATGATATATATCCACAGAATAAACACAATATACAGCATTTTAACACTTCGATTGCCAAGCCAAAATTGCAAATGTTCACAACGGGGCCAAACTTTTTTTTTGTGTAATTTGTATTTTTTCAACATAAAACTATATATAAAAACAATATTTCAAAACAAACAATATTTTAAAACAAACTCTCTCTATTTATATATATTCCCTTTTTTGTTGCATGTTCCAAATATTTAATTTTTCATAAAACTTAGCTCATAAAATCGTCACATATACCAATTTGCGCAAACCACGTATACCTAACACATCGTAGGGAGCCCAACAATCAAACTCCAATACGATTTTCATGTAACTGATAACATCTTTGATAGCCATGGCCTGAAGTGTTAAAACACCATGGCTATCATATCGGATAGCCAGTGTCTCAACGGAAATATCACTGGATATCACATATGATAGCCATGGCAGTCAAAGTGTTAATAAGCACTAATATTATAAAAATCTAACATGTGAGGGGGGAACATGTGTCTCCCCTCACCCCTCCCCTTGTAATGAAAGAAATGCAAAATCAATTTAATAACAGATAAACATTGGAAAGGGTAGTGCACAAACGTTCTTTAATAGTCCTACCTCCTTTAAAAAAACTTTGAAATAAGTCTTTTTTTACCAAATAATAAAAAAAAAATCTCAGATTCGGAATACCGTTGTTCCCTCACACTTGGAGTTGAGAATGAATTGCAAAACCCACCTCACACCTAAAGATATCCTGATATTTAACAATTTCAAAAAAAATAATAAAAAAGAACCGAAATAACTTCAACCGTCATAACTAAATTAACTAAATCCAGGTAGTTACAACTTAAGTCACAACTGTCACTGATTTCTTATTATCCACCTTCTATTGACCGGCACAACTTAATTACTCCTTTTCTAAATTTTTAAACTTAATAGTACCTTACAGTTTTTACCCTGCTACTGTTTACCTTAAGAATCGGGGATAAAGCCTCCTGGCTAAGGAGCCCCATAACTGTCCGTTTATATCGGAGGAGGAATAAATCCTAGAAAATAAGAACAGAACAAAGCAAAAATGTTCCAAACCAAAACATCTTGTTTGATTTAGATTATCCTGATACTTTTTAACAATTTCAAAAATAGTAAGAACCAAAATAACCTCACCCGTCATAACTAAATTACTAAATCCCAGAAAATGATTAAAAAAAAATTACTAAATCCCAGAAAGTGATAACAAAAGAATTACCTACTAAAACCCAGAAAATGTGATAGGAACAAAAAAAAGTACAACCTGATCTAGGTGACTGTAATTCAAAAGAACAGCTAAGATGCAAATTTCTGTAATAGTACCGGGTACTGACGTCAGAACACACCTGCACCAATGGGGTGCAAGAACACATTACAGCTGCCATACCCTACCACCAAAGTCAAGGCAAACACACCAACGCACTCATCCCCCGTAAAATCGCCAAATTTGGCAAAAAAAATGTCATTTATAATGCATCTGTACCAAAATGGAAGATCTGCGCCAAACATAGTCTCACATCGTTTTACGTAGATTTCTTTAAAGGATAATTAGTCAAGGTCCCTTCTAATTATGTCGTTTCGAAGCCAGCGCGATGCTCTTGCTATTTCTCTAAGAATTTTATTTAGTGTTTTTTTTTCATTGCATTAATATATCCTGGAAAGACGAAGGACCAAACTGTAGCTGTCTAAATTTTTGCAGGAAGTATGAGTATTTTGTACACCAATACTTCATTGTTTATAGATTGGCAAAAAGTGAACGAATATATAGATTTTCTAAATGTACAGTTACGGATTAAAATAACTTTATATGAAAAATATTATCAAAGTTTTAAAACTTGCGAATCACCTGGTTATGACTAATTTTTTTTCTGTCCCACGAAATCTGAGGGAGGTTAAATAGCTGTCTTCTAGACGTAACAACAGTAACAAAGTTCGACAAGATCAGAATAGCGTTTTAGGGTTGCAGTGAAATGGAACTTTTTCTATATTATAATCGGCCAATGAACATTTCTAGCTCTGTTTCCGTGGGGCAGAAATCTAGAACAAATCAGAACAGTCATTAGAATCATACTTTGTTGCATTTCGTTTATCACCGTGTTGATACGTCAGTATACCATCTTCTTTACACAGAATGAATATATGGATATCAAGTCCGTGACAGTTCAACCTGTATTGAAATTCATTGTCCTGCAAAGCAAATTGAAAGAAAAAATCTTATGAAGTAGTAAAATTTATCAGAATGTACAAGAGGCTTTGAGATGAAGCCTACACCATTACATCTATATAATAATAATCTATGTTATCTGTCCGTCTGTCCTCGAATTTACGAAGCGATTGGACTTGGACATACAGTGAACATGAAACAGTTTTCTAAACTTCGAACATAATTTGTATTACTGAATTTGGGGATAAGTAAATGAGAACCAAATACCTGAATATCAAATTTCAATTCCTTATATAATAATAGCCAAAGTTCTCTGTCCGCCAGTCCTCAAATTTATGAAGCGGTACGAAATGTAATGGATATAGGCATTCATATTGGAGCCTTGATAAGTTAGGGTTAACAAAATTCAAAGCAAGTAAAGTTTATCTTCTTCTATACTATCGATCCAATTCTAAAATAAATTGGTATAAATATTCTTCATATTCTTCATGTCACGAAGATTCGAATGAACACGCCGCTTAACTTAACAGATGAATTTATTGAAGCTAAGTAGCAACTCTCAACTTTACAAGATCAGGAAGTTGCCTACAGGACATCGCTCAGGAGCTCTCGTACTTGACTTTCCTGGGCTAAGCCCTCTAAGTCAGATTACTGCAGATTCATGGAATGAGACATAACTGATATATTGCAACACGATATTGAGGATAAGAATCGAAGTTAAGAGATATAAAAAGTAACAATTAGTTTATAATAAGCTAAGGTTCACGAGTTCAGTGAACGCGAGAATAACACAAGTTTAGGTTGACATTAAGTACAAGGTTAGGTAAACAATTTAAAAATACTCAAGGTATATAGACGAACATACTGAGATAAGATAAAGTTTATCTAAGTAAAATACAATTTATATATAATATATATAATATATATATATATAATATATATATTGAGATTAAAACATTAAGAGTAGATAGAAGCATACAAGAGCTTAGTAATTTTAGAACCGATAGTCCGAGGGATCCAGCAACTGCCTACAGCTAGTGGGTATCAGCTTTTATACCCGAACAGAATATTCGAGAAATAACTAATTTACATATTAAAGAAAGATCTAGAATGTTCGAGAACATAAGGAAACAATAAATAACATTTTTAAATTAAAAATCCGTACTTTGGATCAACCGCCATGGCAAGCATCGAACCCACAATCTTCAGGTCTGGATCTCGCGCTTTGACCATTCGGCCACTGAGCTCGTTAGCTTGTTTATGAGGCAATAAAACAGTTTTCCAAACTTCGAACATAATTTGTGTTACTGAATTTGGGGATAAGTAAATGAGAACCAAATACATGAATATCAAATTTCAATCCCCTATATAATAATAGCCAAATTTCTCTGTTCGTCAGTCCTCGAATTTATGAAGCGATTGGAACTGCAATGGATATTGGCATTCATATTGGAGCCTTAATGAGTTAGGGTTAGCAAAATTCAAAGCGAGTAAAGTTTATCTTCTATACTATCGATCGAATTCTAAAATAAATTGGTATAAATATTCTTCATATCACAGTTGAAAATACTGTTGTCTTTAAAACATTCGAAATTCACCCCTTGTCTCCTTTTCGAGCGTTTAATGCCATTATATCAAGCCACATTTTAAGAACAGGCGATTAAATGTATCAATTTATCAAATAATAAATAAGTAAAAATAACATTTTTTTTTCTAGCATTATGACGTCATTTCTATAACCATCTCATTGAATCGTTTCTTATTTTAAATTACTGAAATGTCGTCTGCATTATATTCATACGTTTTATCACTAAACTTAGATACTACTTTAATAATGTTCTTTTATATTTGTTTAAATAATAGATTAAGTAAATATGTGATTATTTTATATTTAATCATCGATTATTTTTTGTTGCAATAAAAATTTTATCACCGGTATTAACAAAAAATTCTACCTCCAAAGTGTAATGGAAATGATAGTTTCATTCCTTTATTTAAATTAATTACTGGGGCAAAAAATTGGGAGGAACTTAAAGATCATTTCGACATAGCGAAGAAAACTTTGAATTATCTTTCTAAATGAATTCAACGTGATTCTAAATTGCATTCACAGTATCGGGAGACTTTAGAGGAGTATGAAGATAAACAAATTATTGAGCGTGTACCAGATAATTATCAGCCAAAAAACAAACCATTTTTAACTGCTGATAGGGTACTTTACAATTCTGGAAAATTAAAAATTTATTGATCCCGTCATATGACGGGCAATATTCTAGTAATTTATAAAATTTCTCTTTCCCTAAAAAATAAATAAAAATAAATATATAGAAACTAAAAGAGGATATAAAAAATGAAAGAATCAGATTTTAAAAGTTAAACATTGATATTATTTAACTAACAAATACTTTTTTGGTTGCGTTCTTTGGTTTTAGGAAAAGTATGAATTTATACTGTGTATTAGTATAATAATAAAGAAAGGTTTGGTTTGGGGAGAGGGGGGGGCTACAGTCTACTGATTGGTTGCAAGGGGGCTAATGAGACCTGGTTTGGTTGGTTTGGAGTGCTACGGTCTACTTTTTGCAACACGAGGGATAATGAGACCGGGACCTACTGCTTAAAGCCGATTCCGAACGGCTACGAACATCCATGCCATAGGGATCGAAAAATATTAAGCCAGCACTAACCATTCGGCCAGTTCGGCATAAGAGCGACTGTAAAGACTATTCCGAATATATTTATTCCGTCAGCGGGATTCGAACCCTATGACACCGGTAAAAATTTAAAATTCATATATCGGCAGTCATTCAGAATAATAAACCAAGAAATGCTTGAAAATTGATTTTTTTTCTATATCAAATTTTTAAATTTCTAAACAAAGTAAATGCTTAACTTTTTTTGAAACATTTTTTTTCTATTAGATGTACAGTGAAATACGTTTAACGCAAAAACATTCAACTCTTTCGTTCCCACAATAGGTTTTGATAGCCGAGACACCTCTAGGCAGGGCAGTGACTAGGTCCTTTTGAGACCGAGGCATAAAATTGGCCTGCTCCCCTATCACCAAACTTAGTCAGAAAATATATAAACACTAGCATATAGCCCGTCATATGACAGTATCAGTAAAATTTTTCATTTTCTAGAATTGTTAAGTAGCCTATGAGGCAGGCAAAAAAAAATGGTTTGTTTTATCGCTGAGAATTATATTGCAACAAAAAATAATCTATGATTAATTTAAAATTATCACATACGTATCTAATCTATTATTTAAACCAAATATAAAAGAAAATTAGATACGTAATATGTAAGTTCAGTGATAAAATGTATGAAAATAATACAGATAATGTTTAAATAATTTAAAAAAAAATGATTAAATGAAATAAAGGAATGACGTCATAATGCTAGAAAAAAATGTTATTTTTACCTATTTATTATGTGATAAATTGATAAATTTAATGGTCTGCTCTTAACCGGGTAAAATAGGGCTTGAAATAATGGCATTAAATGGTAGAAAAGGGGATTTGGTTTGGTTTTGGAGTGCTACGGTCTGCTTTTTGCAACACGAAGTCTAATGAGACCGGGACCTACACTTTAAAGCCGATTCCGAACGGCCACGAACATCCATGCCGTCAACGGGATTCGAACCCGTGAACTCCGGTTCCGAAGAGGAGCTTTCTCCCATTCGGCCGTCGTTCGGCATAATAAAGGGAGAAAAGCTTAAAAATTTAGTTTTTATATAATACATTTTTAAACATAATGTAAATGCTTATATCTTTTGAGGCATTTTTGCAATTAGAAGTACAGTGAAATACGTTTAATGCAAAAACATTCAGCTCTTTCGTTCCCACAATAGGTTTTGATAGCCGAGACACCTCTAAGCATTGCAGTAACTAGACCCTTTTGGGCCCGTGGTATAAAACTGGCCTGCTCCCCTACCACCAAACATAGTGAGAAAATATATAAACACTAGCATATAGCCAGTCACACGACGGGTAAGTCAGTAAAATATTTAATTTTCCAGATATTACTCTATGACAAAGGTAAAAAAAATGGTTTGCTTTTTGGCTGAGAATTATATTCCAACAATAAAAAATCGAAGATTAAATTTAAAATTATCCCATATGTACCTGATCTATTATTTAAGCCAAATATAAAAGAAAAGTATTTACGTAATGTTTAGTCTGAAAATATTTATTACATCTTACAAACGCCGTAGTCTAAGAATCCTTACTCAGTTCATAAACACTTATCAGTGTAGGAAATTCATCGCAAACTGGTACTATACTAGATGGCGCTACTGAGTATATTTGTAACCCCGCTTGGACGGAGAGATCGAATGTAACCTTCGAAGCGAAAGGATGGACCATAAGCTCTCCCCCTCTACAAAAGCATGTAAATAGCGCGTGTAAATAAAAGCAGCAAAACTACCCGTTGGCTGATCATTGTGTAATTAAGGTGTAAACAACCACGAGACCCAGACGAAAATACCACTGAACCACCGGATCGAAAGAATATGCACAATCAGCCCAATTTAGCTTGTCAATAGAGGAGGTACTTGAGCCGATGACTCCCAAGTTGCTAGTCAGTGGTCATCAGACACGTCCAAAGTAATGGGGAACTATGATGAATTGCTTGTATGACGCACTCTTCCAGATAAGTCATCAGTATTAGTACTTGGAAAGGAAATTTATTTAGTTCCCTATATAATACTAACATACAGCCCGTCATATGACGGGATCAGTAAAATTTTTAATTTTCTATAATTATAAACTACCCTATGAGGCAAGTAAAAAAATGGTTTGTTTTTTCGCTGAGAATTATATCGCAACAATAAATAATCGATGATTAAATTTAAAATTATCACACATGTACCTAATATATTATTCAAGCCAAATATAAAAGAAAATTATTTACGTAATATCCAAGTTCAGTTATAAAACGTATGAAATTAATGCAGACGATATTTAAATAATTTAAATTAAGAAATGATTAGATGAGATGATTAAAGGAATGACGTCCTAATACAAAAAAAATGTTATTTTTACGTATTTATTATGTGATAAATTGATGAATTTAATCTCCTGCTCTTAACCGGGGAAAACAGGGCTTGAAATAATGGCAAAATGCTAGAAAAGGGGGAGACGGGGTGGATTTCGAACGTTGCTAACTCTAACTCATGAAGAATCCAATATGGATGCCTCTATCCCTTTCGGGTCCAACCACTTCATAAATTCGAGGACAGACGGGCAGATAACTTAGGCTATTATTATATAAGGGGTTTTCCAAAAACTCAATATTTTGCTTTTAAAAACCTTGAAAGTTTTGTATTAAATTTCATTAATATTAACACGGACAATTTATTTTTACTTTTTTTTCCCCCAGTCTGTCACTGGAACGAGGGGTCACGTAAAAATACGTATTTAGTAAATTTTTGGTGGATACCCGTTAACCACCACAAGTCTACTAAATACGTATAATTATATGTATATGCGACAGTATATGCGTGTTGTTTGCTTTGCTATGCAACGCTTTGCATTTTTTTTCCACAAGTTATGATTGTCGAGTTACTCGGTCTTTTGTTGAGTTATTTCGTCTTCATCCGAATTCCTAGCTCCAGAACGCATAAGTCGTGTTTTGTCTATTTGAAGCTTGGTTTTTTTATTGTTGAATACAAAATTGATAAAATGCGCCGTTGTGACAAAAATAGTGATGATGAAATATGCTCTGACAGATTATCGGACTTTAATTTTAAAAATCGTTTATTTTTGTGATTTCTTAAAAATATTGTTTTTTGTTTGTTAAATAATCATACAGTATATATTAAAGTGTAAAATAAAGAAAAGTTTCGTTCATAAAAACAAAGTAGTTTTCGATTTATTTCTATTTTTCTGAATAACTAAACTTTCTCGAGATTCACGAAAAAACGCCCGCTGCATGCGTAAGTTGGCTGTGAAGTATACCCACATGTCAAGTGTTAAACATACGAACACTTAATAATACCTATTTTATTTATTTTATTCACTTAATATATATCTATTTCTTTTATTTCCGTTTTAATTCATTCCCCATTGCATTTTCTACATATACATTACTGGCCATAGTATGTTTATACTGTGTAAACTCAATAGGCACTTCAAGGTCACAGATTTTTCCCCGATGACCAACTGTAACTATGGTAACGACAATTGGGGAATGATTTTACTCTTTTTTTCCCACTGTGTTAAGGGGTGTCACGCATCGTGTAGGCTCTCCGTGCATGATGAAAGTATGTTTATTTAGACTACACTTTGAAGAATACTTTACACAAAATTTTATGAGTCATTTCAGACCTGTTTCTATGTTCATAAATTTAAGATATAATCCCATTTCATAAAATTACAATTCAAAAATTGTATGTTATATTCTAATCCGTAAGATTTAAAAAATTCTACTGAAAAAGTAAATCTAATTTTTTTTTTCACACACACAGTTGCATTATTTACAGAAATAATTAATATCATTAAGATGATTGAATATTTCTCTAATTTTAATGAGTAATTAGTTATAATTTCTTACTATTTTTCTTTATATTTGTATGATTCTTTAAATCTAAATATCAAAAGTATTTATTAATAATTTATTTAAGAGAATGTAGTTCTGAAATTCCTTAAATTTAAGTTGTATATTAAGTTGTAAGTAAGTATATTATGAAGTTATGTGGACCATAGTAAACTTTCTATTTCAAAATTGTACTGTATTAATTATTTTATGATTTTACAAGAATTGAAGGAGGTCTTAATGCAATAAAGATATTTTGTATAATTTTATTATGTATTTAAAGATTTATGGTCTGTTGACACATTTTTAGAAAGTGAAAATTTCTTTAGAAGGTAGAGATTCCTAATGTTTTAGTAAGAATTCTAAATTAAAATGAATTTTTGTATTTTACAAAAAATCTGTAATTTATTATAACCATTTTATACATATTGTTAAATTTTTCTTTATGTAAATAGTTAACGCATTTATGCACAACTGAAAATTTTGACTTTGCTTATAATAATAATAAAACAAGTCGTCTGAACGTATTGGAATTAAATCCTCAACTGAAGTTCTGAAAATAAGTGTGAATGCACATGCTTCTTGGTCGCTACCATAGTAACCGATGACTGGGGAAACGAGAAAGTGTGACCTTGAAGCGCCAATAGATTTTACAAGGCCTATAGTATTAAGTTCCTGTGTGAATGTATTTGTTTAATCGATTTTTAATAAAAACATGCATATATACACACTTCAAGGCATTTGCGAAAGAGTTCAACTGGGATTGGTTAGTTATCTCAGAATCGCAACACGAAGGTCTGAAATTATATGAAGAAATATATTCAGTTAAAATAGTTCACCAAATCAGTGCTGTTTTCAACTTTTAGGTATCCATTATCAGCTAGCAGATCTGTAAAGTTTAGGCCCTGGGAGCAGTTGTTCGATACAGCTATCTGTAGACTCGTAGAGAACTGAAAAATATCGCAGTTCGTGAACCACCCTGAAAAAGAGAAAAAAATATTAAAACCTGCAACTATAATTTCTCCAAAGTTAATGTACACTTCGACAGTAGAAACGCTGGGAATGTTTTGATCTTCAATAATTCGGTAAACACGCATTCCTTGCTCTCTCTTGAAAATTATGAAAATGATCATCGATAGAATAAGCTCGAAATCCGTTGTTTCCAAAAGGAAGCAAAAAGATGAGTGGTTGTATCCAAATATGGTATTTTGAATAAATACAAAATATGCATACAGTATATTGCGAACAGCAGTATCAAGGTTTCTTCTGAAGCCAGAACAAACGTTCGCTTTTATGACAACCTCAACCTTAAAATGCCATGCAGTGATAGAAACTCGCCACTGAGATTTTCAATAACATGTGAAATTTTGGATACAGCCCCTCAACTTTTTGCTTCCTTTTGGTTGGTTGGTTGGGAGCACTACGATCTACTTTTTGCAACACGAGGGCTAATGAGACCGGGACCTACTGCTTAAAGCCGACTCCGAACGGCTACGAACATCCATGCTGCAGTGGGACTCGAACCCACGAACTCCGGATCCGAAGATAAGTGCCCTAATCATTCGGCCATTGCTTCCTTTTGGAAACAACTGATTTTGAACTTATTCTATCGATGATCACTTTCATAATTTTCAAGTTGCGGTTTTGGGACTTTCACAAAGGTTGCTCTATACATTTAGCTAATATATTATGCACATTATATTTTGATTGCATTCGAGTATGCGCAGTGAAACATTTAGTAAACCTGCTCATTTTTCATACAATATTTATTATTTTTTAATTTCGATTGCAGGGTACTGTGTACAATGTCTTTTGACATGTGTCCTGAAAATAATATTATTTGATATTGAGAACTCTAAAAATTATAAGCAAAACGCTTGGAGAAATTTGGGATTGTTTTTATCAAAACCTTAATTTCTCCATGAGTATACGTGCTATCCTCATAACAATGAACATAGATAATTACAAAAAGCATCCTAATCATGTGCTAAAGTTTCAACGCTTTATATACATTACTTTTTAAAGGGTTATCCAAAACATTCGTGTTTCTTCAATTTGTTGACGGTCCCCTATAGGGTTTCGGGAAAAATTCTTTGCTAAAATATATGATGTCTACCATCCTGTTTACATGCTTCAGGTTTCAGGATAATTCCTCTTGTATTTTTCTAAATATTCAATAAAATGTCTAAAATCGCAAGTGACAGGTCATTGGCAATATAGTGTATATTTTTCCAGTAATATTGACCAAGTAACAGCAATACAATATCTAGATTTGCGATTGTTCAAGCAGTGGTATTGTAACCGGAAGGTTGCATGTCCCAGGCTCCAGGCTTCCAAAGACATGCCGTATTCATTAATATCGGCTGGGGTCCGTAAAATAGGTTCAAATACTATGCTAAATGAATTTTACCCGAATTATTTATCTGGAATTCTAGTGGCACACTAGTATACCGCAGTCCCCATTTTGTGAATCACAAATTTAGAAGAATGAATACTTACCCAACAAAGTTTCATACCACAACCAGAAGAACAATTTCATGAGTAAATATTGCCCTGAGTTCCTGTAAGCAATCGTAGCTCTCGTAATCAGCTGATCCTCAGTCAAGGTAGTCCGCAAAATAGGTTCACATACAATGCCAAATGCCTTTACCAGAAATTCTCGCAGTACACTAGTATGTCACAGTATCCATATGGTGAATCACAGATTTAAAAGAATGAATATTTACTCAACAGAGTTTTAGACCACAACCAGAAGAACTCAATTTCAGGAGCAAATACTGCCTTGAGTTCCTGTAAGGCAATCGTAGCTTTCCTAATCAGCCGATCCTCAGTCAAGGTATTCCTTAAAATAGGTTCACATACAATGCCAAATGACTTTACCCGTATTATTTAACCGAAATTCTCGAGGTACACTAGAATGCTACAGTCCCCATATTGTGAATCACAAATTTAAAAGAATGGGTATTTACCCAAAAAAGTTTTAGACCACAACCAGAAGAACACAATTTCTGGAGCAAAATATTGCGATCAAATCAGAAGCAAATTAAGGCAATTGTAATCAGCTGATCCTCAGTCAAGGTAGTCCGTAAAATAGGTTCACATACAATGCCAAATAACTTTACCCGAATTATTAAACTGAAATTCTCGAGGTATACTATAATGCTACAGTCCCCATATTGTGAATCAAAAATTTAAAAGAATGAGTATTTACCCAATAAAGTTTTAGACCACAACCAAAACACAATTTTAGAAGCAAATATTCCGATCACAGTTTTAGGAGCAAATATTGCGATCAAATCAGGAGAAAATTAAGGCGATCGTAGCTCTCGTAATCAATTGATCCTCAGTCAAGGTAGTCCGTAAAATAAATTCACATACAATGTCAAATGACGTTACCTGAAATTTTCGTGGCACACTAGTATGCAACAGTCCCCATATTGTGAATAACAGATTTAAAAGAATGAGTATTTACCCAATAAAGTTTTAGACCACAACCAAAACACAATTTTAGAAGCAAATATTCCGATCACAGTTTTAGGAGCAAATATTGCGATCAAATCAGGAGAAAATTAAGGCGATCGTAGCTCTCGTAATCAGCTGATCCTCAGTCAAGGTAGTCCGTAAAATAGGTTCACATACAATGCCAAATGACTTAACCCGAAATTCTATCTGTACACTAGTATGCAACAGTCCCCATTCTGTGAATCACAGATTTAAAAGAATGAATACTTACCCAACAAAGTTTCGGACCACAACCAGAAAAACACAATTTCAGGGACAAATATTGCTTTGAGTTCCTTTAAGGCGATCGTAGCTCTCGTAATCAGCTGATCCTCAGTCAAGGTAGGGTGTTCGGGCACAGGAATAACGCTGGATGAAATCCCTTTGCATTCCTTGAGTCGTGACGATCCCATGTCTTCCAGGAAGTATCGAATATCGTAAGGTAGATACAAACGACTTACAGACGAATCTTCCAACTTTATGGGGAAAAGCATGAAGCTGAAAATTCATAAATACATGATTATTCATTACTAGCATATAGCCCGTCATATGACGGGATCAATAAAATTTTTAATTTTCCTAGAATTGTAAAGTACCCTATGAAGTAGGTAAAAATGATTGATTTTTTGGCTGAGAATTATCTGGTACAAGCTCAATAATTTGTTTATCTTCATACTCTTCTAAAGTCTCCCGATACTGTAAATGCAGTTTAGAATTAAGTTGAACTCATTTAGAAAGATAATTCAAAGTTTTCTTAGCTACGTCGAAATTATCGTTAAGTTCTTCCCAATTTTTTTGCCACAGTGATTATTGAAAGCAAAGGAATGAAACTATCATTTCCGCTACACCATGGAGATAGATAAAATTTGTTGTTAATACCGGGGATAAAATTTATTGCATCAAAAAATAACCGATGATTAAATTTAAAATTATCAGATATGTACCTAATCTATTATTTAAGCCAAATATAAAAGAAAATATTTACACAATATCTAAGTTCAGTGATAAAACGTATGAAAATATGGCAGACGATATTTAAATAGTTTAAAATAAGAATGGATGAATATGAATCAAGTGACGGATTATGCACAGAATAAATTTACTTTCTAAAATTTTCTACTGTTCTTCATCCAAAGTTAACCTTAATAATTAAAACCATGTCACGCAATCAAGACATTTATTCCTTATTTCTTCAGTTATTAGCAAACATATCTAATAAGTAGTAACAAGGCTTTCAATAGACGTTTAAGAATTGTAATTTTTCGACTTAAGTGTAATTTATATCAAGGTCTCGGATTGGAAAGATATACACTCAAACCTGTTTTTGTGCGGTGGATAAGGACCGCATAAAAAAACGCATAAAAAATTGCACAAAACTCCACGAATAGCTATAAAATGTAATTTTCGGAACACAATTAAAAAAAAATTTTATGCGGTGAATAGGGACCGCATAAAAAAGTCTCACGTTTAAAATAACTCAAAACCTTAGGAAATAACTAGTACACACCTGGAATTTCACCAAACGATTTGGAATCAGATTTAAAAAATACACTTGCGAACATTTTTAAATATTTTATTTACATATTATGTGATTATTTTACACATACAAAACTTTTCAAAACGTATAGACATTATACTTCGCAGTCTGACAATACGCGAACTTTCCTGTGATATACTGGTTCAAAATCGCTTTCGTCACTTGAAGATACTATCTCGCATTCGTTTAGAGTTGACTTTTGTTCAGATACCATATAGTCAGTGATTAGTTTTTGCGACGACTGTTGTTTCACTAGACGCTTGTATATGTCCCGGTAGCCAGATATGCACGACTGAAGCTTATTTTGGAATTTTGAAGTTCTTTCAGAATTGGCATCGATTGCAAGAAAATGACATTCTAATTTATGACAGAGTTGGAGTCCTGCATAGATTTTATCTGCTGTCATATGATCGGGTTCTTCTTGCCCATCAGTAACATCTGTTACGTAATTTATAATTTCATCTTCCCTTAAGGTGTCATCCTGAATCATTTCGACAAGATCATTTTCACTAAAACTATTAAACCCATCTCCGCCGATGTCATTATTGATAACTTCGATAACTTCGTCAATTATGTTCAATTTGATTGAAATTTTTATTTACCGCACAAAAAAAAATCGCACAAAACAAATCGCACAAAAACAGGTTTGAGTGTATTCAAACATCTGAAGAAGTATTTTTTCAATTCACAATATTAAAGATACAAAGATTAAAGTGTAACTCACTTCTCAAATATGCCTTCTTCGACGAAGAGCAAATCTTTGAGGTCGACCCCGTTGGCATCGAGGTTGGCGTGCCACAGGTACGAGTTTTGTGAGAAAAACACCACAACGTGCACGGCGATGTCATGTTGTATTACGAAGTAGTGGACGATTTCAGAATACCTCCTGAAACCATGTCCTATCCACTTGTGAAATTTCATTATTTTGTAACCAGATGACAATATTTCGTTTGTCAAGTTAGCCTGAAATTACATGGATAAAAGTCAATGAACGAAGCTCTTACGACACGTCTACTTGTACGCATTGAAAATTTAAAGTATTATGTTTAGGATTCTTTTTATCAATGAAGAATTCGCGGATTTCTTACATTAACCCCTTAATGCACAGCTTTTTTTTATCTTTTAGGTCGACCCGCTTGGCATCGAGGTTGGCGTGCCACAGGTACGAGATTTGTGAGAAAATACCACAACGTGCACAACGATGTCATGTTGTATAATGATGAAGTAGTGGACGATTTCAGAATACCTCCTGAATCCATGTCCTATCCACTTGTGAAATTTCCTTATTTTGTAACCAGAGGACAATATTTCATTTGTCAAGTTAGCCTGAAATCGGAGGGATAAAAGTCGATAAACGAAGCTCTTATGACACCTGAACGTATTGAAAATTTAAAGTATTAAGTTTACAATTCTTTTTATCGATGAAGAATTCGCGGATTTCTTATATTAACCCCTTAATCCACAGCTTTATCTTTGACACTCCCTTGGCATCGAGGCTGGCGTGCCACAGGTATATAGTGAAAAACACCACAACGTGCACGGCGATGTCATGTTGTATTACGAAGTAGTGGACGATTTCAGAATACCTCCTGAAACCATGTCCTATCCACTTGTGAAATTTCATTATTTTGTAACCGGAGGACAATATTTCGTTTGTCAAGTTAGCCTGAAATCGGATGGATAAAAGTTAGTGAACAAAGCTCTTATGACACGTCTACCTGAAAGCATTGAAAATTTAAAGTATTAAGTTTACAATTCTTTTTATCAATGAAGAATTCGCGGATTTCTTACATTAACCCCTTAATGCACAGCTTTTTTTTATCTTTTAGGTCGACCCGCTTGGCATCGAGGTTGGCGTGCCACAGGTACGAGATTTGTGAGAAAATACCACAACGTGCACGGCATGTCGTTGTATAATGAAAAGTGGAAAGATTTTAAATACCTCTTGAACGTGTCCTATCCACTTATACTCATTAGTAAAAAACAATTGTTCGTTTGTCAAGTTAGCCTGAAATCGGATGGATAAAAGTTAGTGAACAAAGCTCTTATGACACGTCTACCTGAAAGCATTGAAAATTTAAAGTATTAAGTTTACAATTCTTTTTATCGATGAAGAATTCGCGGTTCTTATATTAACCCCTTAATGCACAGCTTTTTTGAAAAATATCAATTTTTTACTGTAAAAAACCCAATCTAGAAAGTTGTCTTGCCAAGAAAATTACAAAAATAATCAAAATTTTTATTGCAATTTTGGATTTTGATAACATTGCAGAAAATAGTCAACTATTGTAATATTCTACTATTATTACACAAGAAAGAGATAAGTCGTAAGTTTTTGGGTTCGGATTGGAGTGCTACGGTCTACCTTTTGCAACATGAGGGCTAATGAGACCGAGACCAACAGTTTAAAGTCGATTCCGAACGGCTACGAACATCCATGATACAGTGGGATTCGAACCCACGAACTCCGGTTCCAAAGGCTAGCACCCTAACCAATCGGCCATCATTCGGCTAAGTCGTAAGGGATAAGTAATGAGTCGTAAGTATTGAATAAGTGTGAATAAGTGTTATAGCTTACAATCCCATGTAAATGATAAATATCAATAATACGATTGTTTTTTTTGTTTCACATGGTTATTTTCAATTCTCGATTGCATTAGAGTGTGAAAAATTATAGCAACATAAAGTGCAACTCCGCTCGAA
The DNA here is from genome assembly GCA_032207245.1 of Pardosa pseudoannulata. NCBI lineage: Eukaryota > Metazoa > Arthropoda > Arachnida > Araneae > Lycosidae > Pardosa > Pardosa pseudoannulata. The sequence continues at coordinate 15,323,398 of CM063507.1, forward strand.
TTATCTCGAGTGTGCACAGCTTGGCCAGTTAGCGAGCTCGAGTTAACTCGAGCGTGCACGTTAAGGGGTTAAAGTGACCAAACTTTCAACCCTTTTATTCTTGTTCAGGATGACATGTGATAAAGTTTTTAAACCGTTAAAAATACACAAGTCCTTCAGTGTAAAATATTTTGTAAACTGAACCCGTTTCATTTTCGACGCGTACTAGTTGACCTCTGATGAGGTCTTTAGTCCGTTGAAAGTTTTTCGGTATCACACGAGAAATCAATGCGATCTTCAATGGGAAAAATATTTGTAAACTGAACCCGTTTCATTTTCGACGCGTACTAGTTGACCTCTGATGAGGTCTTTAGTCCGTTGAAAGTTTTTCGGTATCACACGAGAAATCAATGCGATCTTCAATGGGAAAAATATTTGTAAACTGAACCCGTTTCATTTTCAATGTTTACTAGTTGAAGTGTGAGAAAGTCTTAATTGCGAAATCAGTTTAGAGAGAAGAATGAAGATAATTTTAAAATTTGGGTTGTTACAGTACATTCAATTGACTCAATTGCCATTTCTGTTATATTTTATAATATTTGAGTCCATCATTTTCGAATATTGCCTAGTACGGCATCCAATGTTCTAGATCACTGCTATACTAATTACTGCTTTCGATATGCTCCTTTCTGATTTACTGACTTGTGGATGCAACAGCAATTTTTCTTTTCATTACTGTTCTGATGTCCCTGGCCAAAAAATATTTTTGTGTTTTTCTATAACTAAACTCTCTACCCTTTAGTTAATGTGTTACGAACTCACGAATCCACCATTCTACCCCCCTCTTTCACCATTTAGTTGTTTTTACGCTCTGCACGTTGTCAATTTCTCTGCTTACTGTAAGAAATCTCTGGATCCATGGGATCTCTCTGGATCTCTGGAATAGGCCCAGGCAATCCAGTTGCCCTACCTTCCTGAAAGTCCTGAATTCAGATTCTCACCTGTTAAAGCTTTCTGGAGTTTTCGCCTAAAATTCCGACAGTCACTGTGTTACGAATTTACGAATCCACCATTATATCCCCCTCTTTCACCATTTAGTTGTTTTTACGCTCTGCTAGTTGCCAATTTCTCTGCTTACTGTAAGGAATCTCTGGATCCCTGGACTAGGCCCAGGCAATCCAGTTGCCCTACCTTCCTGAAGGTCCAGAATTCAGATTCTCACCTGTTCCAGCTTTCTGGAGTCCTCGCCTAAAACTCCAACAGTCACCACATTTCTGGAGCCTTGAAATCCTGATGGATTGAATCTTTTCTTAATCATGTCCAACTTCGTCTCTGAAGACAGAACGCAAAACAGCATCGTGGGTTCAATCAGGATCACTTTGACGTCGTACGACTTCATAATCCTGGTGAAGTCCACAAGCAATGAATACATCTGCAGTTTGCGAGGCTGCTGATCGGAATTAATCTGATTGAGAAAGAGAAAAAAAATACATCCTTAAATATCAGGAATTCTCAAATTATATGTACTCGTATATATGGTTTGGTTTGGTTTTGTAGCACTACGGTCTACTTTTTGCTACACGGGGGCTAATGAGACCAGGACCTACTGCTTAAAACCGATTCCAAACGGCTACGAACATCCATGCCACAGTGGGATTCGAACCCACGAACTCCGGTTCCGAAGGCCAGCACCCTAACAATTCGGCCATCGTTCGGCGTACTCGCATATAAAATCTACTTTTCTGTTTTCAAAATGCTAAAAGATTTTATTTTTTAGATCGAGGTATTTGTTCTTAATTATGCCTGAGTACTTGTATTTTTCGTACTTGGTCTGAATTATGCTTGTGATAAAACTGTTCATGGATTTAAACTTTAGGTGTTTAGTATTTTCTGTATAAAATTATATAAACAAGAGTTGGATTTCATCGTTTTTATTTATATATGTATGTGTTTGTATATGCATATATACACACGTATATGTGTACATACATATGTATATACATATGCATATATACACGTGTGTGTATATACATATGCATATATACACCTGTATATACATATGTATATACATATGCATATATACACCTGTATATACATATGTATATACTTATGCATATATTCACATGTATATGTGTATATACATATCTATATACTTACGCATATATACGCATGTATATGCATATGTATATATACACATGCATATGTGTATATACATATGCATATATACACATGCATATGTGTATATACATATGCATATATACACATGCATATGTGTATATACATATGTATATACTTATACATATATACACATACATATGTGTATATGCATATGTATATACACATATGTATATATACACATGTATATGTGTATATAAATATGCATACATACACATGTATATGTGTATATACATATGTATATATACACATGCATATGTATGTATACATTTGTATGCATGCGTATGGATGCATACCTGTGTTTGCATACCTGTGTTTGCGAACATGTGTATGTATACATGTATATGTATACATATGTATATATACATTTGTATATCTATGTTTATATATATATGTATATGTGTGTATACATATCTGTGTATATGCATAAGTATATCTATGTGTGTATACATACGTATATCTATGTGTGTATACATACGTATATCTATGTGTGTATACATACGTATATCTATGTGTGAAGTATATCTATGTGTGTATACATACGTATATCTATGTGTGTATACATACGTATATCTATGTGTGTATATATATATCAGTAAAAGTCTATATTGACTGTAATATTAAAATATCTAAAAATCCATGAGCAGTTAAAATATTTCTTAGTTTTTAAAATTTCACTTAAATGTTCTGTTTGAAAACAAAAAAAATTAAATATTTTTCTAGTTGAATAATAAAAGGCATTACATCCATAATGTTTAATCCCAAATTTTAAAATTAAAAATGTTGAAAAGGTATTGTCTCCCTTAACCCTTTCGTGGGCTATTTATTTCTCACTCCACGTTTCCAAACTTTCAAAACAGAACTGCTAATTTTATTCAATCGAACGAACAATAGATGACAGCGAAAAACCGAAGCGGGAATGAGGAGTTTTCAAGTTTTCTAATTTTAATTTTAAACAATAGAAGACAAAAAAGTAAGCAGGACAGTATTTTTCTTTCATTTGGGGGCCTAATTAGTGATTTCTAATGGGTTTTATAGCAGACTTTTTAACGTCTCTCAAAAACGATACTTTTCCTCCGCCGAGTTTGTGACGACATCGTGCACGAAAACTGTATTGCTATTTAAAAAAAGTATAAATAATTAAATATAGCCTTTTAAAGATTTTAAATTTCTTTTCATCAAATTTAAAATACTTAAGAATTGCTTTGGTTTTGGTATGGTTTTGGAGTGCTGCCGTCTACTTTGGTTTACGGTTGCAACACGAGGGTCCAGTCTCACAATAAATACTTCCTCTAATTTCTATTTTAATATTACATCCATCTCAATTTATAAAAAGCGACACTACTACAAATGTGTGTGCATATGATATATGTATATTTATTTAACTTGTCTATGTCTACAAACAGAAGAGATGTGATTAGCATGAATAAAATATTAATACATGTTAAGTAAAATTGGATAAATATATAAATGATTTTACATACCTTTGGGTTTTGATTCCCCGTATTTCTGCTCCCATAAAATCCGGGTTTTTTCCGAAGAACGGAAACATTGACATCATGTCAATTTTGGGAGGTTGTCCGACTGTTCTTTTGTAAATCCAGGTAGAAGAGACATTTATAAGAAATTGAGATAATTAAGCTATCGAGATCGATAAAATAAACCTTCAGGTTTAAATAAAAATAAATTTTGATAGCTAGAAAATTCGAAGAACTTGTAAAAACAAAATCGGAAAATAGTGCGCGTTTACAAGCAATAAGAAAATATTGGATATCGTGAGCGATGACGTTACAACCAATCACGGAGCGTTTTGATGTCACGTGATTTTCGCTTAGCTTTAAAATTAATTTTTAAAATGATGGACCCAGTTTTTTACATTTTTGAGAACATTTTTGGAATTTACTAGTCTGGAATTATCAGAAAAATACAAAGTGGTTCGAATTCCCCACATGTGCAAATTCCTCATTAGTCTTCCCGTCATTCCAATAGCAAGACCAATGTATTAGAATGGGTTTTGCACTTCCCACAGGTGTGTCTTGTAATATCGTGTAGGTGGGGAGTAATCTTTCCAACGAAAGGGTTAAAAAATGTATAAATCGTTATTAGAATTATCAAACAAAAATTCAAAAAATATGCTTTAATAAGCATACGAGGAAATCGTGAGCTCATCGGATTTTCATTTTTCATTTAGAAGGTATAAACTTACCTTCTGAAGTCTGCTCTCTATAACCTCAGCATTGGGTAGGTCTTCTTGGTCACTTTGGAATATCTCCACTCTCTTATTGGAAGACAGCAAGCAGAAAGTCTTTGAAGGATTTTTGAGACACGTCAGGTAGTCCTTCTGCAAAACTTTATCCCCATTTCTCAACGTCGGATGCGACGAAGCGTTATATATCAGATCATCCTCTTGTATTAGCGGTTCACTCACCTCCTAAGAATATGGTTATGTAAAAATTACTGTGATGAGGCGATTTAGATCAGTAATATAATTGATTAATTCGAGAAGTAAAATGCTTGGGATCTAAATCTGACATCATCACATCTTTTGTAAAGGGGAGACACAAAAATTATTTCCACGTTTTTTTCGTCTTGTGCGGGATTCTGATCCCAGTCCCAGATTAGAATCACGTCTCCATACATGACACTGAATAAGAATGTACCTTTGTGGAGTTATTTATGAGTTCCTAAAGGACAGTGACAAATTGAAGGGATAAGGTTTTTCCATGTTGGCGGTTTCACGGCGGGGTTAAGAAGGCCAATAAAATTTTTACAACTATCCCGATTGAACGAACAGAAGGAGGAGGGGACAAAGATGAAATTGATATAAAAGAAGAAAAGTCTAGAAAGAAAGGGAGAGGTTCGAGAGTAGAGTCGAATCGAAGGAAGCTGAGCTGTCGAGTCGAGGAGACAAAACGAGTAGAGAAGACAAAAGTCGAGTCCTACTGTCAGTGGCCGAACACTGGCCGATTGGTTAGGGCGCTGATCGTCGGTACTGGAGTTCGTGGGTTCGAATCCCACTATGGCATGGATGTTCGTAGCCGTTCGGAATCGGCTTTAAGCAGTAGGTCCCGGTCTCATTAGCCCTCGTGTGCAAAACAGTAGACCGTAGCGCTCCAAACCAAACCAAACCTACTATCAGTGTTCGAGGAGTCGAGCCGAGTTAAAGTCAGAATTCGGAGGTCGAGAGTTCGACGGCAAGTGTTCAGAACTTGAGGACAGAGTACGGGGATCAAAGGAGTTGGGCCCAAGGAACACCTCGACATCTCTCAACGACCAGAAGTTTCCAGCTCATCCGCTTTTCAGTATCATCCTGAGTTATATTAGAAGGCCCCATACCAGCGATGATACGGAGTCCACATTATCATCACATCAATCGAAATCTACAAGAGCTCCCAAGAGTACAGCCTTGGAACACCCAAAAGATCTACAAAAGTACGCCTTATTATACATATTTGAAATTGAGATTGGGTCCTTTCTCCTATATACATAGAGTTATCTAAGTGATAGGAAATTATTATATCTTAATTGGTGTGGCACCTATTTTGATTATATTAAAAAGTAAATCGTAAGAAACTTAATCTAAATCTTGTATATTAATAATGTATATATAATTGTAATAAATTGACTTATTTTTACTTTAAAGCTGTTTTCAGTTGTTCTTAATTTAGCTTATTAGCTTATTTTTATTTTATGTCTCTAGCCTCTCAGAGCCTATGGTTGAATTTAAACTTAAAATATCCACACAAAGAAACCCAAATAATATTTACTCTTTGTGACTAAAAGAAATAACCACTATACATTTGATCATAGGTATATACCTAATTTTAAACGAGAGCTACACGACAATTACCATACATCCATGAAATTTGAGCAAAGTCCCAAAAGTTAGATAATTTTTTTATTTTGTCCTCAAAACTTCCTTGACTGCTTAAGGTATCCGTCTACGTTCGGAGAACTTTTTCTTTAAATGTAGAAACTAGTTCATGTTTTTACATTTTTATATTTATTTTTTATATTGTCATAGAGAATTGCACTTAAAAAAATTATTCCTGGAGAAGTTTTTATAAAATTTCTAATAAATGAAGAAAATTTAGTAAACAAATCAGATCTTTTCAAAAGGTCTAATATTTTAATAAATTAAATTATTTCAATATTTTTTTATGCAACACATTTCTTATACACTGGACTAGTGAATCACCTAAAATCTTTGCTTAATTTACATTTAGTAAAAAAATTTTGGTCCTTCAAAATCATACACATTGAATTTTTAACGAATTTTCATTACCTTTATATCTAACTATAAGTGCAACATCATTAAAAATTATCCAAATTTAAAGCTTTTAGGTAATTCCTAGTAAATACTATCAAAAGCATTCATAATAATTTTCAACAAAATAATTTAAAAACTTTTTGAGAAATCGCATTTCAAGTTTCAACATTTTATTAAAAATGCCGTTCTGAGAAAAACGCATTTGAGGTTTATGAAAGCAATTTTAACTATTAAAAGTTTAAAATACATGTTTAAAATTCCTCACACGTTCTTGCTTCAAAACTTTGTATTTGCCAAGTTGCTAATTATTAAAAATACTAGAAAAATGTTTAAACTAATCTTCATGAAAATTTAAAAAGTTTTGTCCAAAAAATGCTCTGTAAAAGGCTTTAAATTCACAACTTCCGGTTCCGAAAGTGCTACTTCTGTTTTGTTTTGACAGCTGTCACTGATGTTTCAAGAGCTGTAACTTTTCTTTAAAATATCGTAGAGACAAAATAAAAACATTAAGAAACCTAAAAGTTGAAATTTTACAATAGAGAAATTAAAAAAATATGATTTTTGGCAAAAAATGACGTTTTCAACCTAGACGGATACCTTAAGGACGTGGAAAGTCCCCAAAGTGACTAACTTTTAGTGACTAACTAAGCTGCAATTAAATTTTATTTACACGTTTTTATAACCTGGAGATTTTTTCTTTTAACATATTATGTGCGGGTACATTTCGCAGCGGAATTGTACCGGGAGCGGGCGTTTTGAGCTTCACTTTAGTAATTCAGTTAAATCTCAAAGGATCGTAAATTATTTCATTTTTGAACCATCTTTTCTTATTTTATATTGAAATATATAAACAAATATGTAAATAAGCACAAATATATATATATATATATATATATATATATATATATATATATATATATATATATATATACACACATATATCATTTTCGCAAGGCTAAATAAAACGTTAATTTTAAATCCAAATTGATTTTTTAATCAACTCTCCCGTTCTGTGGTTCCGCATAGACTGATGTAAAAACTAGTTTTGTCTAATTTTTTCCAGAATCTATGTAGTAGGCAAGAACATTCGGCTTCGTTTTCCTGTATATACCGTTATTTTTGCACTCACAAACAGACCATGTTGTTACACTAACCCGTACTGGTACGTGACCCCCGCTGAAGTATTAATCGTGGAGCAGAGGAAGCGTGCTGGGCCCATAAGCGTGTTGGGGTAAATTTTAACTTATTTGCTGAGTGCCCAGCGTCATGTTATGCGTGTGGTGTGTAGATACATAGATAGCCCTAAAGCACAGTTCATTTCATGGATTAAACGTTTATTCGTTCAGCTCAAACTATAAAAAATATAAACAAGATATTAAAACAAAACTAAAGCAATCAGTTTTCAACATAGTAAGTCGTATGTCCTTACGACTGACTTACCAACATTTTTAGCAGTACCAAACAATCATAGTTACAGACAAGGGCAAGGAGCTAACCGGGAAAGTCAATTTATACTACGGCTAACACAACATATATGCATAGGAGGAAATGCGGTTACGACCGAAATGACAATTGTATTGATATTTTTATCGGTATGCCTTTCCAACAAAATGTAGTAGTACGTGACCCGCGCTCAAGTATCAGTCGGCTGAAAACGTGCAAGTACGTGACCCCCGCTCAAGTCTTAATCGTCAGGAAACGTACTAGTACGTATCCCGCATACAATGTGTTTATAACACAATATAAATTTATTATAGTATCGTAAATATGAAAAATCAAATAGTATATAGTTTTAATTTTTTCCCGTTCTGTGGTTCCACATCGACTGATGTAAAAACTAGTTTTTATTTGGCTAAATTTTCCCAGAATCTATGTAGCAGACAAGAACATTCGGCTTCATTTTCCTGTATATACCGTTAGTTTTGTACCCACAAACAAACCATGTTGTTACACTAACTATAGAAGTAAGTATCCCTAGTACGTGACCCGCGCTGAAGTATCAATCGTCAGAAAACGTACTAGTACGTATCCCGCATGCAATGTGTTTATGACGCGGGTGCGTTCTGCATTTGCCCATACAACGTCCTAGATTTTATTGACCATCTTATTATTGGTGGAGTACCTCAGTCGGCAAAGGCAGCGACCTCGTAACTGAAAGGTTCCGGGTTCGGGATTCGAGCTTGTCTAAGATCCTCCGTGTTCGTTAATTGTGACTGAGGCACGTAAAATAGATTCGTGGTCGCAATGTCCTCCAAGTTTCCAACAATACCTCTAGGGGTGGCAGACCAAGCCTGGTGATTTTCTGCTAGGCACTTGGGGGAACTATAGTGTTAGCTTAGCTGTCAAAATTATGAATACCTATAGAAGTAAGTATCCATCACGCAAAACTCTGAAATTAAAAGGCTGAAGGGGAAATATATTTAGATATGTATCCAACTTATGCTTACAATTCTCAGCATCTTAAGTTAAAAGGGAAATTCTAAATCTCAAAAACAGTTACATAAATTTGCAACTTGATTTACAAAGCAGTCACATGTCTCAGTGAATAATAAAATGCAGATATAAGATTCATTAAAAGCGTCTATAAAACAATTAGTTAAACACATTGTGTGATGGTACATTTCTCAGCGGAATTGTACCTGGAGCGGGCGTTTTTCGCTTTAGTTATTCAGTTAAATCTCAATAGATCAAATATTTAGTTATTTAATCAGGCTTGCAACTGCTGAGGTACTTTCAAAAAGGTGAGAAAAGTGACAAATAATACAGAATAAGTGACTAAAAAGTGACTAAACATTGAAAAAAAAAGCGATTTTTTCCCCTCTTGATCACAGATGCTATTATTAAGATTTTTCTATTTATTTTAACTCTAAATTCAATGATTCATGCAAGATATGATTTTAGCGTCAAATACAAAAAGGTTAAAAATTTTGTTTAACACAACTCAACAATGCTTTTTATTCAAGAAAATCTATAAATTTGACTTGAATACATAAAATACATTAATTTTATAATCACAATTTTCTACATATATTAATGATGTTTTGAAATATGTATATAGCTAGATTAGAGTATCTAAACAAAAATTGTGAAGAAAAAGAAAAAGAGAAATGTGTGCTTTGACGTAAATTACTTTAATGTATTAAATGTACATTTCAGTACAAATGTAGATTTCAGGAACTTCTTTACGACTTTTTAAAATCACTAAATTCTGGAAACCATATGACTACTTAAATTTTAATAAGAAAAATAAGATTAGAGCATTACAATTTTGGTCTTTTATTAAAATATTTTGTTATGTATTCAGATTTTCTTTTTTCCACAACAGACTTTTGCTGTGATACACCATGAAAAAAGTGACTAAAAGTGACTATTTACTTAAAAAAGTGACTAAAGGTGATAAATTGTAAAAAAAAGGTGACTAAAGGTGAGAAAAGTGACAGAATTGCAAGCCTGTTTAATCAACTTTTTGTATTTTATATTGAAATATATAAAAAAAAATATATAAATAAAAATATATAAATTACAACCATAAGGTTTTTGTAAACAAAAAATATATTCTCTAGTGGATAAATTTATAATAGTATCGTAAATATGAAAAATCAAATAGAAATAGTAGTATATAGTTTTAATTTTTTCCCGTTCAGTGGTTCCGCATCGACTGATGTAAAAACTAGTTTTTATTTGTCTAAATTTTTCCAGAATCTGTGTAGTAGACAAGAACATTCGGCTTCGTTTTCCTGTATGTACCGTTATTTTTTTACCCACAAACAAACCATGTTGTTACACTAACTATAGAAGTAAGTATTCCTAGTACGTGACCCGTTCTCAAGTATCAGTCGTAAGAAAACGTACATGTCCCGTGGTGGCAATTTTCTCCCAGTTTCCAAGCAATACCTCTGGGGGTGGCTGGCCAAGAGAAATACGCCGACAGAAATTTTTCTGCCTTGTGTGTAAACGTTGATTTTGTTGGTCGGCGACGGTAAATTCTCCGCACGGAAAAAAATCCACTGTGTGTGCAACCAGCCTTAAAAGCAAATATACATTCGAATTGAGTAGGTTCGAACTGAGTTGAGTATTCAGTAACAACTTCCAATAAACCAAAGCGAACGTAGAGGACAACAATAAAATAGGTAGATCAATAATTTAATGATACTATCGTACGTTTAGGTTTCAAATATAATGGAAAAAACTGCAAATAATAAATCATTAGTGATTAAACTTCCATCGTAACATATTCGTAAGGAGATAAATGGTGACTTCAGCACCAAAAACAATTGCAACGCTAAAAGTATGCTTTGCATTTAAAAGAACGCTTGCCATTAGTTTTTTTTTAAATATATAACATAGAGTTACTCTCAAACACAGTACGTTATAAACAACTATTAATAAACTAGAATTAACAAAATTAAAGTAGTGGATAATGGTAAAAAAAATGGTTGATCCGAATTTAATGACGCTATCGTATATTTAGGTGTCAAATATAATAGTATAAACTACAAATAATAAATGATTAGGTATTAACCTTCCATCGTATGTTCTTCGTAAGGCGGTATCAGCACCAAAATCCATTCCATCCGCAAGATATGTCTCGCAAGTAAAAGAACTTTTATCAACAGTGTTCTGATACATGCTATGCAAACATACAAATTGAGTAGATTGTAAACAACTTTCAATAAAATAGAATAAACAAAACGAATATAGTAGGAAACGATAATAAAGTCATAAAAAATTTAATAATTCTATAGTATGATTAGGGGACAAGTAAAATAGAAAAACTGCAAATAGTAAATCACTAGTGACTGACCTTCCATCGTATCATCTTAGTAAGGTGGCACTAACACTAAAAACAATTACAACAGCAAGATATGCTTCGCAAATAAAAGAACTTTTATATATACTATGCAAACATATATTCAAATTGAGTAGATTGTAAACAACTTTCAATAAACTAGAATAAACAAAACTAATGTAGTAGACAAAGATAAAAAGTCGTATCAAAAATTTAATAATTCTATAGTATGCTTAGGGGACAAGTGAAATAGAAAAACTGCAAATACTAAATCACTAGTGACTAACCTTCCATCGTATCATCTTTGTAAGGCGGTACCAGGGCCAAAAACAATTACATCAAGGTATATTTCGCAACTTTTACCAACAGTGTTTAAAATACATGTTATGCAAACATACACAAATTGAGTAGATTGTAAACAACTTTTAATAAACTAGAACAAACAAAACGAATGTCGTAGACAACGATAAAAAAAGAGTCATTTCAAAAATTTAATAATTCTACAGTATGATTAGGGGACAAGTAAAATAGAAAAACTGCAAATAGTAAATCACTAGTGACTGACCTTCCATAGTATCCAAAATCAATTGCATCAGCAAGATATATTTCGCAAATATAAGAACTTTTATCAATAGTGTTTTGAATACATGCTATGCAAAGATACATAGAAATTGAGTAGATTGTAAACAACTTTCAATAAATTAGAATAAACAAAACGAATGTCGTAGACAAAGATAAAAAAAAGTCGTATCAAAAATTTAATAAAGCTATAGTTTGCTTAAGGGACAAGTGAATTAGAAAAACTGCAAATACTAAATTGCTAGTGACTTACCTTCCATCGTATCATCTTTGTAAGGCGTTCAATGGCGACACCAGCACCAAAAACAATTGCAACAAAAAAAGTATACTTCGCAATCAACAAAACTTTTGCCATTAGTATATTTTAATACGTAACTTAAAGTTACTCTCTACTTGAGTAAGTTATAAACAACTTCCAATAATTTATAATAAACAAAACGAACGTATTGAACAACAAATAGTCGATGAAAAATACAACGTTGCACGTAGCATTACTGTCCTAATCCGTTACAGTCACTAACATCTGCTTAACCCTAGAACGCTATTCTGGTTAAGTGATTTTTTATAATATTGATACACCTGCAAGACAACTTTTTAAAAATTTATTCTTAAGGAAAATAAGGCAAGAAATACATACTTTCATCTTAAAAAATTATATACAACATAATAACACTGTTAAATTAGTATATTAGGTAATTAGTACATTATAACACATTTAAATTAGTTTCAGATTATAATAGTTTATTGATTTAATTACTACGCGTCACCAAGACGTAAAGATAGTGTTTAAAGGTTAGTATTGAAGAGGTTGTAGGCTCAAGTAGTTTGTCTATCATTGACAAAAGATAATATTCTAAGGGCCTATCTCACCAAAGTCGTTTAACTGCTAATCATGATTAATATCTGTATAAACGGAGAATTGCGTCCCACCATTAGTTGGTGCCATGGGTTAATCTCGGTTAGCTGCTAAACGATTTTGATGAGACCTACCCTTAGCACAGTACTCACCAAAGTTGTTTAATGGCTAACCGCGATTAACAAATGGTTCAAAGGCTTCAAAGGTGGTGTGACAACTGGACCATATGGGTCGAGCCCGTCAATCCAGAGGCTTCTGTCAGTAAGCACAAAAATGACAACGAGCGAAAAATAAACACATAGAAGAGCAAATAGATAGAAGGGTGGATTCGTGAGTTCATAGCACAAAATTAACCAATGGTGAGACGAAATTATTAACACATTTAATTATTGTTTAAAAAGTTGTGGTAGCGTAGTCGGCAAAGACATCGATATCAAAACTGGTGTATTGTTCGAGGTTCAAGCCAGCCCCAAACCTGCCGTGATCATTAATGGCAGCTGGGTGGCGTAAAATATGCAGCCTCCCCACTATGGTCAATTATTCACCACTTCCTAACGGTGACCTTGAATGATAGTTTACAAGGCTGTATCCACACACTGGGCTACTAAATGAGCCATGGATTCGTCCATAGGGTCTACTGTGCACTTTAGTTGCTCATCTAGCTGCTTTAGATCTTTGGAAAAAAACCCACCCCCAAAGCCATCGTCCTCCCAAGGCTATTTTATCGTCTGCCACCATCGACCATGATAAGCCATACCCTTTCCAGACGATGGTAATGTTTTGCAGTGGAGAATATTGGAGAGGGGCCTATAGATTCGTGGTCTCAATGTCTTCCAAGTTTCGAAGTGATAACTCTACTTGGGAACAGGCCAAGCCTGAAAGTCTCTGAATGGTCCCTGCTTAAAAATTACGAGGACCCACTTTGCGGTTTGGTGTTGTCATAGGGAGCAATGTCGGTCTCTTATATGGTGAACCCCTAATAAAATGCCAGACAAATATTTACAGTTTGGTAGTGAGGAATTCTATAAGAAGCAAGTGCCCCTTATTTTATATAATAATACAGTGGACTCCACTTAATGTGATTGCAGTTATTGTTATCGAAATCACTTGTTCCCGATTTTCTCCATTCATTTGTATGTTAAAATTATCGCTTTATGGGATCGTTGCATCGGTTAATGTTATCAGTTTTCGGACCTTATTTTAACTGTCAAAGGAATATTCACAATGTAGTCAGAAGGAACCCAAACTTTTCTTTCCCTTCGATCCTGTTTTAATTTCCGAGAATTCTCCCTCTTCCACCTAGATAAATGGGGAATGACCAAAGGAGTGGCTTTACACGTTCGTGGAATTTTTCAGAAATACGCACACCCTGCTGGTAGTCAATGGTTGTCAGATAAGCAGAAGGCAACACATTCTTATAGGAAATGAGAAGGAGCGTATTCACAATTTATGCCTTGCTCGCTTGCATGCAGCTTGTCGATATGGAAGCCAGAAAGCGAAATGATTTAACATTAAAACAAAAGATCGAAATTTTAAATCATTATGACAGGTTACCAAATATAAGTCAGAGCAATTAAACATTTCTCAGCCTAGGAACTGCATTGAAAGTGTTGAAACGTGGAATACAACACCGCTCTGATGACTTTAAAAAACATTATGATTACGTACAATTTATCAATGAGCTACTTAGAAAAAATTGTAGACAGTCAACAATTGATCAATTTTTTTTAATTATGTATATAATTCTTATGTCTTAAAGGATAATATACAGTACATAAATATAAGGTGAGTTTTTTCATTTTATTTTGAAATTTGGTACGTGTGAATTAAAGGGGGGGATTTATCTAATTTTGAATATCGTTTATTGTTATCAAAATCACGGTGTTCCAAACTGATCACATTAAAAGGAGCCCACTGTAATAATATCAAATACTGTTTAAAAATACATAATAAAATGTACAGAAATAAACAGATTTTAATAAACACTACCTGTTATGCTCTTAGCCTTTATCTTGACAGTGACGTCAGTGGTTTTTTGAAAGCACTTTTGGGCTATTTTATATCATATAAAGCCTAACTTATAAAGAGGATATATTTGGCAGTATTTTACTATTTATCAATGCATTCAGTTAATGGTTTGGAACTCTGCGGTCTACTTTTATGTTACATGAGGGCTAATGAGACCGAGATCTACTGCTAATACCAATTCCTAACGGTTAAGAATACCCATGCTAGAAGTGCGATCCGAACCAATGAACTGCAGCACCGAAGAGCAGCACCCTACCTATAGAGCAATTTGTATCAACATCACGAACTACTATAATGCCCTTCCCATTCGTTTTCATGTTTACAACAGCCAACAGACAAACAATAAACTATCCTTTCATTTGAAACTAAAGCCAGAATTGTCATAAGTTGAGATGTGCCCTGCTGCGTGAAATCACCTTACTCGGCCATCGTTCGGCATGTAATTTCATCACAGGGAATCCGGCTAATGGAAATCCTGATATGCTTTATATAAAACAAAACTAAAAGTACTACCCATGCCAGTCGTCGTCGTTCTCCATATAAATGTAGTTCGTGGAACACCTGGCTCGGTTGGGCATACCTCCAGTTGTCAAGATAAACAGTAGTGAAAGAGAGATTTTCTTCATGAGTATAATAATTCTTAATGATGCCAGTTACATAAAATGATAAAATATATAATAATAAAATTAAAACAAATTAATATAAATATAGACTATAAAAGATTAATATAAAAATGGGGCTATATAATAATTAAATAAAGTAAAATACGATTAAATAAGATTAAATGTGGATATAATGAGTAAATGAGAGTAAATATATCATAAATGAGAGTAAAATATCGAAAAAGTTGTTTAAAAACGTAAATCGGATCCTGGTACACTACCAATAAAATTTCAAAAGCAGTAGGTGGGAGGAGTCTAAGCTACCTCGTTAATGGGCAACTGTCAATCATTCAAATTTAACTGACTTTTTTTGTTCTACTATTTAGAACTAAAAACACATGCCAGTGTTGAGCAGCCAGTACCTTCGGCCTAGGTACGCCGGAAATCCACCAGAATGCTGGAATGTTTAGCAGCAAGATGTGGAAATGTTACCAAAATTTAGAGATAGCTTCAAAAACACAGTGGGCGAGCTAAACTTCCATTTAATCAGTTGATTGATACACTTGTTATTATGCTACACTTTTAAACCAGATGTTGA
Source organism: Pardosa pseudoannulata (assembly GCA_032207245.1). Taxonomy (NCBI): domain Eukaryota; kingdom Metazoa; phylum Arthropoda; class Arachnida; order Araneae; family Lycosidae; genus Pardosa; species Pardosa pseudoannulata. The sequence continues at coordinate 15,339,274 of CM063507.1, forward strand.
AAACAATTTTATATCTTCAAAAATAAATTACTGGTTGCTAAGTTAAGAACATGCTAATATATTTATATATTTTACGAGGTAAAATAGAACTATAACATTCATGTATTATTTGTCGTCGACCAAAAATTTTGCTATCAGTATTGCTTTAATATCACGTGGTAGGATGGGTTGAAGATATTTTAATATGAACAGTAACTGTTCTGTGGTATCAAAGAACAGAATTTGATGATTCTAGGACATATTGGGAAATAAAACATAAACAAATGAACACTCGCATATAGATTATCTACACCATTTTCTTTGAAGATTCTTTTGGAGGTGGGTATATACTTGTTTAACTATCGTTATTATTATGAACACATTTTTTAAAATTCCTTTGTTTGGATAAACACAAGTGGATTTTTTTTATTTGGGAGGGGTGGAGACTTTCCTGTGATAACCAACTGAAAAGAAAAGAACAGATACTCTTTACTTGTCTAGACACAAACACATCCTAACCATCGAGGATGGAACCGAAGCCTAGAAAGTGAGATCACGAAATGTTTACGATTCTAGTTAATCTCATAATATTCCAAACCAACCAACTCTTCAGTTGAATAATTTGGTGCCATAATAATCCTATAAAAAAAAAACCTATATTATTACAAAGCCTATAAAGAGTGATTTTATTCAAAGTTACAAAACTGACGAATTACCTCTTTAAAATTTCACTTTCGTTTTTCTAACTAACTCCCTATTTTGCGATGAAGCTCTCTCGTATCTAATATTTTTATTTGTAACTGCAGGCGAAAGATCATTAATTTTAATTTTCATCGATCAACTAATTCTTCTATATTTTCCTGAGCAACACAATGTAATTACTCCAGAATATAATCGCAACAATACTATGATCTGCGATTGCGAATTCAGAGAAGTTGAATGCGGTACATCGTAAGAGTACTATGATTTTCTTATATTGATGGTGTTTAGCAGGGCCATCTACTCCATTTTACTCACTCATACGTTATTTGTATGGCCACATTGTTTATTTTGTTCGTACATAATATTATTCCTATGGCTCTTTAATGTTTGCTGAAGTACAGGTTCTTGTTTGTCTGCCATATTGTTTCTTAAAGAAGATGGCTGATGTATAATAACGTGGACACATGTTGATGTTATTCTAATCTATTTTAAAAGTTTAATATTTAATTGATGTTTTACTGTACTTTTTGAAAAATGGGTTTCTGTGCAGCCCTTAATTGTTCAAACAGTTCGGAAAAGAATTTTAGAATGTTTAGGTTTCCGTCCGATCAAGAAAGAAGAAACAAATGGATTACTAATTGTCGTAGAGAAGGATGGAATCCTGGCCCTAATGCTCAACTTTGTTCCGTGAGTAACCCTTTTATTAGAATAATTAATGAAATTAATTTTGTATGCGCGTTCTTCTTCTGATATAGCAATATTTGGATTTTAAGAATAATGTAGAATCACTAGAAACAAAATGGTGTTTTCTTTGAATTTGTCAAACATGTAAAATTTATAAAGAATTAATCAAGCGATCTTTATTTAAACGGATCAGAGAAATGTAATAATTATAAATATATTATTATTATTACAGTTTTAATTTCAGACATTCTGTGATTTTATACAAAATTAACACTTTAAAATCTGTGACTTGTTACAGTAAAAGATTAGTTATTTCGTAATTTCATACTGTGGTTATATTAAAGATGAAAATAAAAATAATAGACAAGAACTATGAGAATAATATCCAGTTTGTTACAATTTAAGTAATTAAAAAGTAAGGTACTCTACACCAGAATATGTTATGTAAATAATTTCTTAGATGCGTCTAGTTTTTTAAATTTCTACCTTATAAGTATTGTTAATGATGTAATGTCCTAAAACGTTTCCAAATATATTTATAAAAAGTATCAATCTACTTTGGTTTAACTATCAGTTAATATTTTTTAATAAAATATTAATAATTTAGTTGATATATTTATTCATGCTAGTTACATTTGTATATAATTCAAATTCCTTTAAATTTAAGTTTAATATTACCACATTACAAAAATAATTTTTAGGAAAATTTTTTATAAAACATTTACATTCAAAGTTTATCTATGATGTTATTTGTAGATTAAATGTTAGTTGAAAATAATATATAGGTTTATTTGATTACCAGAGTTGTAAAATGAAAAATTTTTGAGAATGGATTTCTTCCAATTTATTACATTTATGTCTATCTTTAATTGGATGAATATTTTATACATGTAATTTCATTACTCTTTTAATTCCCACAATAGCACAAACCTTTGATTCCCCCAAAACCATTCAATAGAATTTCCTTCCTTCTAAGAATTATGATTGCTAATGTTATTGTAAACACCTGTGGGAAACAAACAACTTCCCCCTCAGGTGTTTACAACACAGCAAGAAACTGCTTGTTGCTGTCCAACATGAAACATTTTACTGCTACTTTTTTAAATTTGCGGTAAAATGCATATTAACCCTTTCTTGGGATGTGGGAAGATTACTGTCATATTCATTGTAACTGTAACTGTTTATGTTAACTATAATATTTATGTAACTGTTTGGAATGAGATTTTTAAACAATCAATCGCCTTAAGATAATTATCGCCAGTTTAAGGAAAACTTTCTATTACTTCTCTAGCTCGAGAGCCTTCAACGGTTGATTGTAACAAATATTGGAATTTGTCTGAATCTTCAATACCAGAATCTAGATGAATTTTTTCAAATTGGCTCCAAAAGTAAAGCCATTCTTTAATGTTACTATCAAACTTTCTTAATTCTAACTTCGGTAATTTAAACTTTCTTTCTTCAACAGCAGTATTCTCAACAGGATTAATTATATCAGAGTTGCTCATATTTGAATGCAAAATTGTACATACAGTATGTTAAAGATTGTTGATAATCTGTCTTGCCTTAATTTCGATTCGAATAGATTTATCACGAAAATCTTCAACAACTTCAAATTCCACTTCGAATTCTACCTCTGGAAGTAATTCAAGGATACTAGCATGCGTTATTTTCAAACGATCAGCTTTCGATTTCAAAACATTTAGTTCAGCTTCCAGTTCACAAATATCAACCTTCTCCGAAAATAACAGGCCTTCTAATTTATTGTACGCTTTTGTAAATGCGGCTCTGTCCATTTTGTGTAATTTTTTAAGAGCTTCTAAATTAGCTATACCTCAAAGACAATTGCTTTGTCCTGTCTCGAACACCAAAAAATAATACGTTATCCTTTAAACGAAAACTAACACATTTACGCTAGCAGCGTATCAAAACTCTAATGGCTTCGGTGAAAATGGCTCTCTGAAATAAATCCTATCTTTAAAACTATTCTGTTTACGTAAACACGAAAAACAAGCCGCCTTCGTATTTCATTCAACTTTTATTCATAGAACAACACACTCACAAATCGCGTTCCAAACAGTTACATAATATTACAGTTAACATAAATAGTCACAGTTACAATGAATATGACAATTACTTCACCTACACAATCTTACAAAATACACCTGGGGGAAGTGCAAAACCCATTATAATATATTGGTCTTGTTGTTGAAACGACAGGAAGACTGCTTCCTGCTTTGGTTTTGCGCTGTCATCAATTGTTCGATAGATTGGATAAAATTAGCAGCTTTGTTTTGAAAGTTTGGAAACGTGGAGTGAGAAATAAATGGCCCATGGAAGGGTTAACTATAAATTTATTATTGGTATTCTAAGACAAGCATTTAAAAGCTGTATGCTGGTTCCATTTGTAATTCTGTATATCAGAGCAATCATAGATAAAGGGGTGTAACCAGTGAAGAGAGAGCATTAAACAGAAAAATACAGTAGGTCATTTCTGAATAGATGGGAGTGTAAATTGTTTTTCGTAGATTGATGGGCTGAACGATGGCCTATTGGTTAGGGTGCTAGCTTTCGATACCAGAGCTCGTAGGTTCGAATCCCACAGTGGCATGGATTTTCGTAGCTGTTCGGAATTGGCTTTAAGCTGTAGGTCTCGGTCTCATTAGCCCTTGTGTTGCAAAAAGTAGACTGTTGTAGACCAAACCAAACCTAGATTAATGGGTAAGCAAAAAACTTGTATGTGGGGGGGGGATGAAAGTATGCAAACTTTTGTCTATTGAGCTGGGAACCAGAGGACTCTTTATATTTCAGTGGCTAGGTCAAATAGGTAATTTTTATCTTCTAAAGTAATTGTATGTTTTTTTTGCATCTTTTTAATCTTTTTATTTTAAAGCAATTGTCAATTTTTGTATACTTAGAAGTAGAACTAAATTAATTCCATATGAAATTCTTATATAAATATTTAGTTTGGGTATAAATTGTTTTTTTTTTTTAAATCATGTTTTTCTCACTGTTGTTACAAACACTGAGAACTAAATAAATTCTTCCCTATCTTATTATTCCATTTTACTAAAAAAAAAAAAAAAAAAAAAAAAAAGCTATATAGCTAGTTTTACAGGAGTTTAAGAATTTCAATCACCTAAATAATTTTGTTATTTGGAAATTATAACAGCTAAACATTTTCTTGGTAATCTACTTCTTGCTAAATTTGAGAAAATAATCATTAATAGTATTAGATATAATCAAATTGATTTTGACATATTAAAGAATTCATTATTGAAATCATGTTTAATAATACTTTACCATTAAAGTGTCTTTTATTATTTGTTGATTTTCTATTATGGCAAAATAAATATAACATAATTATTTGCTTGCTTATCTGAATAATATGTTTCATATTTAAATTATAGGGTTTGTATGAATCAGTTTTTATGACTTGTTTCTAATTACTGTGTTAAATAAATTAGTCTTTCATTTGCTGTTCTATTTTTTTTCAACATTATATATTTAATTTTATAGTCAAAGTAACTATTAAAAGGTATTAAGATTTTTTTCTGGTGTCAATAAGAAAGTTCTTTGAGTTTATTTTCATAATTTTCCTGTTTGGAAAAATTCAGTTTAAATACTTTTTAAGGTGTAAAAACAGAAATATAGTAATTAAAAGAAACTTAAAAGATATAAAAATATAACATAGGTATAAAAATTATATTGATGGGTTTAAATCATATTTGTGTTTACCTCATCATATTTTGACTAAAAAGCATAAGAATTTTAATATTTGATTTAAGATGGTGCTATTTTATAAGAAAGCATAAAAATATAAAAATTATGTGTATATATATATATATATTAAAATCATTATTTGCTGTAGCAAAAAATAAATTACTTTTATTTCTGTTTAATTCATTTTTAATAATATGCAATAAATTTTCCAATACTATTCTGTTTGTATAAATTAGTATGTTATTTTTTCTTAAATTTATTCAGTATTTTGCAAAGAAATATTTATTATGAAACTTGTTTAGAATATTTTAAAATTTTCTTCTTGACTTTTCAAGGAAATAGATACGTTTGTTAGATAAAATTTTTTTTACTTGAACTATGGTAACTTCTTAATTATTTTTAAACTTAAGAAGCCATTAAAAAAGTCAATTTTTTTATATCTTGAAAACAATCTTAACTTTGCGAGACAAGTGTATTAACGATATTTATGAGTGATAAGATACTGCCATAGCTAAAATGTATAACGTAAATGTATTAAGACAAAGCATAAAAATATTTATTTTTTACTATACATTTTAATGTAATCAGGTTCTATCATCAAACATTTTTAAACATTCTTCTCACAATCTAAGTATATATTTTAAATTAAGAATATTTTTATTTATGATGCTTTTTACTACAAATCTTAACATGCAGCAGAAATAATAATCTACAAAATTTTAGAGGTTATTTTTCACTCAAATTAGTTACAGCATATAATGTGACTGTTTATAATTTAGAAAATCAAATCATAGTTGCCTATTCAACCAACTAGTTCCTTTTAAAATAAACTTATAATTCTAATATACACAAAAATTGAATATTTAAACTCTTATACCATTTTAATAAAATTTAGCAAACTGGATATTGATGTTTATCTTAGATTGTAACCTGATTTTCTTAGACACTAGGGCATAAAATGTGTTTCATTTTCCTTTTATGTGTAATAAAAATATATTTTTCAAAAGTCTTTGTCATAATAGACATTCCTTTAATTTGACAATACATCAGATAATTCTGTGATGATACTCCTATCTCTTTATAAACAAAACTATTTATTGTTATTTTGTAGAATTGTGTTATTCTATTTCTCTCCGTAAGAAAGATATTTTACAATTTTTTTTCATATCTAAATGTTATTTTGTAATTTTTCTAAACTATTACAATTAATGAACTTAATTACAAATATGACCTTTCCTAAATTCTAATACTACAACAATGTATGCTTTGTAACAATGAAAATTCCGGAATCAAGATAGACTTCTGAATTTAATTTGATTTGTGATTGAAATGAAATTTATTAAATAATACTTTCTTCCGAAATTTAAAAAAAAAAAAAAAAAAAAAAAAAAGAAATTGATAGCAATTTCAGTTATATGCAAACGCAGAGAATAGAGATTTCGTACATAAAATATTTGCGTATTTTTCTAAATATCAGTTGTATAATCGTGAGTATTTTTTAATGTTTTATAAAAGCCGTTGATTAATTATTTCCCAAAAGGTAGATGAATAAAAGGGGGTACGCTTCTGTAATGCTGAATCCCTTGTCCTTTGGCGCCGGTGTTGATTTAAATGTCTTCGCATAGAAACAGCTGAGTTTATCTTTCAGAACGCCCCCTTCTAGCTGTTTCGTGCACTGCCGAACCGAAACTATGCGAAACACCGTCCCTGCCTCTACCCTACTCACCCACTGTTGTAAGTGGAAGATAACCAATTATACTCATTGCGCCATTTTCGGCCACATATATTATTCTAGTAGTTTATGTTCCGAATAAGTCTGTAATATTTAGAGTGAATCTTTGGAAGCATGGTTGTTTGCGCGGCTTTAAATTGTTCAAACTCATCGCGTATAAAGCAAATGAGATTTTTCAAATTTCCTAGCGAAGAAGTACGTAGAAAAATATGGTTGACAAATTCAGGACTGCAGTACGAACCAGGGCCATTCGCGAAACTTTGTGAGGTATGTATTATCCTAAGAACTTAAAATTTTACTAAGTCTGCCTTATTTTTTTAAATAACATATAAATCTGTCATTTATTGCTGTCGCTCTATTGATGGTAATGCTGATCCAACACTGACACGTCGCCATGTTTGATCGTGTATATTGTGGTTGATGTTAACATCTCGCTAATGTTTGAAAATTATGGTGGGTTGCGCTGCACCTAATTGCAGAAATTCAACCAGAAAAAACGTCAGACTTTTTCGTTTTCCTCGGGATGAATCTCGGAGGAAGATTTGGATTTCAAATTGTAAAATAAGTACTAAAGAAACCGCCCCTTATACACGGTTATGTGAAGTAAGAGCTGTAATGATTTTCTGTTAAGTTTTATTAGCAGGAATAACCTTTTAAACTCTTCACAAAAGGAATTAACAAATGAAGTTGATCATCAGATTAGTTGAATGAGATTATGTATAAATGTTCAATATGTTATGTAAATGATATGATGTCCTTTTAATTAATTTGAAGATTAAAAATTTAATCATTTTAATATATTTATGCTTTTAAGTTTAGAGTTCTGTTATAATTACTTTATTTGTGCCTGTTATTTAATGATAATATTTAACTAGCCTATCGGTTTTTAATCTTAAAACTACATTTTAAAGTGTTTACTAGTCAACATGTGTATGAACCAATAAATAGATAAAATTGCAGTTAAGAATGTGGAATAAGTTTAATTATTTTAATTTATAAAAATATTTTTCAACATAGACTTTGAGAAAAGAAAACTATTTTAACTCCTACTTGTATGAGTTGCCAATTGTATGAATTGTTTTGGAATTGATTAAAATGAAAAGTAAATCTAGGATTCTTTTTTTAAAAAAAATTTCATCTGTTTACTATTACTTATATTTCCAGACTAATCTAAATATCAGCAACAAGAAGTTTATTAAAATTTGATTAGTAATTGATTTAATTTTTGATAAGATTTAGCAAAATTTGATATAGTGAGCTTTTCTGTGTGTAATGTTTTTTATACCTGTAATGTATTAATGTATTTGTTCACAATCACACCTTACCTTTAAAAGAGTTGAAGAATTTAAAATTTTCTGCATAGAATTTACCAGCATTTATTCCAACTGCTCGATAAATTATAGTTTATAATTGATTTTTCAATGTTTTCTTTTGTTTAAAAATTTTGAGAAACTTAAGGACTGTCAAAAATCTAGCTTTAAAAGCAGAAGGAAATTGTGAAGGTTTCATACTATAAAGATAATTTACATTTATATTATTTATAAGTTAAGCTCATAAACATCAGGAATTTTTAATTTTTGTTATTTTCTGTATTTTATGATATTTAACAAACTTACAGTTTTGTTATATTTAACCATATTTATAACTTAAGTTTTCAGCTTTTTGAGTTTTATCAATCCTCACCTCTATCCTTCTCTCGCTTTGCTTTGTAGGATGTTAAAGAAACAAATCTTGGACATTTTAAGGCACATCAAAGTACTAGGGCAGTGGTTCTCAAACTTTTTTTTCCACAGGATCCCAGGAATATGCTGGAAACACCTGGTTTCAGAACTACAAAGTTAGAGAATCTATCACTTTTTTGATATGTAGCTTTTTGAAAGGGCTTCAATGTTTGCCCAATTTATGCCTGTCTTGACTCTTGGAGAGAGACAGATTTTGTAAATTATGTTTCCATATATATTGAAAAAGTTATAAAGAATTATGTATAAATTGTTTGATTTAATTTGATAGTTAAAAAGTAAATATGCAATCCATTAACAACAAAAAAAATTAGCTCTGAATTTTTGTATATCTGGACCAGGGCTGTAGCCAGAAGTTATATTCAAAGGGAGACATTGTTTTTTGTGAATACTTGTTTTTTGTGAAAACTACAAGTTTCATATGTATGTATGCATGTATGTATATTCCTCATGAGTATCATATTACGTGATTTTAAAATATCAAAATCATTATAAGATTATATAATGAATAAATTTATAGCTTTGAATGAGTAATGTAGTAACTACATAGTGAATTTATAGTAAAATCAACATTGAAAAGATATAAACTATACATGGTATTAAATCCTAATTTTTGAAACAGAAGTATAATCAAAGAAAAAGTATAATTTTGAAAGAAAATTGAAATGTTCAAATTTTTACCTATACATTATAAACTATGCTCTAATTTTAATTTTCGCCAAAAAAATTCACAATTTCTTCCAATTGTGCAACAATATTGTGATGAGTTGGCAAGTGTTAGCCAATCTACTCTCACTTGTCGAATACAATTTCACCTACTGCTTAACTCAGCATCACTGTTCTAAGCTCACTGTTGTCTATGCACAGCTAGGCAGGTGACACACCCACACATATGGTCTATTTTCTTTCTACAAAAGTCTTTAAGAATTTTGGAGGGGGATGGTCCCCTATATCCCTTCCCTTGCCTACGGCCTTGCTGTGGATAAAAGGAATCAAATATTATATATCTGGTAAAATTAATAGCTATTTTATCTCTTATCAAAATGTTAGAACTGAATCCTAAAATATTTTGAAAGTCACCTGTGTTAAATTAAAAAAAATCATTACTAAATTATTTATTTATACTAAAAATATTCAAAATATGTTCCAGAATTATGTATCTTAAATAGTTTAAAACATTTAAGAATTGTTTTAATTGATTTAAGTGGTTTTATTTGAGATGAAAAAAGAGAAAGAGTTTTGAGTTAAAAAAATTAATCATTTTGTTTCCAAAAGTTTGTTTTAATTATTAACGTAGTTGATTATCTTTTAAAGAGTTGTAGCGCAATTAGCAAAGACATTGATCTCATAACTGGAGAGTTGCGAGTTCAGGGCTCAAGTCAACCAAAGATCTGTAGTTTTCATTAATGGCAGATGAGTAATGTAAATTAAGTTTGCAGTTGCAATGCCCTAGAAGTTTCCAAGTGGTACCTCTTGAGGTAGCACTTGGGAGTCTTCTGCTTGGTTCCTGTTTCTAAATTACGAGGACTCATTGTGTTTGTGTTGTCCCAGGGAATAATGTTGGTTACCTATATGGTGCTCGCATAATAAAATGGTCAACAAATATCTGTGGCTTGGTAGTGGCAAATGCTAATAATGAAAGTACCCAGGGCCTGACTAAGATACTTTTGTGCCCAGGGCACAATCCAATTTTTGTGGCCTCCACCCCCATGCAAATATATAGCGACAAATTATCATAATAATTACAGACATAAAAATTATAACATTGAATTAGCAAACAGATTTAAGAAATTAGCATTAAAATAATATTCAAAATCAAAAAACACCAAATTTTCATTTTACATAATCATTATTATCAGTATTTAGCCATGCTAAAAATTAAGGACTTTTAAATACCTAGAGTGACCCACTTTTTTTATTTTTACTTTGTCACACTCACAAGCTCTGTGGTGCAGAAAATAAATAATAATAGAATTAAACATAATTTAAATTGATGAGATGATTTAATGGTTTATAGTGGTACATTACTAATAATCTGTCGTATAAATATGCAGTAACCCATAGGATAAAAGAGCACCAGGTTTGTTGAGGGAATTATCAGGTAAATAACAGTAAAATTAAAGTAAATAGGAAACAATATAGTTCATGACAAACACAATTACTTTGTACAATAATTTATTAAAACTTAATGACGGTAGCGTATGTTTGAAAATTTTTCCTACTTAATATGTGTTTCAAACACTCGACTAAATTTTCGTGCACCCTAAACTTTTTGTGCCCTAAGTGCCTGTGTGATAATCAGGCCTTGCAAGTACCTTGCATTGGGAATAATAATTACCTTTGTATTCTTCTTTTATAATTGCATAACTTACTAATAATAATTGCTTTAATTAAAAAGAAGGATGGTTTCATCTTCATAGCATTAATTATCATTTAACTTCTGTTTTTTCAGATTCATTTTGAAGAAAATCAGTTTGAATTACACAGACAGGATGGATGGAAGAAACTTAAACCTAATGCCATTCCTACAATTTTCCCTTTACCTATAGAAGCTCCACCAAAAATAAAAAAGGAAAAGTTATCACCACGTAAACGTAAAAGTTCACCCTCTGAAGAGGTTGAGGTACCTGCAAAAAGAAAATATGTCCGTAAAAAAAATCAAGAAAGTTCTTCAAAAAAGAAAAAAGTTGTTAAGAGAAGTTCTAAGTCAAAATCTCGTGCTGTACAAAAAAGGAAATGTGGAGCTTCAGAGAACTCTAGAAATGAAAGTTCTTCAAAGAAGAAACAAGGATCTTCTGAAAGTACCTCAAATTCACAGAAAGAAAATGTTTACCCTAGGTCACGTAAAAACAAAAGTCCATGTAGAGCCGTTACTCCTGTATCAGTAAGTATAAGTATATTAGGATGATGTCCTGTGATGGTCTCTTGTATATGTTACATGATTAAACTAATAAGTATGGGTTACACTTGTTGATATTCCCTTGCATATATTAATACCTGCTCATCCATGTCTGTCTGTAACCCCAGCAGTCCTCACAAATGGCTGGGAGTTCAAAGTTGAGATAGATATCCAAGAATTCAGTAAATTCTGAGAAAATCATTTCAGCAAGTCTCATCTTTTTAGGGTTATAATTAACAGAGATATTAATTAGAAACTACTCCAAATGATAACTTTTTTAGTCTAAATTAGTAATTCTGAGCAAACAATCAACAAATACAGCTTTATATGATATCATAAATTATTTAAAAGGGAAATTTACCTGAGATCTCTTTAAAAATTGCATGTTTTTTTGTTGCATAGTTGAAGTATACGCATACTATCTATAATTCTATTATCTAATATGACTATAGTTCTAGTCATATATTTCTATTTATTACCTAATTAAATGTCTAATACTGTATATAATTTATTCCACTGGTTAAATGGTGAAAAGGCGGAATGTGCTTCTTAAAAAAGAAAGAAAAACACATGTCCGTGAAAATCGTGAGATGAGCAAATTTTGCTGCAGCTGAATTACCCATGGAAATCATGGGATGAGCAGTCAGAGGGTTAATGAAAAACCACTTAAAATGGTGGTTATTTTGGTTCTAAGTGTGTTATTCTGAGGAAATAATTGACAGAATTAGCTTGATAATACAACAGCCATCCATCCTGAAAGTAAATATTTTGTAATTAAAAAAATTAAGGCATTTAATTTCTCACTAATTTTTCTATCCACTAGAAGAATTTATAATTCCTTTTTAATGATTTCTCATATATTTACTATACTATCTTATCCTTATCTAATATACTATTATGTCAAATAATAAACTGTAATTTTTATTGATTTTTTGTTCTATTACTCTCATTTGAATTAAGGATGGAAGGAATATACAGTAATTAATTGGCATAAAGCCTCTCTTGCTAAATTTCAAACTATCTGGTAACCTGGCAGTTATCTGTGGTAAAGATCTGTGTATCCCACAGTCAAAAGATAGATTTTGAAAATTTAATGAATTATTAATTTCTGATAACTTTTTTTTTTTTTTTTTTTTTTTGGCTGATGCATGTTTGAAACACAGATAAATTTTACAGAGGGGCATATAGTAGTCACAAAAATCTGCCATTAGCATGGAGATAAATTGGCCTAATCTTAACCCAGTAGAAGACTATCACCCCAATTTAATAAGTTTATTTACTGAAGTCAGGCAGGCCTTTAAATTGACTGTCATGCTTTAACAAAAAAGAGGCAGTTCTTTGATGAGTTTCTTTAATCAAATCCCAATTCCAAAGGTGTTTGTGTTCCGGGCAAACCCTGAAATTCTGTGGATTTTGAACTAACCTTTTTAGTTTTCCAGATTGATAAAATTAAAATTATTTCATCTTACTGTTTATTTTGAAAACCAATTAAATAATACTGCACATTCTCTCTGATTCTCAAATAAGTCCCCAACTCCTGTTCCGCTTTCTACTAGACTCAGAACCTTAAAATAACATTACCTGTCATAAAGTTACAGGAAACTTAGAAAAATACTTTTACAGCACACTGTAGGAAAGTATTGAAAAAGGCATGAGTCATTTATGATTTTGGGGAGTAGAAATAAGTAGGAAATTCATAGTCTGTGAGACCATGTAACAATAGTTTAAGGTTAAAGTTTTGTATGAAAACTGGCACAGTAAGGAATGTTAAAGACAAGCCAAGAGCTCAATCAAAACTGTCTCAGTGTAAGCGATAAAATACTTTTGAGGCTTCATATGAATAGCCTGGTCTTACTGGACACTGTGCTCTCAGAAGGCATCTTAATGTGATGGTGATCAGTTTTGATTCCTTGTGTTATGGCTGCCATCTTGAAGAGGAGACCACTTGCCATATTCTGTGTGATTGCAAGTTTTTCTCAGCTGTTGGTAAGTTAATGAATATTCAAGACAAGCCAAGAGCTCAATCAAAACTGCCTCAGTATAGGCATATTAGGCATAAAAGTATCATAAAATACTTTTGAGGCTTCATAGGAATAGCCTGGTCTTCCTGGACACTCTGCCCTCAAAAGGCATCTTAATGTGATGGTGATCAGTTTTGATTTCTTGTGTTATGACTTCCATCTTGAGGAGGCGACTGTTCGCCATATTCTGCATTATTTCAAGTTTTTCTCAGCTCTTAGATTTGAGTACATTGGTTACCACCTCCTTGAGCCTTTAAAGCTGCGGAATATTCCCATCAGCTGTCTACTGAGGTTTGTTTCAGCCACTTGCTTCTTTACTTCGGTGTCTGGGGATTGAGTTTTCTTGGGCTTGGGTACGATTGACCTCCAGTCGCAGTGTCCTGCTCTTAATAACGCCCTCCCCCCTAAAAAAAAAATCCTATGGGGGAAGAGATATGTGCCTCCCAGGTTATTTTCTTGAAAATGAAATATTTGAGGATAATTCTTTCAGTATAACTATTATATGTTCTTAACTTTAACCATTTGGCTTTATTCCTAAAAGATAATAATTATATCTTGTATGTATTTCATACATCTAACTAAAAAATATAACTAAATTTAAGATACTACACCAAATCATTTTCTGGATGAAATACAGTTTATTGTGCTTACAAGGCAGGCAAAGGTTTGGGGAAAATGAACTTTTTTTTTTCAACAAAATCCTATGGGGGAAGAGACATGTGCCTCCCAGGTTATTTTCTTGAAAATGAAATATTTGAGGATAATTCTTTCAGTATAACTATTGTATGTTCTTAACTTTAACCATTTGGCTTTATTCATATATATTGTATGTATTTCATAAATCTAACTAAAAAGTGTAACTAAATTTAAGATACTACACCAAATCATTTTGTGGTTAAAATATAGTTTATTGTGCTTACAGGGCAGGCAAAGGTTTGGTGAAAATGAGCTTTTTTTTTCCTCCTTAAGCTTAAATTTTTTTTTCATCATGAAGAGAACAAGTGCTTGTGTATAATATCAATTCCCAAGAAAAAAATTTATTAGCAAACTTTGTTCCATTAATGGACTTCTTCACAAAATATCTTATCTTAACCCTTTCATGGACCAGTTATTTCTCACTCCACGTTTCCAAACTTTTGCTAATGTTATTCAATAGATGACAGCAAAACACCGAAGCGGGAATTAGTCTTCCTGTCATTCCAATAGCAAGACCAATATATTAGAATGTATTTTGCGCTTCCTACAGGTGTGTTTTGTAAGATCGTGTAGGTGGGAAGTAATCTTCCCATGGCCCACGAAATGGTTAAAAATGGGCCTTTCACAATATTTTTATTTTAAAATTGGACATGTTTTGGCCTTTTCTGACTGAGATTCTGTGGCTCTGTTTAAAAATTTTTTTAATAAGTCTTTACTCTAAAAGGAGATTTGCTGCTAATTTCTAAATCGTCAATTTGTATATTTTCAAAAAATGATCCTAATTTTATGAACTTACAAAACAGAATTCTTGCTGGAAAGTACCAGATTTAATACTAATTTGTTTCACAAAATTATCAGTAGGTTTTATTACAAAAACAGGACCCTGTCTAAAAAGTCTATACTGTCCTCTGGTTAATTTGAATAGGCAAAGAGAGGGGGGGATCCTTTTAAAATATTTTCCCTTTTACTTTCTCTAATAATTTTCTGGCAAAGAATTATGAGAAGAATTCTTTCCTATAAGACAATTTTCAATCATTAAATTGTGTTTATTTTTTAATGAAATTGGATTTTACTGAATAGTATGTAGGAATTTTTGTTCTCATGGTATCTTTGTTACTTTTTCTTAACTTATCCCTATTTTTGTAATCATTATAACTTGATAAAATTATATATTAATCTTTGAAAAGTTCTAAATGTGAGAAATATGAAAATGTTAGGATCTTTCATTTCTTCATCTGCTTCAATTTCTTTTCATGATTCAGAATTGCTATTAGTTTCCTCCTTATCTAGTTCTGAATCTCCTTTGTTGAAAATATCTTCACCCAAAGAAACAGTATTCTATAAATTTCTTAAATATTGCATTTTTTCCCCTCTTTATAACTGTGATAATGTGCCATTAAAAAATGATTTAAAATGTCCTCCTATTCTGATAGGTAAAGCTGTTTCCCGTACAGACACAATGCACCATATGCAATGATACATTGTGTGCTCCCTACTTTCTAAATGTAACAGAAATAAATGCTTATGCAGTGTATAACATAACTAGTTCAAGGCTGTTCTGAAATATATATTTAAAATATTTTCCCTTTTACTTTCTCCAATAATTTTCTAGCAAAGAATTACAAAAAAAAAAAAAAAAAAAAAATCCTATAATAAAATTTTTAATCATTAAATTGTTTTAATTTTTCAATGAAGTTGGATTTTACTGATTCTAGTATGTAGGAATTTTTGTTCTCTTGGTATCTTTGTTACTTTTTCTTAACTTACCCCTATTTTTGTAATTATTATAACTTGGTAAAAATTATATTAATCCTTGAAAAGTTCTAAATGGGAGCAATATGAAAATGTTAGGATCTTTCATTTCTTCATCTGCTTCAATTTCATTTCATGATTCATAATTACGATTAGTTTCCTCCTTACCTAGTGCTGAACGATGGCCGATTGTTTAAGATGCTGGCCTTTGGTACCATGGGTTAATTCATGGGTTCGAATCCCACTATGGCATGGATGTTCGTAGCCATTTGGAATTGGCTTTAAGCTGTAGGTCCCGGTCTCATTAGTCCTCGTGTTGCAAAAAGTAGAGCATAGCACTCCAAACCAAACCTCCTTATCTAGCCTCCTTATCCTTTATTTCTGAATCTGCTTTGTTGAAAATATCTTCACCCAAAAAATTTCCCCTTAAATATTGCATTTCCCCCCCTCTTTATAACTGAGATAAAGTGCCATTAAAAAATGATTTAAGAATGTCCTTCTATTGTGATGGGTAAAGCTGTTTCCCGTACAAACACAATGCACCGTATACAATGATACATTGTGTGCTCCCTACTTTCTAAATGTAACAGAAATAAATGCTTATGCAGGGTATGATATAGCCCGTTCAAGGCTGTTCTGAAATATATATTTATGAATTTTTTAGCCGATCCTTGCCATCAAAAGTTATAACCTTAAAGTCAATTACATGGGGAACCATCCATTTTTGAAGCCAGGTTGGGAAGAAACATTAAGGTATCCGTCTACATTCGGAGAACTTTTTTCTTTAAACGTAGAAACTAGTTCATGTTTTTACATTTTTAGATTTAT
The DNA here is from genome assembly GCA_032207245.1 of Pardosa pseudoannulata. Classification (NCBI taxonomy): domain Eukaryota; kingdom Metazoa; phylum Arthropoda; class Arachnida; order Araneae; family Lycosidae; genus Pardosa; species Pardosa pseudoannulata. The sequence goes on from CM063507.1 coordinate 15,356,026, forward strand.
TTTTTATATTATCATAGAGATTTGCACTTAAAAAACTTATTCCTGCAGAAGTTTTTATAAAATTTCTAATAAACAAAGAAAATCTAGTAAAAAAATCGGGTTTTTTTCAAAAGGTCTAATATTTAAATAAGTTAAAGGTTTAATATTTTAATAAATTAAATTATTTCAATATTATTTGATGTGACACATTTCTTATACACTGGACTAGTGAATCACCTAAAATCTTTGCTTAATTTATATTTGGTAAAAAATTTTGGTCCTTCAAAATCATACACATTGAATTTTTAACAAATTTTCATTACCTTTATATCTAGCTATAAGTGTAACGTCAATAAAAATTATCCAAATTTAAAGCTTTTAGGTCATTTACTAGTAAATACTATCAAAAGCATTCATAATAATATTCAACAAAATATTTTAAGAACTTTTAGAGAAATCACATTTCAAGTTTCAACATTTTATGAAAAATACCATTCTGAGAATAGCACATTTGAAGTTTATGAAAGCAACTTTAACTATTAAAAACTTAAAATAATGTTTCAAATTCCCCACACTTTCTTGCTTCAAATTTTCTAATTGCCAAATTGCTAATTATTAAAAATACTAGAAAAATGTTTAAACTAATCTTCATGAAAATTAAAAAAATTTTGTCCAAAAAATGGTCTTTAAAAGGCTTTAAATTCGCAACTTCCGGTTCCGAAGCCGCTAATTCCGTTTTGTTTTGACAGCTGTAACTTTTCTTTAAAATGTCGTAGAGACAAAACAAAAACAGATTTAGAAGCTTAAAAGTTGAAATTTTACAATAGAGAAATAAAAAAATTATGATTTTTGGCAAAAAGTGACATTTTCAACATGGACGGATACCTTAAACTAAGTGTGAGGTGATGGGTATGCTATACCCTGGACGAATATTCCTCAATTACAGAAATCTTTCATAACAGTGACTATAATCCCTAAAAATTCATTTCTGCATATTTTACTGGTTATATGGATATATATTTTTTTCATTTTAATGTTATTCTTCTTCCTAATATAGGATTCTGCAACAGAAGAGGATAATGGAGATTATGGTGAAGAGGAGGAGGAAGATGAATCTGAAGATGATGAAGCTGAGCAACAAATAGCATTACTTAAACGTGATAATGAATCTATGAAGCAAGAAATATCAGAATTTGAAAAGCATAATAAAGCTATGGCTAGAGTTATTCTTGAACTTGAAAAACACAATAAACTAATGAGCATGAAATTATCCGAACTAGATAAAGATAATAAAGTTCTCACAAAAAAGATTAGTGATCTTGAACGACAAAATGAAGACCTACGATCTAAGCTAAATTGCTGCTTTTCTGAAGAACAGCTTGCCAGAATGGATAAAATGAGACAGTTGGGGACAATTGAAAGATATATACCAGCCTTAAAATAGAATTGTAAATTAAAAAAAAACTTTCTTAGGTGGAAAGATTAAAAATTAATTGCACAAATTAAATGTTTGTGTCATCTTTCTGTGCACTGAATATTTATTCGGTGTGAATCATGCATTTCTTTTTGTGTGACAGTGTTGATTTACCGTTCATGTCAAGAAATGAGCTTTTTTTTTTCCAAGAGAAAGAAATTTTGATTCCTTTAGAAAGAACCTTGCTAGAAACTGGCACTTATTGTTTTGCTGATAATGGTCTATTGATGCCATGATATTTTAGAAATTATCATGTGAAAGCAGTGTAATGTTTAGCAGCTTACAGAAAACACTGAGGAGCAGGAAATGAAGATGACACTTATTGCTTTACATTTAGGACATAAGTGTTTTTGTTCATAGCTTTTGTAGTGATGAAAGGAGTGAGATCTGTTCACAACTTTCAAGTTCAATGTTGAAAGGTGATTAAGAATTGCAATTTTTAGAAATCCCCGTTGAACCTAGTTTTTAGGCTGGACCAAGTCCATATTGGACTCTAAATGCTTCTTGAATTTCATTTTTTCTAAACAAGCATTTTTGCATATGTTTTGAAAGAAGGTTGTTTTTTAAGCCCTTTTGAATCTTTATATAAGTTTTTAGTTTCTTTTAATTGTTTACAGGATATCTGTCACTATTTTCCACTGAGATGTTAAGTTTTTTTTTTTAATTGTTAGTAATGAGCTAAATGTTATACATATTAGGAATGTTTTCAAAAAATTAATTTTCTAGTGTATCATTATTTTTTTTTATTGCTAAAATAGTGCTTATTTATTAGGAATTTTTCCTCTCTGCTGATCATTTTTGCTGTTTTCCTGTTAAAATATTGAATTTGTTCATATAACATTTAACATTCACTTTTATTGACTAAGTTTTAAAATACATAAAACAAAATAGAATGCAAATGTGTTTGTGTGAAATTTCAATAGAAATATTTTATACTTTAAAATTATGCTCTGAAATTTGATTTGTAGTAAGAACTATACTCTGTATCAGGGGTGTTCGTGCTTTAAGAAAACCTTGGAATTCCATGGATTTTGCCTAACCATCTCTGGATTTCTGAAGAAATAAAATTGCAAATTATGTCTTTTTACTACTTTTTTGTACTATAAAAGCAAACAAAAGAATGTAGCATGTTCTCTATGACTCTGAAATAAATCCACAACTTGGATAGGGATCAGATCATGGATTCGAGACCTTGCCAACAGCAGTAAAATATGAAAAATAATAGACATGATGTTTTCATTAAATATGGATAGGAATAAGGTACTGTTCAAAATAGCATACTTGCTATTGAATGCTTGTTTTATTTACAGTGTTCATGCTGCACTATTCCTATCCTTAGTCCCAGGGTCCCATTAATGAGAAAAATGGCAGTTCTGCTGAAAAAAAGTGTCTTAAATTTCAAGTGGAATATGTTTATTTAAATATAGAATATAATAAATTTTATTCATATTTAAATATAGAAAAAGACGTATTTTATTTGAAATTATTCCTATACAAATTACATGCAAATTCCTTTTATTTATTTATTTATTTGCTTGCACTTATAATGAAATTATCATTACAATTTTCATATTAAGTCTAATTTTAGAACTAGTTATGATTCCCTCCCTTAAAAAAATAAAACTTATTTCAAGACTTTTGCCCCCCCCCCAAATTTTCTTTTTCTTTTAATTTTTTTGGGTCCACAATATTAAAAGTTACTTCAAATTGCATTACTCTGAAATAGTAAAATTTTCACTCTTTATTAGGAGGATTTTTGGGTTCCAGTAACCTAAAATTTTGTTCTACTATTATAATTTTTTCAGGTCCATAGAACCAAATATTTTTCCAAAGTTGCATTATGTTATTGCAAATTTGTGTAAAAAACCTGCTTTAGTGAACATGATCCCTGATTTAAATAAGTAATTCAGGTAATTCAAGGTCAGCTTTTTATTTAACTTTTTTTTCATTGTAAAATTTAATCCTTTAAAATATATTAAGAATGCTCTCATATCTTTGAACTGGGTTAAAATTTATACTTTTATAGAATTGTTTTAATTTTAATTTTCAAACTAAAGAATATTGTTTACTTTCTTTAGCATTCCTCTTGATGTGTAAATCTGTAAAATTTTCTAATGTTTTTTGGTCCCACAAACACTTTTGCTGTATATAAAACTTCATTATTGCATATTACTTTATATCAGAGTTTTTTAAACTATGTTAGTCGAACCTACAAGGTAATAGCCAAAAATTCTAGCAGTATGGATTTTTTTTAAAAACTAATAATTTTACAAATGTCAAATTTTTTTATATAATACGTTTAAAAATAGATGAAGACAATGCTAGCAGAGAAAAAAATGTTTTGTTGGGTTTTTTTCATAATAAAACATTTATTTGCTTTGCACACAATACTGTCAATTTATGTCCCTGCATATGTAAGATCAGAGTGCTTTGGTAACACACAGATGCTGTGGTTTTCTCAAAAGTCACCTTCAGAGTGACTACTCTTAATGGACAGACTATAGTTAATGTTTAAATTTACCCAAGTAATTGATTTACCCAATTTAATTTTATTATTGTATTATACAGTAGAACCTTGGTATAACGACCCCTTGTGGGACCAACATCATATTGTCGTTGTAACAAAAGGTTGCTGTAACAAATTGAAAAAATAATAAAAAAAAATTCATCAAAGACATGATGCAACAGTACATACCTAGAGAACACTTCTATTTATTTGTATTTCCATTATTGAATTTTTGAAAAAAGTCTTTGATTGACTCCTGTTTCAAGTTCATTTGGGAATTTTTCATTATCACTGATTCCATATCTGTTAGATTTTGAATAAAATCTTCAGAATTAAATTGTCCTTCAAAATATTGACGCAAAGGCATTGATTGCATTTAAGGCTTCTTTTTCATTCACTTTTTCAAAAGATTGGACGATTTCTTCTCCGTTGTTGGAATTGAATTGAAGTTGAATTCAATAATTTTGAAATAGCCCACTTGCTTATGAGTTCTGCGGACTAAAATTGGCAGTCGCTCTAACGAAAAATAATACGCTTTGGGTCGTTGTAATGATTCAAAATTAACATTATTCCTATGGTAAAATAATTAGGACTTTTTAAAATGGTCGTTCTAAGGAAGGGGTTGTTGTATCGTGGGGTCATTAAAAAGAGGTTCTAATGTATTATATTTTAAAATTTGTTTTTTAAAAATTTTCCCGTTGTTGTATGTCTGAAAATGAAAAATTAAAAGTTAATGACCTAAAACTGCAACAGTATATTTCAGTACAAACGAAGAAACTGTTTCATCTACATGTGTGTTGTATTTGCACAATGCTTATGCAGTTCCACAAAATTTTCCTAAATATGGGTTCCTCACACCAAAAAGTTTAAGAAACTCTGCTTTATAATAAAGTACTGGGAAAAGTACTATCATGTTAGTTCAAATTCTTTTTCCAATTATTTTGTTTTTTAATTACATTTTTTATTCCCAGAAATAAATTAACCTGTAAATTATTTTTAACGTCTCAAATGCAACGATTAATCAAATATCCAGAAAAATACAGAAAATCTATTGTAATTTTTATTATTTTTTGTTCAAATTCAACAATTTTGTGGTAAATATGCTTTAAAATATTGAAATTTGACCTGATATCTGTATTGTTTGCAGATAGAGCAGCATGTTAATGGGTTTTTTTACTTGCTAAGATGTTTGTCTTTCACAGAATTTCTGATACAAAGTGTACATAGTTTTAATGTTGATGTAAATAATTATCTGCTTGTAAAATTTCATAATGAAATGATGTCCTAATCATTTAACATTCTACTCTTTCTTTGTATGCTTTTTCAGCTGAACAAATGTAGAATGAAAGTATTAAGAATGTAGCTATTGATAATGTTACATTGCTTCAACACTAAAGAATTGAGTTAAAATTTATAAAATCCTTGATTTTTTAAACATTACAATTTTTTTTCAAAAATCGGTTTTGTATAATGGTTTAACATTCTATTCCTTCTTTGTATGTTTTTTTCAGCTGAGCATATGTACAATGAAAGTATTAAGAATATAGCTATTGATAATGTTACATTGCTTCAACACTAAAGAATTGAGTTAAAATTTATATTATCCTTGATTTTTTAAAAAATTACAAATTATTTTTTTTTTTTTCAAAAATCTGTTTTATATAATTGTTTAACATTCTATCCCTTCTTTATATGTTTTTTTAGCTGAGCATATGTAGAATGAAAGTATTAAGAATGTATCTATTGATAACGTTACATTACTTCAACATTAAAGAATTGAGTTAAAATTTATAAAATTCTTGATTTTTTAAAAATTACAAATTGTTTTTTTAAAGTCAGTTTTATATTTAGTTTTATATAACATTTATTTTTTTATATGTTTTTAATCAATTAAATGTAGAACAAAAGTATTAAGAATGTATTTGTACACAGAACAGTAAGAATGAGAGTTAATGAAAATCTTTAGTGAAAAATTACAAATATAAATCCTTATTTTATTACAAAATATAATTTTTTTTTATTTTTATTTTTATATTTTTTATATATTTATCAATTTTTAAAAATTAAAAAATCAGACAACATGTACATAAAATCAATTTAGAAGATTATTTTTGTATGATGCATTGATTTTACATTACTTCAACAGTTAAGAATCGATTAAAGATGAAATCTTGTTTCAAATTACATTAAAATAAAAATAATTATTATATTTGTTTATTTATTTATATATTTATTATTATATAAATATTTTTATTTATTTATTTATTGCTTTTCAATGAAAAGTATGGAAATCAGCAAAAAAATTTAATTTGTCATTATTTTTCAAGTAAAATCATGAAAGTCATAGATTAAAATATAAAAAAAATGTTTAAATTTTTGTTTAATTCTTTGTTTTTACTAAATTACTGAAGTTAAAATGTTTGTATTTTGTATTATTATCTATAATACCAATTGGAAAAAGATTAAAAAAGCATTGATAATTGAATGTAGATAATTAATTGGGTATTAAATGTAATATTTATTTTTTTTTATTTTTTTTTTTTTTTTTTTTTTTTTTATTTTTATTTTTATTTATTTTTTTTTATTTTTTTTTATTTTTTTATTTTTATTATTTGTTTTGATTTTTTTTAATTTATTTTTTTATTTTTATTTTATTTTTTTTTTTTTTTTTATGATAAAATTCCTGTAATTTCTCTAAAAGCATATATTTTCATCAGAAGTTTTATTCATAGACACTTTAACGAAAGCTTTTTAAAGTCATGGAAAATGATCTGCTAAATCAGGGAAAGTCATGAAAAGTCATGGATTTAAAAAATTTTATTTGGGCAGATACCCTGAATGAAGTTTAGTGTGATCATTTAACAATCTATTCTGTCTTTTTATGATTCTTTCATCTGAGCAAATGTAGAATTAATAAGAATATAGCTATTTACTCTACGGCATTGTCTGAACAGAAAGGAATAGTTAAAATTTATAAAATCCTTGTTTTTTGAAAATTGCAGATTTTTTTTTTTATTTTTCTTTGTTGCCGTTTTTGACATAAAGTAAAAAAAAAAAAATAGTTTAATGTCAAAACGATGTTAAATGATTGAAATTGTTTTGTTCTATTTAGAATATTAATAATTTGTTGCTTGTGCAATAGTTTACATTATATTTTGTGACATATGTATATTTTGTTTTACCTGTTAATGTATATTTTATAAAATTAGTTTTTACTTTTTGAGATATGTCTAGTTTTGGTTGTTTCCTATACAATAGCTTGTAAATCAACAGCATCCCTAAAACCGTTCATTACTTGTGAAGTTTAATGTTTCCTTGTGATGCATTGAGATGAAATTTTAACTGCCTCAGCTTTAAATGCTTGTGGACATTTATAAATTTTTTTTTGTTGTAGTAGGTACTTGTTTTACATGTACATTCTGAGTTTTAAAGAAAAATAAATGGAGTCATGCTTATGTATGTAATTTTTTTACTGTCTACTCCCATTGTGTTTTTAATTGCTTCTATTTAGCCTCACGGGTGTGTCGGTTTCAAATTTTGTAATCAATTTTTAACTACCTTCCTGTCTAGTTAAAGATCTAAATTTTAGCATATACAGTGGGCTTAATGGGATCAGTTTGGGACACCCCAAAATTTACCCCCCCCTTTAATTTACACATACTACATTTCAAAACAAAATGAAAAAACACACCTTATATTATCCTGCATTTGTGTGTATTAACCTTCAAAACATAAGAATTGTATGCATAATAAAAAAAAAATGATCAATTGTTGACTATCTACAATTTTTTTCTAAGAACTAATTGATAAATTGCTCGTAATCATAATCAACCGGTCATAACGATTTAAAATTTCGATCTCTAGTTTTAATGTTAAATCATTTAGCTTTCTGGCTTCCAAATCGACAAGCTGCATGTAAGCGAGCAAGGCATAAAATGTGAATAGGTTCCTTCTCAGTTCCGATAAGAATGTGTTGCCTTCTGCTTATTATGACAACCACTGACTACCAGCAGTTGTGCGTATTTCTGAAAATTTTCAGGAACGTGAAATACCCCACTCCTTTCATTCCCTATTTCCCTAGGTGGAAGAGGGAGAACCCGTAAAACTGCCTCGACGTAGGGAGCACATTGTCATCCAAAATAGTGCAGTAGGCATCGTCGTTGAGCTTACCATGAATGGGGACCAAAGTTCCCAGTCTATATCAGGAGAAATACCCCCAGACCACAATTCCACCTCCGCCGAACTTGACTGTTGGCACCATGCATTCTGGCAGGAGACGTTCTCCAGGCAGATCCAGACCCTGCCATCCGAACGGTAAAGGGTGAACCTTGATTCGTCGCTCCAAAGAAATCGTTTCCACTGATCTACGGTCCATTTTCGATGTGCTTTGCACCACATTAACCAAGCAGCGCGGTTTAACTTTGTGATCAAAGGCTTATGGGCAGCAGCACGACCATTAAAAAACCAAGCAGATGTGCTTCCTTACGGATGGTATTCATTGAAACAATACTCCCGGATGCCTGTTGAAACTCCTCGCGGATGAGGGTCATCGGTTGGGTACGGTTCTTCCGAATTTCTCTGGACAGCACTCGTCGGTCTCTATCTTCCAGTTTCGTTGGTCTGCCGACTCGAAACACATTCGAGTCGGCATATTCATACACATTCGATTGTCGGGACACATTCCGACAATCACCGCTCAATTTCCACTTCTTAATCACATAGGCCACTGTCGATTTTGGGTACTCCAGATCTCTAGATATGTCCCTTAAGGATCAGCTACATTTGTGATAATTATACCTCTCTCGAAATCAGAGAGCTCCGAAGCGACTAATGCCGATTTTGTTTCCTACACGATGTATACCGGCGGGGGCCGTGACGTACCTCAGGACAGCAGATATCGTCATTTGCATAGGTGTCCAAATACTTACTGGTAGACAGTGTGCATACATTTAGGCATATATGTGTGTATAAATACATATAAAGAATTTATGTAAAGAGCTAGATTTCCCGTATCTATATTATACTATTAGTAGGTTTTTACTTAAAAGCTTTTTCCAACACATTTCTATTTTCATCTGAATATAGTATATTCCTTCTTTCATTGTCCTTTTCCCCACCACGTGGATTTCTATATTTAAAAAACAGTATTCGATTTCACGCTGTTAATGCTTTCTAATGAACTGGCTAATTTGAAGTAAAAAAAATATCGTATTAAGGAAGTAGATCAAAGGACGCCATGAATTACTGTTTGTTCTATCCAGGCTATTTCTAGAATAGGTAACGCCAGGCACCGTAACAATGATTAAAATCTTGTTTAAAGAGCAATTTTATTTCTCATTATTAAGTAATAACGCGACTGGAGGTAGCAGGTAATAATCTCAACGCGGATATTTTATTTCTCCGGCGTAGGTTAGAGTTTCCCTCACCGGCTCTTTTCTCGCGACCTTCCTTATATTTGTTATTACGAAATTAATAAGCTTTATGTTGGGAAATTCGTTCTGTAACCAAGAATGTATTTATAAGGAAGCCTTGAGGTGTCTGGATGCTCCCGGAAATGTTTTCAACGCAAGATTTATTTAATAAAGATTTTTTTAAAAATCTATTTAAAATTTACATATATCACTGGTTTATTTTACAAGTGTTGAAAAATCGTTTGCAACTATATAAAAAAAAATAAAAACACTTTTTTGCATTAGAAATGGTCACATGACGTTAACAAATAAGGCGATTTCACGCAATAGGGCAAATTCTTAAATTATGACAATTCTGGCTTTAGTTTCAAACGGAAGGGCAGTTTATTGTTTGTCTATTGGCTGTTGTAAACATGAAAATGAATGGGAAGGGCATTATAGTAGTTCATGACGTTGCGACAAATTGCCTTATTTAGCATTGATTTCAGTGCATATAAACATGATTACATTGCAGAAGCAGGTTTGAAAGGCTGACCTTGAAAAGCTAGAAAAATAAATTTTCTACTTTAAAACGGTAGTTTATAAATTACTGATTACGACATACTGTTTTCGAATATTGCTGCCATAATATGCAATTTTGGGAAATAAATAAATGTAAAAAAATTTCTCAAAATTCCTTTCTCAATACTTTTTAAAATCTTCCTTCTTATTCATAAAATTACTTTAGATTCTTCTGGTAAATTCTGGAGCGTTAATTAAATGTGCCCCAGTATTTACCAGGTAAATTTAAACTCCGGTTAAAATTTAAATCGTAAATTAAAAACAGAATCGTATTTTTTAAGGTATAATGGAATTACGCTCAGCATTTCCGATTCCTTTTATGACTTATTTATGTATGTCAGGACCGTATCTAGGACTTGGCAAAGAATGCATTTGACACGGTATAACAATTAGTTACATTCGGTTCAGCTCTATTTACCTCTTCCCGTGAGTCATCGTCAAAGACACCCCAGAACAGGACCGGTTTGAACTAGAGAGAAACTTCGGACTTCTCCCAACCAATAGAAGTGTCCGTTAGTTTGGGGGATTTCGATCCCTTGACGTTCTGGAGTGAACCCCTGTTTTTTCTCCGAGAGGCAGTCGGATATTTTTGAGCGGACAAGGTTGTTACCAGAAGAGTAGAAGGTGAACAGCCGGCACCCGCGGCTTGTGGGATAAACCTTTTGAGAAAAATCTTCGCCATTTTTTTTAGGGCGGACGCCGACTCGAGAGCAGTCTTCGATATCTACAAATGATAAGTTGAATCCAGCAGTTGGCATTTATTTAATCCTTAGGCATTTATTTAATTGTATAAAATCATTTAATCAAGACCTATTTTCCATGTGTTTCTTAATGAGTTTTAATTTCTTCTTTCTCAAACAATAGGCCAACGTAACATTAATTTTACACATGGGCGTATCAATCGTAGGGTACACATTGTGCACAAAATGATTACTAATTGCACACACTGTCACATACACATACACATATATACCCTTAGAAAAAAAAGCGAAATATCAAGGAGTTATCCAAATGGGATAAAAATCGGTAGATGTGATGTCCATGTACAGAAAAACAAATGATTCAACTGATAGAGCTTCACAAAGTGAAAAACTCAATAATGCGTTTGCCCACCTCTGAACCTTATACAGGCAGTTATTCGGCTTGGCATTAATTGATAAAAGTGGCGAATGTTCTCTTGATGGGTATAGTGCCAAATTCTATGTAACTGGCTTGTTAGATCGTCAAAATCCCAAGCTGGTGAGACTATTTTTTTTCTTGCAAAAGGGGCGTTGATCCAGAGAAGGTTGGGAACCTTTGATCTAGAATTTAATAATTGAAACTTCCTTTGCATATGAACTCAAAGTTCTTCTAATTTCCATATAGATCCTTACACATGTTGTTTGGCAGCTTAATATTTTTTAAGAGGCGTACAAATATTTTTTTTTCTTGTAACGGGGGTGGTGGTCCTGAAAAGGTTGAGAACCATTAATCTAGAATATAATACCGGAAGTATAATTTATTTACGGACTTAACAGCTCTTTTAATTTGTCCATAGCGCCTTATACATGTTGCTTGACAGCACAGTATTTTTTAACGAGGGTGTTGGAATATTTTTTTCTTACAAAGGGGGCGATGGTAAAGAAAAGGTTGGAAACCTTTGATCTAGAATTTAATAACTGAAACAGCCTTTGCTTATGGACTTACAATTCTTTAAATTTCAATAAAAATATTCCTTAGCACAAAATAATTATCCTGCTACTTAACCCAAAAGAAACTTACTTTCAAAGCTTACTTGAACTTTGAATCGCAGCAGAAAGTTTTTATTTATCGTCTGATGAAAAAATGTTTTGGCGATCAAAATATTTTGATTTAAAAAAAAAGTAAAAAATGTATACTTTATGCCATATTTTTAAACTTAAGAACTACTACACTTCCTACGAGGAAGACATAATTTAATGATTTGACAGCTGATAGAACTTAGGCAAACCTACATATGGGTGTTTAATGTAAAAAAAAAAAAGTATAACTGATAAAAAAAAATAGAAGAGAAAAATATAAGTGGAATTCCTTTGTACAATAAAAGTTTCTGTAGCAAAGAATGGAATTAATGAAGTACAGAATATTTTACTTAAATTTTTAGCTGATAATTTCCATTTATTCTTATTTAGGTGATAAACTGCAGACAATATTTATTCAATAAAAATACTTTTCAGCACAAAGAAATTATCTTATCACTTAACTCAAAAGAAACTTACCTTCAATGTTTATTTGAATTTTGAATCGCAGAAAAAAATTTTATTTATCGTCTGGTGAAAAAGATTTTTGAATGAGATGAATATACTTAATTAAAAAAGTAAAAATATGTATTTTTATTTTTCAGCTTAAAAACTACTCCATTTTCTATACAAGGAAGACATAATTTAGTGGTTTAATAGCTGACAGAACGCTAGGAAAAAATACATACGGATATTTAGGGGCCAATGAAAAAAAGTATAACTGATAAAATCATACAAATGAGAAAAGTTTAAGTGGGATTCTACTGTGAAATAGTTTCTGTAGAAAAGAATGGAATTAAAGAAATACTAAAATCTTATTTATATTTTTATCCGATAATTCTCATTTATTCTTACTTAGCCGATAAACGGTAGACGATATTTATTCAATAACAATACTTCTCAGCACAAAGAAATTATCCTATCACTTAATCCAAAAGAAATTTCCCTTCAATGCTTACTTGAACTTTCAATCGCAGCAGAAAATTTTTATTTATCGTCTGGTGAAAAAAGTATTTTGAATTAAGAAAAGTAAAAAATGTATATTTTCATGGCATATTTTTCAGATTAAGAGCTACTACATTTTCTACAAGGAAGCCATAATACGCTTCTTTGAAAGCTGATAAAACGTAAGAGAGAGAGAAAAAAAAAGTCTTCGAAATGGAAAAATGAGTGCTCCTAACAACATCTACCATTTCATACAATGGGAAACATTTGCCAAACATGAAGCAGAATATAAGTCATTTTTTTCACCTCAATCTCGCTGAAACACAAACAAACGTCAAATTCTTGGTATTTCAGCTGGCTTTCTTTCTTATTCCTGTTTCGAAATAAAATAGGTTCTATTGTCGTGAGATCTAGAAAGCAATGTGTTATGCAAGTTTAGAAAATTTAAGTGACATACGAAATGGTAATTAATTAACAAAACATTGACTGTGATAGTAAAACTTTACAGGAAAAAAATCTTCATGTACTGAAATTTGATTGTTTTTTTCTCCCGTTATTACCTTATCGTTTTTCTTTTATTTAGATAAATATTTGCTGTCAACACAAGTCAATGGAATTTCTTCTGTTCACAGTTGTATTATTGTATTGTAGAAGAGACAATTAAATTTGAATTTTTTTCACTAGTTTTTTACTTAACATAGTTTTATTAAATAGTAATTCAAGTAGCAATTATAAATAGTACTTTAGAGGTTCAAGAACGTATTATACAAGTAATAATAAGATATTATGGGAAAACAATTTTTAAAACCAATTTACTTCGAAATAGGGACTGTAAGTACAATATACGTCAGTAAATAGCTGTCCAATAAACAAACATAAAAAGTTGAAATTTAACTATCCACAGTTAAAATAAATAGAAATCCTCTGGTTTTCGGAATAATTAATTTGGTATATTCCAACTTTAGAGGATCAGATGACTTCTTGGCGTTTTCTGGAAAGGATCGCCAAGTCATCACCAAAATGACGCCAAGTTATGTTCAATTTTTAAATGCGATTTTGTAGACTAATATGAGTTAACTGGTGGTAAATCTTGCAAAAGTAAGTAGAAAAGTCAAATTTGATAACGATAAAGGTTGGATATCGTTTCATAGATCATATTAATCAATTCAAAAATTTACAAATAATATAATTAAATACTTAAAAAAAAAACGAATTAAACAATGTTTTGATAATTAAAATAAATAAAACATCTCAATCTACCATAATTGCAAGGGTTTTCAGAAATATGAGGGTCTAGAATTTGGCAATATCGCGAAGAATAGAGGAATTCCACGCAGCAAGGTGCATTTCAACTCATGACGATTCTGGCTTTCGTTTCAAACGGAAAGGCAACATATCGGATGCCTATTGGTTACCGTAAAAGTGAAAACGAATGGGAAGGGCATTAAAGTAGTTCGTGACGTTGCGTGAAATCGCTCTATTTGGTATGACTTCCTAAACTCCGAGAAGTCAATAATTTCTACAAATATAAAAGTCTGAACTTGCTAGAAGCGGTTAGAAATATATGACGTCTTTAAAGTTAATTGCAGGTTAAATGTAATTAAATGAGGGATACTGGACCTTGATTAGAGTTGCTAATATGAACAATTTTCAGATGAATTTTCTATTTATTTTACAGAAAGAATTAAAAGTATAGAAGGAATATCGTAAAGGATAAAAGACCTTTGTGATTAAAGAAGAATAAAAAGACTGTAAACAAAGTGGGGAAATTATTTATTCGTAATATTTTGCCTTTAACGATGTTTAAAAGTAAACTAGAATTAAAATTAATGAATTAGAATTAAAAAGACAGTGATATAATGCACGCATAAAGCAGTATAAAATAGGTTAAAACTAAAAAACGATATCAAAGTTAATTTCTGGTTAGATATAATTAAATGTGGTGACTGATACTAGGGGCCGGCCTCACCAAAAACGTTTAACAGATAACCTCGATTAATCGCTGATTAAACGGATAATTGCATCACACCTTGGTTGGCGAAATGGGTTAATCAAGGTTTGCCGTTAAACAACTTTGGCGAGACCTGCCCTAAACCTTATTAAGATTTCAAAGTTAATTTTTAATTAGATATAACTAAGGGCCGGTATCATCAAAGTCGTTTAACGGATAACCGTGATTAACCAATGGCTTCAATCAGTGCTATGACGCAATTCTCCGTTTAAAAAGAGATTAATCGCGGTTAGCCGTTAAACAACTTTGGTGAGACCGGCCCTTAATGTGATGATTGATACAGGGCCTTAATAAGGTTTATATTATGAGCAATTTAGAAATATAACTTATACTGTTTTATAAAAAGAATGAAAAGTACCAAAAGAATAAACCGAAATCTTTGTGATTAAAGAAGGTGACAGCGAACACTTCAAATCGATTTAGGAAACTATCAACTTAAAATTATGAAATTCTGTATTATATACGTTGAAGTATAACTCAATTAATGCTACTTACAAGTTTTTGAAAATCTAAAGGCAATCCACACTATGGCCCACTGCAAGCCATTACCACAGTCTGGAGGGGGTATGGCTTATCGTAATCTATAGTGGCAGACGATAAAATAGCCTTGGCGGACGATGGTTCCGCAAGCGGTTTTTCTCAAAAAATCAAAGGCAGACAGATGCGCAACTAAAGTGCGCAGTAGACACTATGGACGAATCGACGAGATCGGCTCATTTAGTGGCCCAGCATGTGGATGTAATGTAGCCTCCACACTATGGTCAATTGTTCACCACTTCCTGATGATGACCTTGGACGATGGTTCACGGGTTGTATCCACACGATGGGCCACTAAATGAGCCGAGCTCGTGGATTCGTCCATAGGGTCTACTGCACACTTTAGTTGCGCATCTGGTTGCCTTTGATCATTGGAGAAAAACGGCCTCCGAAGCCATCGTCCGCCAAGGTTATTTTATCGTCTTCCGCCATCGATCACGATAAGCCAAACCCCCTCCAGACAGTGGTCATGGCTTGCAGTGGGCCATAGTGTGGAGGGGCCTTAACCCTTGAACCATCGTCCAAGGCCACCTTCAGGAAGTAATGAACAATTGGCCATAGTGTGGAGGCTACATAACAACTTTTTTAATCCATTAACTGTGACGTATATTTTATAAAAATGAATCAAAAGTGGAACATTGTTTATTTTATTTTATTCTTGTTATTATTTCTTTGTAACGAGGGGAAAATTAATAAATCACCGATCCAGGCCCATAGGGCCATGAGGCCCACCAAGCTTCTAACGGTGGTGGTGGGTCCTCGTAATTTAGAAGCAGGGATCAAGTAGAAGAACCCCAGGCTTCTCCTGCAACCTCCAGAAGTATGATGAGCCACAATTAAAGAGCACAATGGATCTTTGGTCTGCTCGTGTCCCGAATCCGTAATCCTCAGGCTATGAGTTGTTTTACCTGCTTATACGCAACAATGAATTAAACATGAAATATGTTAAGTTTTCTAAATCTTGAAATTTTCTATAGTGTAAGAATTTTAATTTGACTCAGTTTTTTCCATATATATGTAAATTACTGCCTCGTTCTCTAAATATGGTGCAAAGTTCTTACTGTAAAAATATTAGCAAGTAAAATATGTGTTAAAATATTTATTCTAATATCTCAAATTGAACAGAAAAATCTCAGCGTACAAGCTTTATATTGAGACTCAATCTGGTCCTGCCACCTCGTGAGTTGCTATTTGGGAACTTGAAGGACATTTCGACCACGGATCTATCACACATGCCCCAGTTGCTATTAATGAATACGTCGGATCTTTAGCAGGCTTAAACTTTGAACTCGCAACACTGCAGGTATGAGATCGATAAATTGGTAAATGATAGATAGGTAAATGAGTTCCTGTGGCTTCTACAATGTGAAAGTTAAAAGTTACGGAGAACTAAATGACGAAGAGCTTAGTAAAAGGTGACGAAGAAAAATAAAGTGTGAAATAGAATTTACTCTATCCATCACCTAGATTCTTCAATAGAAAAAAAAAAAAGAATTTGACCAGCTACTTTTTTCGTTTGTCTTTAAAGCTTCATAACTTTTCTTCACTTTTACCATCCCCTACAAGCACGAACAGTGCATGAATTATGATTCAGGTGTAAAAAAGATTTAAGTAAATAGAATAGTATGCTGCCAGTCATAATTCAATAAATATTTTTTTTCCAATAACTGAGATTAAAAGAATCTTCCGGTGTATCAACGGTCATTGCGCATATTTGTGTCAAATAAATTATACCTTTGCACAAAACAGTTTAATGCAACGCCTTAAAGAAAGATAAAATTACATAGCATAAAAAAAAGCTACCGTCCGGTCTACTAGAATCGTGGCTGAAACGTCTCACAGAAAGCTTGTAAGAAAAAAAGTGGCATCATTTTATGGCAGACGATTTCTTTTCCCTCTATCATTAAACTGATTGAGAGCGTAACGGGTCGCGATTGGTTTATTCTAATTTTTGGAAAATGACGTCAGCTGAAATAAAAATGAACCAGTATAAAAGAGCGAGGCGCAATTTTTGTATTGTAATTATCTTGGAACATATACTACGACTTCGATTACAAAGTGAGTTGCTTTTACTTTATTAAAGAAAATATTAAAGATGTGAGGTAAAATTTATAAGAAACAACATACCGTGAAAAAGGATTTACTTGTAGTCTAATAAGATATATCAATGTATTAACCCTTAATTTGGCTAAGTCCGCTACAACGAACAATCAAATAAATAAAATTTTTATAATAAATATATATTTTAATCTATAATATATAATATATTAAATATATTATTATTATTAATTATTAAAATTATTATTATTATTGTTATTATAATTTATTTAAATATATTTTAATCGATATTTGAAAAAACATCTTATCAAATTAAGGGTTAAAAGTAATTATTTTAGGTATCTCTTATTCTGAAGGACAGACTGGCAATACTTTCAATTTATATTGTTGCATAAAGTAAAATTTAAACTGAGTGTTAAGTGTTGACATTTAAAAGTTAAACTTTCTGCTTTCGACACATTTATCATCAATAAATATTGAATTTTATAAGTTCCTAGGTAGAGTGAATTATGGCGTCTAAAATAGTTTTCATTAGAAATGTTAATATTGGGAAAAATATAAATATCCCTGTCAAAACTATAAACTAAAATATATTTGGTTAAAATTATAAATATCGATTTATTCAGTTTAAAATTATACTGTTGCACAAAGCAATATTTGAATTGAACATAAAATGTTGACATTTAAAAATTAACTCTACTACTTTTGATTTATTGACTGTAAATAGCTGTTAAATTTTAGAAATCCATACAGTAGTTAATGAAATAGGTCTAAAGCGCTTTCATTATAACTGTCAACATTGTTAAAATATAAATATCGGTGTTGAAAATATAAACTAAAATATAATCAGTTTAAATTTTAAAAATCAATATAATAAGTTTCAGCTTATATTGTTCAAATTATACTTTTGTATAAAGCAAAATTTACACTTGGTATAAAATGTTAGCATTTAAAAATTAAAACTTTCGTTTTTGACTTATTTATTGTTAATAAATATTAAATTTTAGTATTTATACCATAGTTAATGAAACAGGTCTAAAATATTTTCATTAAAATAGTTAATATTGTGAAAAGTATAAATATCCATGCTAAAAATATAAACTAAAATATAATAGGTTAAAATTTTAAATATCCATTTATTCACTATCAAATTATACTTATGTATGAATCAAAATTTAAACTGAAGTTCTAGTAATATTGTTAAAAGTATAAATATCTATATATCCACTTTCAAATTATATTGATGTATAAAGCAAAATTTAAACTGAAGCTCTGGAAATATTATTAAAAGTATAAATACCTCTATATTCGCTTTCAAATTATACTGATGCTTAGAGCAAAATTTAATCTGAAGTTATGCTAATATTGTTAAAAGTATAAATATCTCTATATTCGCTTTCAAAATATACTGATGCTTAAAGCGAAATTTAAACTGAAGTTATGCTAACATTTGTAAAAGTATAAATATATGTATATTTGCTTTCAAATTATACTGATGTAGAAAGCAAAATTTAAATTGAAGTTCTGTTAATATTGTTAAAAGTATAAAAATCTATATATTCACTTTAAGCTTTAATATACACCGAATCTAATTATGATATAATTTTCATGATATACTATATAAGTGTTATTTATGTTTTCATACTGTTTGTCATTATTATGCCAACTGTAAACTTAGACTGTAAAAATGTACATTAAACACTTCTTTAACATTTATTATTCATTTGTACACAAAATGCATAGGTCTATCCATATTATATTAAAATAACGAAAAATATTTCCACGAAAAACTTATATTTTCAGCAAACGTAGCACCACACGGCGCCCGTCGCTGCGGTGCCTCATCCGGATGCTCATTGGTGCCGTCAAACCGAAAGTCCGGTCCACGTGCAGAAGATTTCACTGCACGCTAGCACAATAGAATGAACTGTTTCTCGTTCGGTCAGCGGATTAAATTATATTAATTGTTTTTAACGTTTGGAAATCATATATTCTGCGAAAAACACCTTGACAATTTTTAAAAACAAAACCAAGGATATGGTGTTATAGATATAACTTATATAATGTCTGTAAAACACAATGAATGGTAAAATTTGGACTGTTCTGTTAGAATTCGTTTCTTTTTTGTCTAACAAAACAAAATTGTTTTTCAGCGAATTATTTCAATAAATAGAATACATCACCGAAATTACTTTGCCACACTAAAACATTTCCCTTTATAATGAAGAAATACTTCTTTTATATTTCCATGAAAACAAAATCTTACAATATATAAATTTAAACATTAACCGTCTGCAAAACCGTATGGCTAGTTAATCAATTAAAAAACCAAAAGCGTTTTAGCACGTAAGTCTCCGCTCTAATACAACGCTTAATACCGTATCTTCGGATGATTCTGAATGCCAAGTGCAGGAAAAACAGCTGCACTTGCCTCAGTGCTATAGTATGCTGTGCTTCTCCAGTAGCCCATACATATAAAGCGTGATTTTCTATTAGTGCGCAGTACGTACACATAAAAATTTCTTATGTTTGTTTGCTTTTGAACGCCCTACGTGGTGCAGCACCTAGTACCGCACGCACTGCGAGAATACAAGCAAGCAAATCAACATATTTGAATATATTATAAATAATATTTATTATATACCATATAAAGATAGGTAGACATAGGTGCAGAAAATTATTGTCTCTCATAATTTTGCTAGGGTGTGCAGTGCACACCCTGCACATATGGACCGAACGCCACTGATATATATATATATATATATATATATATATATATATATATATATATATATATATATATATGTATATATACATACATATGTATATATGAGTGTGTGCACTATAATTGACAAATATATAATGCTATTCATTTTAATATATTATTATATATTATATTTTTTATATATATATATATATATATATATATACATACATACATATATACATATGCATGTAAACATACATGTATATATGTGTGTGTATACTCTATATACTAAATATCGAAGCAATGTAAAGTTTATTTTAATAATTAACACATATTTAGAATTTGATTCAGTCATTTTATAACTATATAGAAGCTGATTTATTTTTTTAATGTCATACAAAATATTTAAAACATCTAGAATAAA
The DNA here is from genome assembly GCA_032207245.1 of Pardosa pseudoannulata. Classification (NCBI taxonomy): domain Eukaryota; kingdom Metazoa; phylum Arthropoda; class Arachnida; order Araneae; family Lycosidae; genus Pardosa; species Pardosa pseudoannulata. The sequence goes on from CM063507.1 coordinate 15,376,396, forward strand.
ATTAAATAATAATTATTGCATTCCTTTATTTTATACAGAAAGAAGTAAGCAGGATTATTAGACAGCATTATCATGAAGTTTAAACAGATTTTTCTTACTTCAATTTTCTTGGCAGGTAAGAATGTAAATCATTTATTAAATATTTTTATTTACTTCTTACATATTGCACTAGATTATTTATAAGAGTTACCTAATCTTTAATTTAAATTTAAATTTTCTTTTTAATTTTCTTTTTGCCAGTTATGATTGTGTCATTGTGGAATACAATTCTACTCCTTTCTGAATTAACACTGTTTAAAATTTTTACGTTAAAACTAGCAGAAAGATTCAGCATTGCATGGGTAAAAATATAATTTGATATTTTATTTATATTAAAGTTAAATAAGTTGGTTGTAGGGAATGGTGAAAATTTTCTAATAAAAAAGTTTTATAAAACTGTATTTTTTACACACAAAAAAAAAAAAAAAAAAAAAAAAAAATTAACGCAAAGCTTTAGGTACATAATATTTCACTTTTATCTGTCAGGAAAGTAAACCTACAAAATATCTGGCTTGTCACTTTTTATGCAATGCACGCATTTTTAGGTATATATCTGTTTATATATACAGTCAAACCTGTCTATCTCGAAACCTGCTTATCTCAAACCTGTCTATGTCGAATTTTTTCAATTTCCCTACTTTTTCAATAAAAATTTAACGTATTTTCCAAGCCTATCTCAAATTATTTTTTCCCAAACCTGTCTATCTCGAATTTTCGTAAGAACACTGTGAGCCTTATTGAGTTGACAACCACACAAGTTCCCATTTCTAGGACTTCTAGTTTTCTCTCTCGGGGGATTATTTGGTCAGGGACTCGGTGGGAATTGTATTAAAATCGGGTTCTCTGCTCTGGAATAATAAGGGATCGGGCTTTTAGAGGAGGGGGGAATAGGAGACGAGAGAAATTTCTTTTTGGAAATAGAACTGGTTCCCGGTCTATAGGCTAATGACTAAAGTATCATCTCGCAACTTGCTGTCTCAATTTTAGAGTTAAAAATGGCAGGTGTTAAAAGAAAATTGAATGTTTTAACCATCGAAAAAAAATGGAAATTCTGTCATTTTTGAAGGAAAACCCTTCTATGAAGTAAAACGTAGTCGCCGCTAAATTTGGAATTCCACCCAGTACTATTTTACTATCATGAAAAACAAAGATATCGTACAAAAGAACTTCGAAAATGGCTGCAAAACAATAAAAAAGAGCCGTGCATAAAACTAAAAGTACTTCAAATTTTCAAACTTTTGTATCGCGTAAAGAAATTTTCTTAGTCTATTTTCATAAAACCTGTGTATCTCGAAACCTGTTCATCTCGAATTTTTTTTTACTCCCAAGAGATTCGAGATAGACAGGTTTGACTGTATATCAATTATATTAGGCTAATTTTATAGTGCTAAAGTCAAAAGTGAAAGGCTTTTTTTTTCAGTTTTCGGTTTCTGTTATTAAAAGAAAGCATTGTGTTTGTTTGGTAGAGTGAAAGTTATTTCTCATCCTAAATATTAGGAAAGGATAGTCACGTGAGAATTTTCGGCAATATTGAATGTTTAACCAAAAAAAAAGTATTTCACAGTCCATAATGTTTAAAGAAGTGTTTGAAAATTTGAGTAAAGTTACCAATTACATACACAAGTTCGGAAAGAAAATCCATGTACTTCTGGTGAAAATTCCCTAAATTATTAACTCCTTAAGTTAAATTTTGAACTCTTTTCAAAATTCCAAGAAAAAATCATAGAAATAAACTTATTTTTTAACTAGACAGTTAGAAATTCTGGGATTTTGAAAAAGGCCAGATCGTTCGGAATAGAAGAATTACGAAAGTGTGCAGAACAATTTAAGACATGCTTCATTAAAATGTTTCAAAATCGACTTTTCAAGAAAATTTCATAAAATCGTTATTTAAAAAAAATTATGTTGCACAACGGAAAAAAAACTATTAACATCTGATATACAAAAGAAAAATAAAATACAAGAAAGAAAAGTAAAAAAGAAAGATAATTGTCATTTTCTCACAAAAATATTACTCCTGTAAGATCTGCCTTTTGAACTGTAAACATGCCAACAAGACTTAAAATGTCTGAAACTCTCGACAACATAATCTTGTCTATTGTTTCGCCAAGCGTCGCTGGAAAGTATGCTTTGATGGTTGAAGAAATTAGCGCTCTGAAGGTTTTAATTAATATCTCTTAAGTAAAGTCCTAAAAAAATTTAAAGTAAACAGTGACCTTCCTCCCGTCAAGAAGGTCTAGAGTTCAAAATCGCACCGTCAATGAGCAAATCTGTAGGGTATTCCTTAAAGAGATATCTAAGTGTGAAAACCACATTCTAAAAGCTATAGCTTAAGGCGTTTTCCAATGTACAAAGCATTGAGGTGGATCTATGACGTACCTCTTTCATGTATCCACCACTATCGCCAATTGTTCACCAATTCCTGATGGTGACCTTGAACAATGGTTCACGGGTTGCATCCACACGCGGGGTCACTAAATGAGCTGAGCGCGTGGATTCATCCATAGGGTCTCCTGCGCACTTTAGTTGCGTATGTAGCTGCCTTTGATCTTTGTAGTAAAACCGCCTCTGAAGCCAACCTTCGCCAAGGCTATTTTATCGCCTGCCACCATCGACAATGATAAGCATACCCCCTCCAGACGGTGGTAATGGCTTGCAGTGGACCATAGCGCGAAGGGGCTTTTACAATGAACAGACGCGAATTAAAATTTTTGAAACTCTAGGCAAACATCAACGTGTTTGTTGTTTCGCCAAGCGTCGCTGGAAAGTAAGCTTTACAGGGTGAAGAAATCGGCGCTCTGAAGGCTTTAATTAATATCTTTTAATTAAAGTCTTAAAAAATTTAAAGTAGACAAAAAGACAAAAAAAATTTAAATTGTCCTTCCTCTCTCAAAGAAGATCTAGTGTAAAAAATCTCATCATGATCGGAGCAAAACTGCAGACGACATTGCAGGCTATAGAAAATGACAATCTTTTTAAATATAGTTAAACGTTCTTAGATCGCCCTACCTCTCGGAGGCAGGAAGGTAGATTCTCGTTTCTAAAAGTGGGATAAAGGGCTACTGACCAAACGCCTAAGGGTCTGTAAGTTGTTAAACTGTAGGGGTGACCGAGAACTATGGGCTATGAACATTAGATTTTTTAAATAAAGTTTTTATTATTTCAAGTATACCTATTGTTTTATATATTTTTGTTACTGTCCTTGTTAATCGTGTCTTACATTCAAATAAAATTATTTAAACTAAGCGGAGGAAAGTATGTCTGTAATTTAATAGGTGTAAAAGGAAGTTACGATGTGTAAACATTAGATTTTGTTTTTATTAAAGTTTTTATAATTTAAAATATACGTATTATTTGTAAATTTAAAAAATTAAAAGATAAGGAGACAGATTTCTTTCCGGAGAGGCTTAGTAACATAAAGCTAAGGACTGCCTTAAAATGCACATTAAATTTCTGTTAGAAAGAAAAAAAGTCATTCATTTAATGATCACTGAATTTTTCCAACACATATCATAAATATCCTGTCCTAATGAGATATTTTAAAACAACTCTTGGAAATAAAAAAATCTCCCGAAAATAGAAATATCCCCATTAATTGGCCTAATTAGCTTTTTGCTCAAAAAGTTGTTATAGAAAATTTTTTAAAGTGCCTTATTTTACTTTTTTCTCTAATTAAATTTGATTTTGAAAAAAATCTTGTTAATTTGTCTGCTCTTGGTAGCAGGGAGTTCCACTCCGTGAAAGGTTGTTATTTTGGCTTTTGACAGGTGGTCACATTAATGGGATTGTGGAATATTAATTTTCTTTAAAAGTTGAGAGGTAATAATTTGGATAGGCAATATTTTGGATTGGTGTTGTTTGGACACTATGTATAATCTATATTTTCAACAAATGCTCCTGTAGATCACTAAAAGTTATATTATTCTGCTATAAGAACTTGAAGGATGACCGAATGGGTAGGTAATGATTTTCGGTAAAGAACTTCTTGTAGTAGTCTCATATTCGCATGGATGTTCGTAGTCGTTCGGAATCAATTATATAAAGCAGTAGGTACTGGTCGCATTAGCTCTCGTGTAGCAGAAGAGTAGAAGGCAGCTATTCGAACCAACCTTTCTCACAAATCATTCTGATCACAGACTAAGAATAAAACAAATATGTGTTCATATTTCGTTTATTTCAAGCAAACTAGTGTAACATGTAATATACAGTTCCTTATCAGAAGATAACATAAATAGTTTTATTCCTCCGAGTGGTCCACACCGAGGAAAAAAGTGTCCAAAAATACGCTAAAGGTTTATTGTGTCAGTGGCCAAAGCGTTCTATTCTTTACTTCACCCTTTGTCGACTAGAATGGAATACGGGAAACCCACCCTCGTTATTGTCCCTTTACTTCCGGTTATAGATAAATATATAAATAGATATTATAGATTGTTAATTTTTAATACACATAAAGCTCGTCAAGTCTCGAAGATCATCCCATAAGAAATAATGGATTCGGAAATTACAAATGAAAATATTCTTTAAGAGAATTATTTATATTTTTCTACAAAAGTTATCCAAGATATTTAAGTGGTGAAATTAGAGACACATCTGTTACCGCAAACTAAATACTTCGAAATAGAGATTTACAAAGCCATGAAAAGCTATCAGCGTCTTTGTGCCTCAGGAAGTAGAGGTGCACCCCTCAATAAATGTCAGTCAAAGAGAGGTGCAGTTCCTAAACAATCGACCTGACCCTCCTAACTCAAAACTCCATGGAGAAAAACACTGGCAGAAATGTACATTACATCCATTTTCGGAACGTTTTGGGGGGTCGAAAATTGTACGCGACAAACGTTTTGAAGTCATCATCGGTTTGGGGGAATTGTACGTGCGAACCGCTTAGAGGGTTAAATTTCAGTAGCTGTTTCCACCAGAAATATCCAAAATTTAAAAAAAAATCTCTATTTGTCCTGTGTCATAATACGATACTAATTTGTGAATTTGATTTATTTACTTGCTTGTTAATGGTGTTGATTTACTTATTGGACATAATACCTTTCGAGCTATAAAAAATCATCATTAAAAAGCATAAATATATTCAAAGTTCTGCTCTGTTTAGAAATTTTTTTTCTAGGTTTATAATAAGAGAGTACAGATGCACTTAGCATGTCTCGTTTTTCATCGCCAAATTCGGCAATTTTGTGGATTTGCCAAGTAGTGATAGTTAGGCCAAGATATTTCGTGATTCATAAAAAAATTGGGATAGTTTTGTCTTTAAAAAGAATTTACTCTGCAACTACTGAAAAAAAAGTGTTCCTTCGTTTTAAAAATGCATAAAATGTCATATTTCTTTATATTTTCCTCTCCCAATTTTCCAATCATTATAGTGTTTCATTTTGTTTCAAATAGTATTAATTGCTATATTTCTTTACCTTTTCAACTGAACCCCACCCCGAAAAAAAAAAAACCCGTTAGATTTGGTTAAATTTCAGCTTATGAGAAACAAGTTGTGTCCACCCTTTTATTTTATACATATATACGTATATACATATATACGTATATAATATTCATATATGTACGTATACATGCACATATATGTATACATACATGTATATGTATATATATATGTGTGTATATATATATATATATATATATATATTATATATATATATATATATATATATATATATGTGTGTGTGTGTGTGTGTGTGTGTGTGTGTATATATATGTATGTATAAATGTACATATATGTATACATGTGCATATATGTATACATACATGTATATATATATATATGTGGGTATATATATATGTGTGTATATATATATATATATGTGTGTATATATATATATATATATATATGCATGTGTGTATATATATGTATAGACACATATATATATATATATATATATATATATATATATATATATATATATATATATGCATATATATATGTATATGCATATGTGTATATATATGTATATATATGCATGCATGTATGTATGTATGTATGTATATATATATATATATATATATATATATATATATATATATATATATATATATATATACATACATACATATACATACATACATATATATATATATATATATATATATATATATATATATATATATATATTTATAATGAATCGAAAGACCTTCATTGAAGATTCTAAAAATATATACTACTTGCAGTAGTAAAATTTAATAATTTTTCTTAACACATTGTATGCAGGACACGTACTAGTACGTTTTCTGACGATTGATACTTGAGCGCGGGACTTATACTAGTACTTTTCTGACGATTGATGCTTAAGCGCGGGTCACGTACTAGTACGGGTTTTGCCGTGTACCTCTTCATAGAGGAGAATGCTTTGAACGTTACCACAATGTAAAACATTATTAGTTTTATGATTGCTCTTTTCATTTTTTTATAATGTAAAAATGTTTATATATAACATAATTCGAAAAAACTAAAACGATATACTACTATTTTTATTTGATTTTTAATATTTACGATAGTATTACAAATTTATGCACTAAAAATATATTTTTTGTTTACGAAAATCTCATGGTTGTTATTTATATAGTTTTATTTATATATTTGTTTATATATTTAAATATAAAATACGAAAAGTTTGTTAAAAATGAAATAATTTTCGATGTATTGAGATTTAACTGAATAACTAAAATTAATCTCAAACACCCGCTCCCGGTACAATTCCACTGCGAAATGTACCCGCACACAATATTTTAGATCTATTGAGATTTAACTGAATAACTAAATTTACGTGCAAAACGCCCGTTCCCGGTTCAATTCCGCTGCGAAATGTTTCCGCATACAATGTGTTAAGTTAGTATTTTCAATCTATTGAGATTTAACTGAATAACTAAATTTACGTGTAAAACGCCCGCTCCTGGTACAATTTCGCTGCGAAATGTACCCGCACACAATGTGTCAAGTTAGTATTTTCGATCTATTGAGATTTAACTGACTAACTAAATTGATGTTCAAAACGCCCGCTCCCGGTACAATTCCGCTGAGAAATGTACCCGTACACATTGTGTTAAGTTAGTATTTTCGATCTATTGAAATTTAACTGAATAATTAAATTGACGCCCCAAACGTCTACTCTCGGTACAATTCCTCTGCGAAATGTACCCGCACACAATGTGTTAAGTTATTATTGACTTTTAAAAGAATTATTCTAAAGGAGCAGAACTTTGTACTTTATGATGAATGGAAATAAGGCTTTATAATGAAGACTGTAAATCTCGAAAGGAATTAGGTTCCTTTAAAAGCAAAGTAAAAAGAATTTATTTTATATTTGCTCAAAGTAAAAACACACACGATATAAGCTGTGAGATTGATAAAGACATTCCTGGTTTTCTAATTACATATAGCAAGGTACAACTATTTCACTAAAAATGACTAAAAATAAATTCTGCATTTATCCCGGGAAAGAAACATATTTTTAAGTAAATATTCAAGCATTGTCTTCCTTGAAGCCAGTAGAGAAAGCATGTTTTTATTTGAGAGAAGCAATAAATAAATTTTCCTTCCACAGTTAATGTTCGAAGACACGCGATGCCTAAGTTAAGAGTACCCAAAAGGAACCGGAAAATTTCTTTTAATTCGTAAATAAGCGGTGACTTGAAAAAATAAAAGAAGGTGGACACTATTCAAGATTGCATCAAGGAAACTTCCTGTGCCACTGATTTCCAACAATCTGTGTTTATGATTTTGCTATATTCCACTTAACCCTTTGCCTTAAAACAACGTATGGGAGACGTCATCGTACTGCTGTGCCTAAAATGAGAACCTCGTATCACACACATGATGATTCTGTCTGGCCAAAAGTGAAAAGATCGTATCAGACATGTTATTGTTTTTAGGCGATAAAGTTTTTGTTTTTGCGTTATTGTTTGTTACAGTTGCAAGATAAGAGTTGGTCTTTTATTCTTAGTTGTAATTGAAATAGAGTATTATATTATATGCAATAAATAATTAACTATTGGTACTTAAAAAATTCTTTAAAAAAAATCTAAAAATTTAACCTAATGGCAAAAAAGAAAATTGATACTAATAATGGTTCTGGAAAGTGTCCTGATTACACCTCAGAAACTGAAACAGATACCGATTTGGATACATTTGAAGATACCATTGTAGTTCGTACTGTAAAAAACGTGTGCAAAATTTAATTAGTGATGAAACTGCTTCTGGTCAGGACGCAGGAGAAAAGCTTTCATCGAAAGTGGCACACACAATAGTCGATCGATTCATGAGATAAGAGGTTAAAAGGATCTATTTTAGAATACGATCGATAGTGTAGGAGAAGATAAACTTTACTCGCTTTGAATTTTGCTAACCCTAACTCATCAAGAATCCAATATGGATGCCTCTGTCCATTCCAGGTCCAACCGCTTCAGAAATTCAAGGACAGACAGACAGATAACTTAGGCTACTATTATATATATATATATATATATATATATATATATATATATATATATATATATATATATATATATATATATATACATATATATATACATATATATATATATATAATATATATATATATATATATATTACATATATATATATATATTATATATATTTATATATATATTATATAATATATATATATATATATACATATATATATATATATACATATAAATATATATACATATATTTATACATATATATATATATATAAATATATAGGTATATATACACATATGGATACATGTATATACATATATATATATATAATTTATATAGTTATATGTACATACGTATATACATGTATATATATATATATATATATATATATATATATACATATATATACATATATATACATATATATACATATATATATACATATATATATACATATATATATATAAATATATATACATATATATATATATAAATATATATACATATATATATATATATATATATATATATATACATATATATATATATATATATATATATATATATATATATATATATATATATATATATATATATATATATATATATATATATATATATATATATATATATATATATATATATATATATATATATATATATAAAGGTTAAAAGGATCTATAAAGGCGAAATTTGGGTCCATCAACGGACCCTTCACAAAACATTTTATCTTAAAAATGAACCTTTTACAAAATAATCTGTATTAATAACGGATTCTTCATAATATTCTCATTTTAATAACCAACCTTTCAAAAATCGCAAAAGCAAATGCAGTATTATGAGAGAACTTCAAAATCGCAAATGCAGTATTCTAAGATGTCATATATACGAGACTCATCCAGAAAATAAGTTTCCCTACTTAAAAGAAAAAAAAAAGATCTCGCACTTTCAGGGACATATTTATTGGCAACAAGTACATCAACGTTTCAGCTATTTTTCAACATAGCCATCAGCAGAATTCAGACAATTGTCGTATTGTGGGTTCAACTTTTGTATCCATCTGTCGTAGAACTCTGCCGCCTGTGAATGGAACCAGCCTTCCTGTTCCAGAACACCGTGCACGTCCCTCTCCGTACCGGCAGAGTCTTTTTGGATTTCTTCCTCACATAAGACCCACTATGACGCTAATGCATTGACGGTTGCTTGGTTTCCGGGGTAAAGTGCGAAATCCAAGTCTCATTGCCCGTGACGATCCTGTCGAGGAACTCGTCGCCTTCATCGTGATACCGTAGCAGAAATGTCAGTGCTGCTCCTAAGCGTTGAACTGTGTGTTCGAGCATCAGTTTCGGCTCATAGACATGACAGAGCTGACGATGAATTTCAATGGGCGCAATGCTTTGTGCATTCAAGATCACCGACCAAACCTTGAAGGTGGCGGGAGAAGGAATTAGAGTTGACATTTCGGACCACTGCTACCCCGCTGCTGGCAGGAGTCGGGACCTGTCAAACTAGCATATGATTGATACGTCATAGATCTGTTACGCATGCTCAATTGACACGGCTAATTACGTTTACTTTAAAGGGGAAAATATCGGGAAACTTACTTTCTGGATGCTCCTCGTGCAACCTGTTTTTCAATTTTAAGGATTTATATGTAATTTATTTCATTTTTTTTTTCTTTTTAAAACTTAACTTCTTGAATAAATGTAATTTTTATATATCTGTATAAGTTTATATATAAATAAATACACATATAGGTTCTTTTTTAAATAAGATTTTCTCTAAAAGGGAAATTAATGTAGTACTAATTTCAGATTCATTAACTTGTATGTTTTCGTAAAAAGAAACAGGATTCTACTTTTACAAATTTTCAAAACTGTACATTTGATGAAAAAACGAAATTTAGCTGTAAATGCAGTTTCCCAAAATTAGGAGACGATTTTTCACAATTTTACTAAAGTAAACCCATTTTTTTGGAAAATTTGCACAGATCTCTGATTAGTACCCAAAATTAAGAGATTTTTCTGATAAGCATAAATATATATATATATATATACATATATATATATATATATATATATATATATATATATATAAATATATATATATATATATATATATATATATATATATATATATATATATATATATATATGTATATATATATGTATATATATATATATATATATATATATGTATATATATATGTATATATATATGATATATATATGTATATATATATATATGTATATATATATATATATATGTATATATATATGTATATATATATGTATATATATGATATATATATATATATATATTATATATATATATATATATATATATATGTATATATATATATATATATGATATATATATATATATATAGTATATAATATATATATATATATATGTATATATATATATATATATATATATATATATATATATATATATATATATATATATTTATATACTAGCATATAACCCGTCATATGCCGGGAACAGTAAAACTTTTAATCTTCCAGAATTGTAAAGTACCCTATGAGGCTGGTAAAAAAAATGGTTTGTTTTTTGGCTGAGAATTATCTGGTACAAGCTCAATAATTTGTTTATCTTCATACTCCTCTAAAGTTTCCCAATACTGTGAATGCAGTTTAGAATCAAGTTGAATTCATTTAGTCAAACCGTGTGGTGATGTATAAAAAACAAACATACAAACGAGTAAATTTTTTAATTTTCAAAGATATATAACTTAAACGCTAGGTATTTATTAGTCCGGGAAATAGACTCCTAGACTTTTATGAAAAAATGCAGTGACAAAACGCATGAAAACAATGCAGACGATATTTAAATAATTTAAAGTGAGAAATTAATAAAAGAGATGGTTAAAGGAATGACGTCATAATGCTAGAAAAATATGTTATTTTTACCCATTTATGAAGTGATAAATGGATAAATTTAATCGTCTGCTCTTAACCGGGGAAAATAGGGCTTGAAATAATGACATTAAACTCTCGAAAAGGAGGGAAGGGTTGGATTTCAAACGTTTTAAAGACGACAGTATTTTTTGCTGTGATATGAAGCATATTTATACCAATTTATTTTAGAATCGGATCGATAGTTTAGGAGAAGATAAACTTTATTCGCTTTGAATGGATGCCTCTATCCATTCCAGGTCCAACCGCTTCATAAATTGGAGGACAGACGTACAGATAACTTAGGCTATTATTATAAAGGGGATAGGGGATTGCGCATACTGATTTATAGCATCACTTGTTTTATTGTTATTCTTTTGTGCTATGTAATATTACGAAAGTTCGATCTCAATTTATCCCTTTTTGTCCCTTTATTGCAAATAGATCATTGTTGATCCATGGGAAATTTGCATCAAAGATGAAGATATGTAATCTAACTCCTCTAGTCGGAGGTGTCAAAAATCCTGAAATTCATCTTAAACTCTCATCGAAATCTAGGAGAAGTTCCCTCGCTTCAAAAATCTTACATTATGACGTCATTCCTTTAACCATTTAATCGTTTCTGATTTTAAATTACTTCAATATCGTCTGCAATATTTTCAAACATTTTATCACTGAATTTAGATAATGAGTAAATAATTTTCTTTTATATTTGGCTTAAATTATAGGTTAGATACATGTGTGATAATTTTAAATGTAATCATCGGTTTATTTTTGTTGGAATTTTTTGTATTTTATATTGAAATATATAAACAAATATATAAATATAAATATATAAATTACAACCATAAGATTTTTGTAAACAAAAAATATTTTTTTAGTGGATAAATATATATTAGCATCGTAAATATGTAAAATCAAATAGAAGTAAATAGTTTTATTTTTTCGAATTATGTTATATATAAACATTTTTGCATTATAAAAAAATGAAAAGAACAATTATAAAAACAATAGTGTAAAAACTAGTTTTTCTATGTCTAAAATGTTTTAACTAATTTTTTGTATTTTATATTGAAATATATAAACAAATATATAAATAGAAATTTATAAATTACAACCATAAGATTTTTGTAAACAAAAAATATTTTTTCAGTGGATCAATTTATAATAGTATCTTAAATATGAAAAATCAAATAGAAATAAAAGTAAATAGTTTTAATTTTTTCGAACTATGTTATATATAAACATTTTTACATTATAAAAAAATGAAAAGAACAATTATAAAACTAATAATGTAAAAACTAGTTTTCTTTGTCTAAAATTTTTTAACTTAATTTTTGTATTTAATATTGAAATATATAAACAAATATATAAGTAGAAATATATAAATAACAACCGTAAAATTTTTGTAAACAAAAAATATTTTTTTGTGGATAAATTTATAATAGTATCGTAAATATGAAAATCAAATAGAAATAGAAGTAAACAGTTTTAATTTTTTCGAATTATGTTATATATAAACATTTTTACATTATAAAAAAAAGGAAAAGAACAATTATAAAACTAATAATGTAAAAACTAGTTTTTCTTTGTCTAAAATTTTGTAACTAAATTTTCGTCTTTTTTATTGAAATATATAAAGAAATATATAAATAGAAATATATAAATAACAACCATAAGATTTTTGTAAACAAAAAATATTTTTTTAGTGGAGAAATTTATAATATTATCGTAAATATGAAAAATCAAATAAAAGTAAATAGTTTTAATTTTTTCGAATTATGTTATATATAAACATCTGTACCTTATAAAAAAATGAAAAGATTAATTATAAAACTAGTAATGTAAAAAATAATTTTTCTTTGTCTAAAATTTTTTAATTACTTTTTTTATTTTACATAGAAATATATAAACAAATATATAAATAGAAATATATAAATAACAACCATAAGATTTTTGTAAACAAAAAATATTTTTTTTAGTGGATAAATTTATAATAGTATCGTAAATATGAAAAATCAAGTAGAAATAGAAGTAAATAGTTTTAGTTTTTTGGAATTATGTTATATATAAACATTTTTACATTATAAAAAAATGAAAAGAACAATTATAAAACTAATAATGTAAAAACTAGTTTCCTTTGTCTAAAATTTTTTAACTAAATTTTTGCACTTTACATAGAAATATATAAACAAATATAATAAATAGATATATATATAAATAATAACCATAAGATTTTTGTAAACAAAAAATATTTTTTAAGTGAATAAATTTATAATAGTATCATAAATATGAAAAACCAAATAGAAATAGAAGTAAATAGTTTTAATTTTTTCGAATTATGTTATATATAAACATTTTTACATTATAAAAAAGGAAAAGAACAATTATAAAACTAATAATGCAAAAATTAGTTTTTATTTGTCTAAATATTTCCAGTATCTATGTAGTAGACAAGACCATTCGGCTTCGTTTTCCTGTATATACAGTTATGTACCCACAAACAAACCTTGTTGTTATACTAACCCGTACTAGTACGTGACCCGCGCTCATGTATCAATCGTCAGAAAACGTACTATTACGTGTCCCGCATACCATGTGTTAAGACAAAGGGGTGCGCCTTTCATTAACGAGCACCTGAAGGGTAAAAGTACGACTTTTGCTCAAGCAGGTTCTCGCAATTTTATAGAAGGTACCAGGTAAAAGACAGATTGGCTTGGCCTGACACCCCCATAGGTATTGATTGAGAGCTTTTAGGACATTGTGACCACGAACCTATTATACATGCTCCAGTCACCTTTAACGAACACGACAGATCTTAAGCCGCAACCCTCCAGTTACGAGAGCGTTGCCTTTGCCGACTGAGCTACAGCGGCTCAGATATAAACGGAGACTGTAACACAAGAATCAATTTAGAAACTGGTACCTAATGACTAAAACCAATTTCTTATGACTATGAATATGAATGTTAGAAATAGGATAAAAATCAACAGACTCCAATACTAAAATCTCAGTCGATCTGGTTCCAAAACATAGTACTCTATCTAATCGGGAATTCTCCGGTTGTTGTTGTTGTTGTTGTTGTCTTATGCCACTTGGTCAAACCAAGAACGAATGAGCCAGAGGCTAGTCGTATTAAAGCAAAGAGATGCGCCTTTCGTTTTGACGAGCAATTCAAAGGTAAAAACACCACTTGTTGCTCAAGTGGGTCCTAGTAAGTTTGAAGCAGGGACGAAGCAGAAGACCTATAGGCTTGGCCTACCATTCTCAGAGGTATTGATTGAGAACTTGGAGGATATTGTGACCACGAACCGTTTTTTACGTGCCCCAGTCACCTGTAACGAACACGGCGGATCTTAAGCCGGCTCGGGCTCCGAACCCTCAACCCTCCAGTTACGAGAGCGGTGCCTTTCCAACTGAGTTACAGTAGCTCAGATGTAAATGTAGACTCAAACACAAGAATCAATTTAGAAACTGGTAGCTTCTGCCTAAAACTAATTTCGAATGACTATGAATATGCATGCTAGTAAAGGGATAAAAATCAACAGACTCTGGTACTAAGATCTCAGTCGACCCGGTTCTAAAACATAGTACTCTATCTAATCGGGAATGCTCCGGTTGTTGTTGTCTTATGCCACTTGGTCAAAACAAGAATGGATGAGCCATAGGCTAGTCGTATTAAGGCAAAGTGGTACGCATTTCGTTTTGACGAGCACCTAAAGTGTAAAAGTACGACTTGTTGCTCAAATAGGTCCTCGTATGTCCGAAGCAGGGACCAAGCAGAAGACCTACAGGCTTGGCCTGCCACCCCCAGAGGTATCGATTCAGAAAATGGAGGACATTGTGACCACGAACCTATTTTACATGCCCCAGTCATCTTTAACGAACATGGAAGATCTTAAGCAGGTTCGGGCTCCGAACCCGCAACCCTCCAGTTACGAGATTGTTGTCTTTGTTGACTGAGCTACCACGGCTCATATTTGCACTATAGTTTTGCTGCAGCGGAGTCAGCCATTTAAAAATCTAGCTCCTTCAAACACAAAGGATGCCGAACGATGGCCGAATGGTTAGGGTGCTGGCCTGCGGAACCGGAGTTCGTGGGTTCGAATCCCTCTGTAGCATGAATATTCGTAGCCGTTCGGAATCGGCTTTAAGCAGTAGGTCCCGGCTTCATTAAACCTCGTGTTGCAAAAAGTAGACCGTAGCGCTCCAAAAACCAAACCAAATCAAACGCAAAGGATGATGGGAAGGGATGTTAAACTCTGCTATTACCATGGTTGTATAAAGTAGAATACCTCAATTTTTCCCTATCTAGGGATAAATCTTGAAATGTGAGTACGATTCACATATTTACTTGTATTTACGTTACTTTAGAGCATATGTAAATGGGGTTAATAAAAGACAATTACAATTGAGTATTTCAGATCTCCTTGTAATCAAATCTTTAGCAAAAATAAATAAATTTCCTGTCGAAAATGGAAACTTCCCAGAATATTTCATTTTAAAATATAGCAAACAAGGTACAGTTTTGTCTAACTTACTGTAGCAGTTACGGAAAAGCCGAAGCCAAAGAAAAGCAAGCACTGTCCAGAGATGGACGGTATCTTTCCAAATACCTCAATCTTTTCCCTATCTAGGGATAAATCTTCAAATGGGAGTACGATTCACAGATTTACCTTGCATTTGCGCTACTTTAGAGCATATGTAAATGAGGTTAATAAAAGACAATTAGAATTGCATATTTTAGACCTCCCTATAATCAAATTATTTAGCAAAAATAAGTAAATAAATTTCCTGTCGGAAACTTAAACTTCCCAGAATATTTCATTTCAAAACATAGCAATTTTGAATGGCTACGAGTATGCATTCTAGTATAAAATGTGCGGACTCCAATACTAAAATCTCAGTCTATCCAGTTCCTAAACATAGTACTGTATCTAATTGGGAATTCACCGGTATTTACCGGCATTATCAGAAAACCTTATGCAACTCATCGAATTGGTATAGATTAAAACAAATCTTTGTTATAAATTCCGATTTTATTTGGATTATTAAAACTCAACTTAAACTACAAAAGCCAGAATTTTTATGGAAAATTCTAAGTACAAACGTAAAACATTTCCTTTAAATTAACCTTTTACAGGGCGAATTCAGATCCAGATAGATTTTTAATTTTTTTGCATATTTTGCCCTCTAATGCTTCAGTTAAGGTATGTTAGTCATTTAATTGTGGGAAAAAAATTTTTTTTACGATTTTCATGATGTTCCCAATTGGGAACATGGGCCATTTCTGACTGTACACTGGATTCACTAATTGAGTAGAATGATGTATATATTAAATATTAAATAATAAGAAAAAAAATTAGAATGAATTTAAAATTTATTTTTAAGTTTAAGCATAGATATCAATAAAGTTTAAAACTTATAAATTTAAATGAAAACATTTTCTTAAACAAATATCAAAAACATGAGTTTGTACCTTTATGCCATGATATATTGGAAAGCATGATATATTGGAGATGCAATTTTTTTTTTTTTCACTCATTGCAAGCTAATCTTGTATTTAATGTGCACTATGCACATCTACCTTGTGTGGTTTGTACAAGAAAATGGCCATCACTTTTTCTCTGTGAACTTTGGGTCCTGGTTGAGGTCCAACTTTCCTTGGTGCAATTCTTAGAAGAGTGGTAGTAGTTTGTCGGCGAAACTCCAGATGGGTCAGCTTGTTATTTTTATTTCATGCGTTGCCGAATGTAAAATCCAACCAGAAACAACAGCCATGTTTAAGGCATTAACACCACCATTTCTTACTACGAAGCATTGGGCGGTAGTTGCCTAACATTCTATCTAGAAGGTAAACTCCTCCCATTCCAGTATTATATTTATGTATTAAATTTGTCTGTTGTATGTCCACTTTTTCTTTTCTTGAATATCATTTCGTCAACTGCATTGGGAGATGATTACAAAAATTTGAAGAAACTGTCGCTACAGAATTGTCAATCTAGCGGCATAAAAATACCGATCCATCACATTGGTAATAAAATGAACCTTTTTCTAGTTTTTTTTTATCTGTTTTGAGAGCATCAGTGGGTATTTTTTATGTGATATTCACGGATAGTTCCAATAGCTTTTATATTTCTATCAGCAAGGTCCTTCATCAAATCATAAGTAGTAACCGTAGAGGAAATTATTTTGTCACAGTATAGCAGCAACAGTCAATTGTTCCCAATTGGGAACATCAATAATTAATAAATTATTCCAGGTACGTTTCTGATTATTAATGTCAAATTTCATATTTTTTAATAAATTTAAGTTGTTTTAAGTATACTAATCTGATTTTAGAAGCATTAGATGTTTTTTTTTTTTTTGCATTTATGTGAATTTTTAATTTGTGCTCTTGTAACAATAAGTTACATTCTGTTCAACCCATGGGTCTTCGGGGACATGCCCGGGGCAGGACCGGTTTGAATGCAGAGCGACTTCGGACTTCTCCCAGCCAATAGAGGTGTCCGTTTGGGGAATTTTGACTCCCTTCCCCTGCCATTTTGAAGTGGACTCTTTTTTTTTGTCTTCGCGGACTGTGAAAAAGTTTTTTGGAGCGGACTAGGTTGTTACGAGAAGAATGAGAGGTGAAAGGTTAGCATCCACGTTTTGTGAGAGAACCCTTGGCAAAGAAAATTTCGCCATTTTTCTTAGGATCGACGCCGACTCGAGAGCAGTCTTCGATCTACAAATGATAAGTTGATTCAACTATTTGTATTCCTTAGGCATTTATTTAATTGTATAAAATCATTTAATCAAGACCTATTTTTCATGTTTTTCTTAATGAGTTTTAATTTCTTTCTCAAACACTAGGCCAACGTAACATTATTATCTTTACAGCTCTATAGAAAATGAGGAAAAGTTTCATTTTTATGATTTTGTTTTACATTTTTCTATTAATCATAG
This sequence comes from Pardosa pseudoannulata, assembly GCA_032207245.1. Classification (NCBI taxonomy): domain Eukaryota; kingdom Metazoa; phylum Arthropoda; class Arachnida; order Araneae; family Lycosidae; genus Pardosa; species Pardosa pseudoannulata. Next base: position 15,394,735 of record CM063507.1, read on the forward strand.
AAATATAGATTCCATTTTAAAAAATCGAGTAGACTTTTTACTACATTTGTTAATTTTTATGTATCAGTATTGAAAAAATTTAATTTTAAATAATTTTATTAATATTATGTTCCCTCTTGGGAACATTGTACTATAAAAGGTCAATGACGTTTATAGTGTAATAAAAATTGAAATTTATTGCGAAAAATAGAAATAGAGGAGCATTTAATCCCCTACACGAGCGTTCATTGTAGGTTTTGAAAAAAAGAGAGAGGAAAATAAATGAAGCGCTATTCAAAAAGAAAATCAATCCATTTCTAACGTCTTTGAAGTTTTATTACTATTTCAGGCAGTTAGCATGTAATAGCCACATAGAAAAAAATGTTATCGTCAACAGCACATTAAACGAAAAAGAAAGGATGATAAAGTTAATGGAGACATACATCAGTTACTTTCTATCCCTTTTATCAAATTCAAATTAAATAAAACATGTTCAAGTACATTTTTTTAACATACAAGTGTATCTAAATCTACGGAAATAAAATTAGCTGCACCATCCTCAATTATTAAACTATTAGATCAATAGAGAGGTTTTCCTCTATCAAAAATACAATCTCCACTCTCTACATCCCCTTTAAAAGAAGTCATTTTTTATACAGCTTCACTGTTTAGAAAAAAGAGATGAAATCAGAGGAAAACTGAACACTTGAAGAGCCTTTAAGTTCAGAGATGGCAAACTTTTTTGGTCGAGGGCCAAAAATAAAAAATAATAAATTTTGCGCGGGCCAAGATAAATTTTGTTCCAAAATTTTTAAAAACAATATACAAGTATTTACGATTTAAATATCTTTATTGAGATGAACAAAACTGCAATTTCATATATTAAAAAAAAGTTCCATATATCGAGGTTCAACGTGAGATGCTTAACGATTTTAAAGAACGAGAATAAAGGTTCAATTTCTCAGTCTACTTTCTGAAAATTATCATTCTAAGGTTCATAGTTGAAACTTGTTCACATATATAAGAAGCAAACATAGCGCTGATTTTCTGGGCGTGAGATAATACATTTGGGATACAATATCTAAACAAAGTAGAAAAGGGATGGATATATAAAGCATAAATATGTATTTCTCTTAATTTGCCTCATAACAGCAACTTAAAATTCCATCTGAGGGCCAGATAAATCCTTCCAGCGGGCTGGAGTTGGCCCATCCCTGCTTTTAAGTGCAGTTCTATTTTGAGTTATTCGATTTTGAATATGTTTATTCTGGAAAATTTGAAAGATATTTTGTCCACTTAACCAGTTAACACTAGTACGTCTGTCTAGAGACTCGGTAGCTAAGTCGACAAAAGCAATGTTCTCGTAACTCGAGGGTTGCAGGTTCGGAGCCCGAGTTTGGCCTAAGATCCTCCATGTTCGGTAACGGCGACTGGTGCACATAAAATAGGTTTGTGGTCACATGATCACTACGATCTACAATTTTTTCCCTCCGAAAGCTATTGACCGACACAACACTACTTAAAGCTGATTTTGAACAACTACGAACATCCAGATCGGGAGCGAACTTCGAACCCATGGAAACTGATATCGAAGATCAGTTTACCAATGTAAGGCGTTTAAAATTTCGATTTGGGAGAAATATAATTTAGCATAATTAGGTAATGTAAAATTAGGAGTAATCAAATTGGTATAAAACAATTCTGTTTAGTATCTCAACAAATTAGAATAGTGTTATACGGTGTATAGAGCAATTTTAAACCAAGTATAAAGACGATTGCTCCAGTAGTTCACTTAATATTATTCTTTTTCTCAAAACGACAGTGACGATGTAAACAGCGATGTAAACAGCGATTCCCACTATAATAACCAAATATCCAATTCCGAAGATATTTCAGATTCTACTTAAACCCCGTTAATGAAACTCCAAGGTCTAAATCAATACCTCTTGGGGTGGCAGGTGAAGTCTATGGTTTTTCTGCTTGGTTAAAGCTTCCAGATTATGAGGACCCACTTGAGCATAAGTCGTACTTTCACCCTAGTGATGCTCGTTAAAACGAAAGGCTAACCCCTTTAGCCTCCGGTTCAATCCTGCTTGGTTTGACCAACTGGCATAAGACAACAATCACAACAACAACTACCTTCGTTGTCGATTGGACATTGGAACCTGTTTAGTTTGTTTTCCTTTGCGCATTTTTGCAGGAAATTTGGAAATATTTCGTGACTTTTAATCACTTTCTATAGTGATTACACAGAAAAAGTTTTGTAGTCCTCCGTTAATTAGGAGAGGTTTTACAACTCAATATACTTAGGACGTCCGCTGATGCCGTTTCGATACCAGAGGTAATTTATTATTATAAATAGCTGTCGTTCAAAAAAAATAGTTCAATAAGTAGATACCATTAGTAAAACAAACTTCCCAAATTACTATCGCACTTTTGTTTGACCTTGAATGCAGTCTTATTGGGTTCATTCTATATAATTATTCCCCTATTGTATGCATTGTAAAATTGTCTTGAATATGTGCTCTTTTATTTTATTCTTAAACATGAGTCAGCAGAGGTATTTTTAACAAATTGTATGCGGGACACGTACTAGTACGTTTTCTGATGATTGATACTTGAGCGCGGGTCACGTACTAGTACAGGTTTTGCCGTGTACCTCTTCATAGAGGAAAAGTCTTTGAACTTTACCACACTGTAAAACAGTATTATTGTATGATTGCTCCATTTCATTTTTTTATAATGGAAAAATGTTTATATGTAGCATAATTCGAAATTATTAAAACTATATACTACTATTTCTATTTGAATTTTCATATGTACGACACTATTATAAATTTTATACACTGAAAAATATATTTTTTGTTTACAAAAATTCTTATGGTTGTTATTTATATATTTCTATTTATGTATTTGTTTATATGTTTCAATATAAAATACGAAAAGTTGGTTAAAAAATTAAATAATTTTCGATCTATTGAGATTTAAGGTATCCGTCTACGTTCGGAGAACTTTTTTCTTTAAACGTAGAAACTAGTTCATGTTTTTACATTTTTAGATTTATTTTTTATATTATCATAGAGAATTGCACTTAAAAAAATTTATTCCTGGAGAAGTTTTTATAAAATTTCTAATAAATGAAGAAAATTTAGTAAAAAAATCGGGTTTTTTCAAAAGGTTTAATTTTTTAATAAATTAAATTATTTCAATATTTTTTGATGCAACACATTTCTTATACACTGGACTAGTGAATCACCTAAAATCTTTGCTTAATTTACATTTGGTAAAAAATTTTGGTCCTTCAAAATCATACACATTGAATTTTTAACGAATTTTCATTACCTTTATATCTAACTATGAGTGTAACATCATTAAAAATTATCCAAATTTAAAGCTTTTAGGTCATTCACTAGTAAATACTATCAAAAGCATTCATAATAATTTTCAACAAAATATTTTAAGAACTTTTTGAGAAATCATATTTCAAGTTTCAACATTTTATTAAAAATACCGTTCTGAGAAAAACGCATTTGAAGTTTATGAAAGCAACTTTAACTATTAAAAAATTAAAATACATGTTTAAAATTCCCCACACTTTCTTGCTTCAAAACTTTCTAATTGCCAAGTTGCTAATTATTAAAAATACTAGAAAAATGTTTAAACTAATCTTCATGAAAATTTAAAAAGTTTTGTCCAAAAAATGCTCTTTAAAAGGCTTTAAATTCACAACTTCCGGTTCCGAAGTCGTTACTTCCGTTTTGTTTTGACAGCTGTCACTGTTTAAACAGCTGTAACTTTTCTTTAAAATGCCGTAGAGACAAAACAAAAACAGATTTAGAAGCCTAAAAGTTGAAATTTTACAATAAAGAAATTAAAAAAATTATGATTTTTGGCAAAAAATGACGTTTTCAACGTAGACGGATACCTTAACTAAATAACTAAAGTTATGCGCAAAAAGCCCGCTCCCGGTACAATTCCGCTGCGAAATGTACCCGCACACAATGTGTTAATTAAATGATCACATATTTAAATGTACTCCGTGAATATAGAGCTATCAGACAGGGGGGGGGGCAAGTGGACATATGCACCCCACAAGATTTTTATCGAAACAAAAAAGAAGTGGGGGAAAAAATTTAAATTTGTGTCTTCCTTTTTTTAGTTTAGAAATACCAATATACTACAGTAAGAACATTATCTTGAAATATTTCGTTTTTATGAAAAAGAGCTTGGGTGCTTAACTGCTATAGAATCTGTACAAGAGTGCAATGTAGAAATTTTCCCGAATATCCATTAACATTTAAAACTTTTAGTCACTGTTTTAGTTTCAACATGCACAGCTGAAAGTTCTTTTTCAGCTATGAAATATGTAAAAAATTATTGGAGAAACAGTACATCAGAAATGCTTTTAAATGCACTTTGCTTGCTGTATATCTATAAAAATATTCCTTTAACTGAAGAAGAAGTATTAAATATTTTACAAAACAAAAGCGGAGAATAAATATTAATTTGAAAAACCTAATACCAATAGATATTTTCATTGCATTGTAATAGAATATTTTTAATCTTTTTTATTAAATTCCAACTGCTTTTTCCAATTATTAAATAGTATTTTTTTCAAATTTCATTGATACAGGATTCTATCAATTCTGAGTAAAAAATTATGTTTTCATACTATCTCTATTATTTTTCTTATACGCCATATTTTTCTAATTTACACGGTAAAAATTATATCAGTTCATGAATAATTTTACAAGGGAGAAATTAGATTGATATAATGCATTCTTTAGTTTTTACATAATAATAATACTAAATTAAAGAAGTCTATTTTTTCATAGCAATTATAGGTGTTTAAAGGAAAGAATATAGGAGGGTAAGGGTGAGATAAAAATGTGTGTAAAAATGTATGCATGTGTTGTATTTGCATATTTAAATGTTAAATTTAGTTTAAAAATATTAAAAATACCGCTGCTGACTCATGTTTAACACATTGTATGCGGGACACGTACTAGTACGTTTTCTGAGGTTGATACCTGGGCGCGGGTCACTTACTAGTACGTTTTCTGATGATTGTTACTTGAGCGCGGGACACATACTAATACTTTTTTCTGACGATTGATACTTGAGCGCTGGTCGCGTACTAGTACTTGTTTTGATGATAGATACTTGAGAGCGGGTCACGTACTGGAACGTTTTCTGATGATTGCTACTTAAGTACGAGTCACTTACTAGTACGGGTTAGTGTAACAACATGGTTTTTTTGTGGGTACAAAAATAACGGTATATGAAGGAAAATGCACCCGAATGTTATTACCTACTACATAGATTCTGGAAAAATTTAGACAAATAAAAATTAGTTTTTACATCAGTCCATGCGGAACCATAGAATAGGAAGGTCGATTTAAAAAAATGAATCTAGATTTAAAATTAACTTTTTATTGCTCTTGTAGTATTGTTTCTCTGCTTATGGCGCCTCTTCAGGCGGTTACAGTCAATGTACGTTCACTGCCAGTGGTCCGAGAAGGCCATGGAGTATGCTCGAGCGTTGCCGCAACCTCTAGTGCTTCTGCCCTTTCCATATGGGTGCCCTAGCCAGGATTGACAATATGCACCCCACAAAATTAATTTCTGGGTACGCCACTGCAGGAACATAATTATTTTATATTTTTTTAAATTTAATTTGAATACAAACTAATGCAAACATTTTAATCTGAAGGTTTGATTTACGCTCTAAAGCAGGATTTCATAACTTTTTAGCGTGAGAGTCCATAATATTTACGAAAATTTTCAAGGGACCCCATAAGCATTGCTCAAATTCTACACACGCGGGTGTGAAACTGTCAATTTCTTCATTTGTACCGTAATATACTACTTACTGCTACCACTTTTGGGTGCCCTTGTTGGCAATGACAAGATGCAACCTCCCAAAATTAATTTCCGGGTACGCCACTGCAGGAACATAATTATTTTATATTTTTATTAATTTAATTTAAATACCAACTAATGCAAACATTTTAATCTGAAGATTTGATTTAAGCTCTGAAGCAGGATTTCATAAACTTTTTAGAGGAGGAACCCATAATATTTACGAAAATTTTCAAGGGACCCCCATAAGCATTGCACAAATCCTGCACACGCGGGAGTAAAACTGTCAATTTTTTCATTTGTACTGTAATATACTACTTATTGCTGCCACTTATGGGTGCCGTTGTTTACAATAGCAATATGCAATCCCCAAAAATTAATTTCTGGGTACGCCACTGCAGGAACTTAATTATTTTATATTTTTTTTATTTAATTTGAATGCCTTTTATTGTAATATTTACGAAAATTTTTAAGAGAACGAAAGTTACGAACGAGTTACGAAATTTTTCAACCCCATAAGAATTGCATATATCCTGCACACGCGGATGTGAAACTGTTGATTTCTTCATTTGTACCGTAATATACTACTTACTGCTACCACTTTTGGGTGCCCTTGTTGGCAATGACAAGATGCAACCTCCCAAAATTAATTTCTGGGTACGCCACTAAAGGAGCATAATAGGTTTATATTTTTTATTAATTTAATTTGAATGCCAACTAATGCAAGCATTTTTATCTGAAGGTTTGATTTACGCTCTGAAGCAGGATTTCATAAACTTTTTAGAGGAGGAACCCATAATATTTACGAAAATTTTCAAGGGACCCCCATAAGCATTGCACAAATCCTGCACACGCGGGAGTAAAACTGTCAATTTTTTCATTTGTACTGTAATATACTACTTATTGCTAATACTTATGGGTGCCCTGGATATCACACACAATATACAACCCCCAAAAATTAATTTCTGGGTACGCCACTAAAGGAGCATAATTATTTTATATTTTTATTAATTTAATTTAAATACCAACTAATGCAAACATTTTAATCTGAAGATTTGATTTAAGCTCTGAAGCAGGATTTCATAAACTTTTTAGAGGAGGAACCCATAATATTTACGAAAATTTTCAAGGGACCCCGTAAGCATTGCACAAATCCTTATGGGTGCCCAAGTTGGAAATGACAATGTGCAACTTCCCAAAATTAATTTCTGGTATGCCACTGCAGGAACATAATTATTTTATATTTTTTATTAATTTAATTTGAATGCCAACTAATGCAAGCATTTTTATCTGAAGGTTTGATTTACGCTCTGAAGCAGGATTTCATAAACTTTTTAGTGTGGGAGCTCATAATATTTATGAAAATTTTCAAGGGACCCCATAAGAATTGCACAAATCCTACACAAGTGGGAGTGAAACTGTCAATTTCTTCATTTGTACCGTAATATACTACTTACTGCTACCACTTTTGGGTGCCCTTGTTGGCAATGACAAGATGCAACCTCCCAAAATTAATTTCTGTGTACGCCACTGCAGGAACATAATTATTTTATGTTTTTTATTAATTTAATTTAAATACCAACTAATGCAAGCATTTTAATTTGAAGGTTTAATTTAGTCTCTAAAGTAGGATTTTATAAATTTTTTAGTGTGGGAACCCATAATATTTACGAAAATTTTTAAGGGACCCCATAAGCATTGCACAAATCCTACACAAGTGGGAGTGAAACTGTCAATTTCTTCATTTGTACCGTAATATACTACTTACTGCTACCACTTTTGGGTGCCCTTGTTGGCAATGACAAGATGCAACCTCCCAAAATTAATTTCCGGGTACGCCACTGCAGGAACATAATTATTTTATATTTTTATTAATTTAATTTAAATACCAACTAATGCAAACATTTTAATCTGAAGATTTGATTTAAGCTCTGAAGCAGGATTTCATAAACTTTTTAGAGGAGGAACCCATAATATTTACGAAAATTTTCAAGGGACTCCATAAGCATTGCACAAATTCTACACACGCGGATGTGAAACTGTCAGTTTCTTCATTTGTACTGTAATATACTATTTACTGCTACCATTATGGGTGCCCTTGTTGGCAATGACAATATGCAACTTCCCCTAATTAATTTCTGGGTACGTCACTGCAGGAACTTAATTATTATATATTTTTTATTAATTTAATTTGAATGCCAACTATTGTAATATTTGCGAAAATGTTTAAGAGAACGAAAGTTACGAACGAGTTACGAAATTTTTCAACCCCATAAGAATTGCACATATCCTGCACACGCGGATATGAAACTGTCAATTTCTTCATTTGTACCGTAATATACTACTTACTGCTACCACTTTTGGGTGCCCTTGTTGGCAATGACAAGATGCACCCCCCAAATCAAATTTCTGGTTATGCCACTGCAGGAACATAATTATTTTATGTTTTTTATTAATTTAATTTAAATACCAACTAATGCAAGCGTTTTTATCCGAAGGTTTGATTTACGCCCTGAAACATTAACATAAACTAAAGTCATAAACTTTTTTAGCGTGGGAACCCATAATATTTACGAAAATTTTCAAGGGACCCCATAAGCATTGCACAAATCCTACACACGCGGATGTGAAACTGTCAATTTCTTCATAAGTACTGTAATATACTATTTATTGCTGCTACTTGTGGGTGCCTTTGTTGTCAATGGCAATATGCAACCCCCCCCCAAAAAAAAAATTAATTTCTGTGTACGCCACTGCAGGAACATAATTATTTTATGTTTTTTATTAATTTAATTTAAATACCAACTAATGCAAGCATTTTAATTTGAAGGTTTAATTTAGTCTCTAAAGTAGGATTTTATAAATTTTTTAGTGTGGGAACCCATAATATTTACGAAAATTTTTAAGGGACCCCATAAGCATTGCACAAGTCCTACACACACGGGCGTGAAACTGTCAATTTTTTTATTTGTACCGTAATATACTACTTATTGCTACTATTTATGGGTTCCCTTATTGGCAGTAACAATATGCACCCCAAAATTAATTTCTGGGTACGCCGCTGAGAGCCATTTTCCCGTAGGTGCCACGTCTCCTCATAGGTCTAAGTTTACATCTAATGATAAAATGACCCTCTGATTATAAATTAGTTGATTATAAATTATACAGAATTTAGCATAAGTAATAAAACAAAAAATAACCACCAAGTTAAAATTAAAAATCATTTATTTTTTTCGGGATTTAGGAATATACATTTTTAGAATGAAGAATCGAATCAGAAAAAGCAGGGATCTTTCAAGTTCCGAATCTTGTTGAATTTTTTGTCAATCTTTTCAAAGTAGTCGAAGTTTAAATGTTCTCTTCCAATTCGTTTCCGGAACTAGAGAACAATTTAGGAATATACATTTTTAGAATGAAGAATCGAATCAGAAAAAGCGGGGATTTTTCAGGTTCGGAATCTTGTTGAAATTTTTGCCAAACACTACAAAGCAGTCGAAGTTTAAATGTTCTCCTCCTATTCGTTTTCGGAACTAGAGAGCAATCTCATTCTTTTTTTGTCCTTAATGCATATGTACAATGTTCTTTTCCTCATTACCCGTGTCGTTTAGCTATATCAGTGTCCTCACTTGCAGCATTTTTTTTCGCTTGTATTATTACTTTCTTTCTAAGCCTTTTTTTTTAAGTTTTGGACCTCTACGGCCTACTTTTTTTTGAAACACGGGGGCTAATAAGACCGGTACCTACTCTTTAAAACCGTGTGCTAACTAAAACCAGCCACCCACC
>CM063507.1:15409358-15419358 GCA_032207245.1 Pardosa pseudoannulata
CATTGAAAATAAAACTATTTTATATATTTAATCACAATTCTACTCAGACGATGTCCCAAAACACTTCTCAACCTGACAGTATCAGTTGATAACATCTGCAATGAATTCCATTCAAACGCTTTCTTCAGGAATTCAAAGAAACATAGGACCCGAAAACAAATTTCTATTTCTTATATTTCCTCCCAATTCCCTTCAGACGATGTCCCAAAACACTTCTCAACCTGACAGTATCAGTTGATAACATCTGCAATAAATTCCATTCAAACGCTTGCTTCAGCAATCCAAGGAAATAAACGGTTTTAAAAACAAATTTCTGGTCTTTCATATCTCAAGAAAGAAAAGTACAATTAGTTGAGATCGGTTCAAAGAATCGACAATCGCAAGCGGCTAGACGGATATATAATTATGATCACTGATCGACCATGGATGAAATTTCTTACGGTGATAACCAGTGCGGTCACTTATCCCTTTTTTTTATTATTCTTCCAACAAGATGGTAGCTTCGTATCTTCTGACACAGCGAACCATGGGGAAAGTGTCCCCTATTTTAGTTGCCGTTTCCTCGATTTCCTTTACTGCATTAACCTTCAAAAAAAAGTCGTGGCATCAATTTTTTTTCTACTTAAGTTCTATGCTCCATCAAACAGCAGTTCACCGAGTCTGATGTTGGAAATGTAGGAAATGTTGTAGACTTTTTTTCTTTCTCTCCTCTTTTTTAAAGAAGTCAAATTCGCACGTTCTTTGTACCACAACGTGCGGACTCTTTTTCGGTTTCAGTTCTAATTGTGAACAAAGAGAGCATTTTATGTAGGCTAAAGAAAGAAAAAAGAGGTTTGGGGTTAGAAACGCATCGTAGAAATTATTTTGCTATTTGTACTTAATTGTAACGAAAAAATGGTTAATTTATTTTTTTGACCATTTTCTAGAAAACTTTGTTGCGAAGGTAGATTTCTTTATAGAGCAGGGTTTCTTCTTCCACCGATTATGTATTTTACAATGAGTAAATGCTTATTGTATTAGATTAAGTTAGGCTAATATGGAATACCAGTTTTTATTTCCGTCACATTTGTATTAATATGCAATATAATACTATAGAAATTTTGAATAGTTGAACTAAATTAGTGAATAAGTTGAGTTTTTTAGTAACTTTTTGTGTTTAGTAACTTATATTATTTTACAATGAGTAAATACTTATTGTAGTAGATTGAGTTAGACTAATATGGAATATCAGTTTTTATTTCCGTCATATTTGAGGAAATAATATGTAGTAAAATACTATACAAATTGTGTTTTTAGTGAATAAGTTGAGTTTTTTAGTAATTCTAGTGTTTAGTAACTTATATTATTTTACAATGAGTAAATGCTTATTGTAGTAGATTGAGTTAGACTAATATGGAATGCCAGTTTTTATTTCCGTCATATTTGAGATAATAATATGCAATATAATACTATACAAATTGTGTTTTTAGTGAATAAGCTGAGTTTTTTAGTAATTCTAGTGTTTAGTAACTTATATTATTTTACAGTGAGTAAATGCTTATTGTAGTAGATTAAGTTAGGCTAATATAGAATGCCAGTTCTTACTTCCGTCATATTTGAGGAAATAATGTGTAATACAATACTATACAAATTGTGTTTTTAGTGAATAAGATGTGTTTTTTAGTAACTTCTTGTGTTTAGTAACTTACTTTGCACAAAAAAAAATAAATTTGTAGTTAATTTTCCATACAAAAAAGTCCAACTGTTCATTGGGAGGAATATAAAATAGAAGGAATAATATGGTTTGGTGTGGCTTGAAGCCATACGGTCTACTTATTTTCAACACGAGGGCTAATGATACTGGGACCTACTGATTAAAGCCGATTTCGAACGTCTACGAACATCCATACCACTGTGTGATTCGAACCCACGAACTCCGGTTCCGGAAGATCAGCGCCTAACCATTTGGAGGGATAATATGAAACACTACATAATTTTTTTCAAGTGATAAAGATAGATAAGAACTTATTCATTTGTTACTAAAACTTTTTCTCACATAATAATGCACTAATGAATTGGATTACAATTGTATCATACGGGCTACAAAATACAGGCTTGGTTTTACTTCGTTTACAATTTTCTAAAGTATCTTCTTCTTATTTCCACTATTGTTGCATTAAATTGGTATTTCTGCTGAAGGAAAAAAAATAACTATATTATATGAAACTGAAATTATATAGTAATAATTTTTATTCAATAGAAATAAAGAATTATAGAATAAACAAAAGCTAAACCTCTCCACAACAAATCAACTTAGGGGACAGGGCCTATGGTTTCAATGTCCGTTTTTGAGACCAAAGGTGCGAAGTATATGTCCCGGTTAGGTAGTTAACATTAGAAATATCCCAGTGTTTAGATCCCAAGCATGTTTGGTCCTCAGTTTGTCTACCCACTGAAGTGATGAAAGGCTGGTCAACCTTGCCCAGCCTGGGTATCAAACCTCGGACCTGTGTCGTGGGTGCGTGAAGCGGTTATTATAGAATAAATGATATATATGAACATAGTACTCTGTCTAATAGGGAATTCTCCGGTTGTTGTTGTTATCTTATGCCATTTGGTCAAACCAAGAATAAATGAGCCAGAGGCTACTCGTATTAAAGCAAAGGCGGGCACCTTTCGTTTTGACGAGCACCTCAAGGGAGAAAGTACGACTTCTTGCTCAAGTGGGTCCTCGTAAATTTGAAGCAGGGACCAAGAAGACCTATAGGCTTGGACTGCCACTCCCAGAAGTATGGATTGAGAACTTGGAGGATATTGTGATCACGGACCTCTTTTACGTGCCTCAGTCATCTTTAACGAACACGGCGGATTTTAAGCCGGCTCGGGCTCCGAGCCCTCAACCCTCCAGTTACGAGAACGTTGCCTTTGCCGACTGAGCTACAGCGGCTCAGATGTAGATGTAGACTGTAACACAAGTATCAATTTAGAAACTGGTACGTAATGCCTAAAATCATTTTCGAATGGCTACGAATATGCTGTAACAATAAGTTACATTCGGTTCAGCTTTTTTTAACCTCTTCCCGTGAGTCATCGTCAAAGACATACCAGAACAGGACCGGTTTGAACTAGAAAGAAACCTCGGACTTCTCCCAACCAATAGAAATGTAAGTTGTTTTGGGCAATTCTGACTCCCCGCCGTTCTGTAGTGGACCCTGTAAACTCGCCGAGCGGTCTGCGATGTTCTATTTCCGATTGTAAGTCATTTGGGTATGACTTCGCATCGGTCTCGTATAGGGAGCAGGTATAGAGACGAAATAATCAGCCGTAGATAATTTCAAACTTAACAACGTTGATTTATTACCACCAAAAAAACATTTAAAGAAAAATATATGTAAAGTCGTCGAGAGAGGAGATCATTCTAAGCAACCTGCTCATCTGAAAGTTCTGCCGGGATTCCCCTCCCATTTTTCCTTTTTCAAACAGGAAACCTCGGTTTTAGGGGAGATCGACATCCCCCCCAGTTGACCTTCGTCCTTGGAGTAGCTGAAGCGGTCACACAAAGAACAATTTCTTCTTTCTGTCGGTGCTTTGACAAAACGGCAGATTTGACACTAATCGTCCGTGCGTCAAAAGGACCATTACTGCCGTTTTCCAATTGTTCGGCGTTTTGAACTGTTCGGCGCCTTACAATGAACCAAAAGTTCGCTTTAGCCGACACATTTCTTGATCCCCGACAGAGACGGACGCGATACTTACAGACCCCTGTTTTTTTTCTCCCGAGGCAGTCTGATTTTTTTTAGAGGATAAGGTTGTGACCAGAGGAGAGTAGATGATGAACGCTGCTGGCATCCGTGGCTTGCGGGTTAGACATTTTGAGAAAAATCATCGCCATATTGTTTTTCTAGGCCGGCGCCGACTCGAGAGCAGTCTACAATATCTGCAAATGATAATTTTATTACAGTTGTATTCCTTAAGCATTTTTTAATTGTATAAATTCATTTAATCAAGACATATTTGTCCCTGTGTTTATTAATCAGTATTAATTTCTTCTTTCTCAAACACTAGGAAAACGTAACGTTATTTTTACATATGCATGCTAGCAACAAGTTAAAAATCTGCGGACCCCAGTGCTAAAATTTCAGTCTATCCGGTTCCAAAACATAGTACTGTATCTAATCGGGAATTCACCGGTATTTACCTTTATCTGACACTATCAATAAACCTTATGCAACTCATTGAAATGGTATAGATTAACACTTTGACTACCAAGCCAAAATTGCAAATGTTCACAACGGGGCCAACCTTTTTTTTTGTGTAATTTGTATTTTTTCAACATAAAACTATATATAAAAACAATATTTCAAAACAAACAATATTTTAAAACAAACTCTCTCTATTTATATATATTCCCTTTTTTGTTGCATGTTCCAAATATTTAATTTTTCATAAAACTTAGCTCATAAAATCGTCACATATACCAATTTGCGCAAACCACGTATACCTAACACATCGTAGGGAGCCCAACAATCAAACTCCAATACGATTTTCATGTAACTGATAACATCTTTGATAGCCATGGCCTGAAGTGTTAAAACACCATGGCTATCATATCGGATAGCCAGTGTCTCAACGGAAATATCACTGGATATCACATATGATAGCCATGGCAGTCAAAGTGTTAAAACAAATATGGGTTATAAATTCCGACTTTATTTAGATCACTAAAACTCAGCTTAAACTACAAAATCCCGAATTTTTCTTGAAAATTCTAAGTACAGACGTAAAACATTTCCTTTAAATTAACTACAAATCTATGAACGGGACAATACCCAAAGACACTTTTAAGTAATAATAATATAAAAATAAAAGAAAAAAAAATTAAAATTGCCTCGGAAGAAACATTTTACAAGTCAACAAAATATATAATTAATTTGAAATTTAAAAGTTATTTGATGTTTAAAATATTTTTTAAAGGAAATTTTTTATTTGTTTTTAATTATAATTGTTACAGTGTAGTTATAATATTTTATTGTAATAAATTTTTAATTTTTTAGTAATTTTTATTGTATATGTATACAAAGCTTTACAAATTTAAAATTAATTTTTATAAGCTCATCGGAATGTCATCTATTCCCATGTTTGGTTTAGTTTGGCTTGGAGAGCTGCGGTTTACTGTTTTGCACACGAGGGCTAATGAGACCTGGACTTACTGCTTAAAGCCGATTCCGAACGGCTACGAACATCCATGTCAAAGTGGGATTCGAACCCACAAACTCCGGTACCGACGATCAGCGCCCTAACCAATCGGCCAGCGTCCGGCTGTCTACTCCCATGTATTTAAGGTCAATTAAAAATGCTTAAATATATGCTGAAATTTCTCACGTTTCACTTAAAACCCTTCCAATTCAAAAACATTTTAAATTAGCTCATGTATTTGTGGTAAAACGCTTAATAGAATAGAAGGGCATTTTATCTTTTCCTATACCTACAAGTATTTAGCTCATCGAAATGGTATATTTTAAAACAAATCTGGGTTAAAAATTCTGACTTTATTTAGATCATTAAAACCCAACTTAAACTACAAAAGCCAGAATTTTTCAAATCTTTACGAATTTAAAAATTATTTTTATAATATCATTGCAATGTCATCTATTCCATTATATTTAAGGTCATTTAAAAATGCTTAAATATATGCTGAAATTTCTCAGGTTTCACTTAAAAACCTACCTATTCAAAAACATTTCAAATTAGCTGATGTATTTGCGGAAAAACACTTAATAGAATAGAAAAGGGGCATTTTATCTTTTCCTATACCTACAAGTATTTGATTTCTAAAGCATAAATAAGTAAAGGAAAAATGAAACAGTCACGCAAGACAGGTATTTCGTGACAAAACTTTTTTGTACTTAAAATGGAACCGCTGTCACACAATACAGCATTTTCCTTACTCAATTTTCTGCAAAAGAGAGATAGATGTTCTTTAGTTTTAGAGGAGGAATATGTTTATTTATTTGAATTATGTTTCCAGTTTATTCACAAAATTCAAGAATCTATGAATGAATAACTTTACCCCTTAACCATTTAACAAATTCGTTTTTTTCTAGAAATCGATAAAAAATATCGAATATTTTTTCAATTTTTTAAAATCAATACACAATAAAATCAATAGTTACAATCAATAAATAACAATCGTAATTACAATGAATAATTTTTACAAAATTTAGGAATCTGTGAATGAATAACTTTACCCCTTAACCTTTAACAAATTCATATTTTTCACAATTCGATTAAAAATACCGAATATTTTATTGAATTTTTTAAAAACAATACACAATAAAATCAATAGTTACAATCAATAAACAACAATCAATAATTTTCACAAAATTTAAGAATCTATGAATGAATACTTTTTCCTTCACCCTTTAACAAATTCAATTTTTTTTCAGAATTCGGTAAAAAATTATCAAATATTTTATTGAATTTTTTAAAATTAATAGTTACAATCAATAAATAACAATCAATAATTTTCACAAAATTTAAGAATCTATGACCTTTACCCCTTAACCCTTTAACAAATTAATTTTTTTCCAGAATTCGATAAAAAAATATCAAATATTTTATTGAATTTTTTAAAATTAATTTTAGAATTTTAAAAAAGAAAATGTTATTAAAGTTATAATTACTAATGTTTTTAAGGATTTAGGACAAATTTTTTACTTTAATGAAAATAACAGTAGTTTTTCCTGAAAATTGTCTTCTGTTATCTATCTGACTGTCATATAGAAAAGCTGCATTTACAACTGCAAATTTAAAAATGTACAATTACTTTACAGTTTTTTCGATTATATTAGTCACTTACCTTCTTTTTTCTAAGAGATGGTGGGATGTATCTTTAAACAAGGCGAAATGCGCAATCCAAAATCACAATATGATCAAAAATACCATCTCTCTTTTCAGAATCACTAGTATCGAAGCCATCAAGTAAACTCTTACTACTATCAGACTCATTTACAAGTAGTTCAGATGATTGCAAGTCATAGTTCGAATGACAAGAAATTAGCTGCATGCTCTCTAACATATAATTCAACGGATTAATGTCCGGATTGATGAATTAACATATAATTCAATGGATTAATGTCCGGATTGATGAATTAACTTCTAATTCAACGGATTAGTGTATGAATTAACGGATTAATGTCCGCATTGATGAATTAATATATAATTCAATGGATTAGTGTATGAATTAACGGTTTAATGTCCGGATTGATGAATTAACAAATAATTCAACGTATTAGTGTATGAATTAACAGATTAATGTCCGGGTTGATGAATTAACATATAATTCAATGGATTAGTGTATGAATTAACGGTTTAATGTCCGGATTGATGAATTAATACATAATTCAACGGATTAGTATCCAGATTGATGAATTAACATATAATTCAACGGATTAGTGTATGAATTAACGGATTAATGTCCGCATTGATGAATTAATATATAATTCAACGTACTAATGTCCGCATTGATGAATTAACGAATAATTCAACGGATATATGAATTGCCGGATTGATGGATTGTAGGATGTAGGATGGATTGCCAGATTGATGAATTTAGCCATTTTTTATAATTAAAAATAGATGGTATAGATATAAATATTAAAAAAGTAGTAAAATACATTTAAAACGCTCAGCACAAAAGGTAAAATTTCGTCTAATGGAACAAAACGCGTGAAAAAAGCGCACCAAGCAGAGGAGAAAGCACAATAGAAACCTAACATTTAGTGCCCGTACCAATTAGTACGATTAATATATTAAAATTAAAAAATATACAAGCGGAACAGTACATGCAAGAGAGAAAAACAAGATTGCCCGTACAGCGTACGGCAAATATGTAGAGATCCTAACACAGTGCCCGTACGGTGTACGAGGAAAACTGGGAAGAAGTTAATTCCCGAGTTATTTCTAGCCAATAAATATTTATGAAGATCTCAAATTTAATCTATAATGAACGGTACAAAGTAAAACAAATATCAAACTTTACGACTTTCAATATTACAACCTGTGCTCAATGTTGATCAGCTGTCAGTTTGAACATCAGAGGATTCTATTTATTAAAAAAATGATATAGAAAAAACATGACTTCCTTTTATGTCTATTACAATATCTCTTTTTTATATTTAGTATGATGAGTCATGAGAATTATCGTTAGTATATTTCAAGATTCTACGTAGGATTTGTTTCTCATGGTATCTAGGTTGTCTTAGTACAGTTTAAGTACTGCCATCTGACGGAGACCTGTAGAACTAATACTCGTCATAATGGCACTTTTTGTTATGTAGCTATTTCCCAGTTAACAGATTCCTATTAAAATTTGTGCTTAGGTATATAAGTACCTCTCATAAGTCAAAAACGACCTACTAAAGGAGGTTGAAATTTTGTATTTACGACTGCCTTCTTGACCAAGGAAGATAAAGTTTGTTAAATTTCTTGAAATTTGGAATTGTAATAACATCTAGTGGCACACCCCTCCTTTTGTTTGCAATTCTGCACTCTATATAAAGAAAATCATAACAATAGAATGTATATCAACGTTGTCTGACATAACTCTAAAGTGATTAGCTATGAAATCTTTTAAATAAAATTGCTATATAAAAAATTTGGAATAGATGAATTATAGATACCGGCCCCGTCGTCCATGTTTTTTTTTTATTTTTTTTTTTATTTTTTTTTTTTTTAGACCAACAGAAAAACGCTTGTTTTGAAAAATCGCCAAGTAGAAAAACATGGCGGCGGTTACATGGCATATTTGAAACACAACATTAACTAAACTAAACTTTAAAAGGAAAGAAAAAGATTAACAATTTAAAGCATTATTAAAATAAAATTAGCATAATAATTATCATTTTTTACGTTAAAAAGTAAATAACAGATTAGTAAGCGCCACAAACATTCTTCAACACTCCTACCTCCCTTAAAAAAAACTTTGAAACAATTCTTTTTTACCAAAAAAAAGAAAAAATCAGATTCGGAATACCATTGTTTCCTCACATTTAGAGTTTAGAATGAAATGCAAAACCCACCTCACACCTAAGAATATCCTAATATTTCTTAACAATTTTGAAAAATAGTAAGAACTGAAATAACTACACCCGCCATAACTAAATTATTAAATCCCAGAAAATAAGAACAAAACAAAAATGTTCCAAACCAAAGCATCTTGTTTGATTTAGAATATCCTGATACTTTATAACAATTTCAAAAATAGTAAGAACCGAAATAACTACACCCGCCATAACTAAATTATTAAATCCCAGAAAATAAGAACAAAACAAAAATGTTCCAAACCAAAGCATCTTGTTTGATTTGGAATATCCTGATAATTTATAACAATTTCAAAAATAGTAAGAACCTGAATAACTTACCCGTCATAACTAAATTAACTAAATCCCAGAAAATGATAAGAACAAAAAAAAAAAAAATACAACCTGACCTAGGCGACTGTAAACCAAAAGAACAGCTAAGATGCAAATTTCTCGAATAGTGCTGAGTGCTGACGTCAGAAAATGATAAGAATAAAACAAAATTATTTACTAAATCCTAGAAAATGATAAGAAAAAAAAATTCAACCTGACCTAGGCCATTGTAAACCGAAGAACAGCTAAGATGCAAATTTCTCGAATAGTGCCGGGTACTGACGTCAGAAATCACGTGCACCAATGGGGTGCAAGAACACATTAGAGCTGCCATACCCACCACCAAAGTCAGGGCAAACACACTAATCCACTCATCCCCCATAAAATTGCCAAAAGTTCGCCAAATTTGGCGATAAAAAACACGGCGTCTATAATGCATCTGTACCAAAAATGTCCCTATCTGTATTCAATTTAGTTGTGCACCTGCCTCTATGATTACAGTCGGCACTCTGTATAAAAAAAATTTTGAATTTTGAAGAATAAAACCTTTTTTTCCTTTTAAAATTTTCACCGAGAAAATTTTGTCTCTACAGAAATAATATTTTATA
>CM063507.1:15424358-15531858 GCA_032207245.1 Pardosa pseudoannulata
CTTGTTGCCAAAAGGATGTTGAATATAATACTGTTAGAAATAATCGGCTACGATAAGTTATTTTGCTGTCGAATTTAATAACGGTATAAAACAAAAGCGACCTGTCGCTAAAGTGCTATGAAGTCGTTTTCGCAATCTATGTGTTGAATATATTGTCTTTGACAAGGGTCGGCACTGTTAATGTTGTAATTCTTTTAAAATTTAAAACAAGAGGGCACTTAGCCAAAATACTATAGATTGTCCTTAATGACTGCTTAATATTGTTAAGAATGCTGTAAACATGTAATTTGTATGGTATCTCTAAAAATTGGCGAGATATTGTCTCCATGGCGACGGTTTGGGAGTATCATGTTTTGTGCCAAATGTGGCGATATATCGCCAAATTTGTCGACTTGGCGACATTTGTTGCCGACCCCCCTTTCTCTGGTTTTTACTAGAAGCTTGTGGAAATTTCCAGAAACCTGAAAGCTATATAAAGGGGCCGTGAGTTCTCATAAAAAGTCAGTTCACGCTCAGGTCTGGTGAAAGTAGGACCTGTGTTAATGCTCTCCGTATTGCTCTGAAAAAGTTCGCCAAAAGGCTGCCAAGTTTTATCGCCATCCGTTGTTATTGTGATTCATTTGGCGTGTTAATAAATTGTTATTGTTTTTGTCTTAGCCAAAGTCTATTCAATCAACGAACTTTATGTGAAAATTTGGCAACAATATATTGCCATTATCGATGTTGCATTATTGTGTTTTCAAGATTAAAGATATGAGATACAAGATATTTAACTGAAGTACTATAGTACTATCAGGATTATAGTCATTTAGCTGAATATAAGGTACAATTTGGCACCACGGCCAAATTAAAATTAATACCTCCTTACATCAACATATGTGGAAAAAAGAAAATTCCAACCGATAGACAAATAGTAAAGTCTTTTTTCCTTGTTTATTTAAGTATAATGCGTTTTCAATCCCTTCGATACGGTTTCGCTTTCAACCCTGAACAAAGTTCTACATACATTTATATAAATATGAGCAAATTAACATTTTGAACATCAGGAAAGTAATTCTACAAAATGCAGCTATTTAAATTTTCCTCATAGCTTTGTTCTGTATAGCAGTATTTATAGTTTGTTATTCTTTATATTAGATTGTAGCATGATACATGGCTACAATCACTACTGTAGGGATTGTAACCATAAAGATGTGGAAAATTATGTATAGTTTGACCGTGGTTTAGAAATAATCCCTTGTCAGATCAACGCATGTTGGAAAAAGATGCATAAGACGCTGTGGAGAATAAGGTACAGTTTGGTCGTGGTTTAGAAATAATCCTTTGTCAGATTAATGCATGTGGGAAAAAGACGCATAAGACGCTGTGGAAAATAAGGAAAAGTTTGGCTGTGGTTTAGAAATAATCCTTTGTCAGAATAATGCATGTGGGGAAAAGAAGCATAAGACGCTGTGGAAAGTAAAGTACAGTTTGGCTGTGGTTTAGAAATAATACTTTATCACATTAATATATGTGGGAAAAAGAAGCTAAGACTCTGTGGAAAATAAGGTACAGCTTGGACATGATTTAGAAATAATATTTTGTCAGATCAACGCATGTGGGAAAAAGACGCATAAGACGATGTTGAAAATAAGGTACAGTTTGGCTGTGGTTTAGAAATAGTCCTTCGTCGGATTAATACATGTGGGAAAAGGGAAAAAGACGCATAAGACTCTGTGGAAAATAAGCTACAGTTTGACGGTGGTTTAGAAATAAACCCTTGTCAGATCAACGCATGTGGGAAAAAAATGCATAAGACTCTATGGAAAATAAGGCACAGTTTGGCTGTGGTTTAGAAATAATCATTTGTCAGATTAATGGATGTGGGTAAAAGACGCATAAGACGCTGTGGAAAATAAGTTACAGTTTGGCTGGGGTTAAGAAATATCTTGTGAGATCAACGCATGTGGAAAAAAGACGCATAAGATGCCTGTGGAAAATAAGGTACACTTTGGCTGTGATTTAGAAATAATATCTTGTCAGATTACCTCATGTGGGAAAAAGACGCATCCATTAAGCAAATTGGGAAGTCTATTTTCCATGTTTATTTAAATATTATACACTTGAAATCTGTTCGAAAATGAAAGACTTTCAAACTTTAATAAAATTTTGTATTAAATATTTTTGATTGAACAAAATAATATTCTGAACAGGCGGAAAGCAATGCGACACAATGCAGCAATTCAAATTTTCCTTATAGCAGATTTATAGTTCTTTTATAGTAGATTGTGAACTGAATACAGTACAGCTACTATTGTGATTGTAGACATGTAGCTTTTTTGAAAATAAAGTACAGTTTGGCAGCGGTTTAGAAATAATCATTTAATAGATCAAGGTATATGGGAAAAAGACGCTCCCATTAGCCAAATGGAGGAGACTGTTTTTACTGTTTATATGAATATTATGCGTTTGCAATCCCTATAAAATGACTTTCAAACTTGAATAAAATTTTATATTAAATAATTTTTTTTTAAATTGAGCAAAGTTATGTTCTGATTTGCGGAAAGTATTTCCACAGAATGCAGCTATTCAAAATTTCCATATAGCTTTGTTCCTTATAATATAAATGGGATGTACTTGCCATTTGCTACTACAGAATCTCAAAACCGTGATTGGACTGTAACTAGCAGTAGTTGTTACGCTCTCAGCTTTAAAGAAGGAATGAAAGAGTCTACATGAAATATTAATGATTGTAGAGTTATAATTATGATTCCCTCTCATTTCATTATATCTTTGTTCTCTGTGAATGTAAATTGCTTCTCATTTTGGCAAATGAGGATCTCAAAACCGTGATTGGACTGTAACTAGCAGTAGTTGTTACGCTCTCAGATTTAAAGAAGGAATGAAAGAGTCTACATGAAATATTGATGTGTGTAGAGTTATAATTATGATTCCCTCTCATTTCATTATGTCTTTGTTCTCTGTGAATGAAAGTGCTTCTCATTTTGTTAAATGAGGATCTCAAAACCGTGATTGGACTGTAACTAGCAGTAGTTGTTAAGCTCTCAGCTTTAAAGAAGAATCAAAGAATCTACATGAAATATTAAATAGCGTAGAGATATAATTATGATTCCCTCTCATTTCATTATGTCTTTGTTCTCTGTGAATGAAAAGTGATTCTCATTTTGGTAAATAATGATCTCAAAATCGTGGTTGGAGTGTAACTAAAAGTAATTGTTACTCTCTCAACATTAAAATGGACCTAATGAGTTGGCTTAAAATAGGAATGAGAGTTGGATTAGATTAAAGTTTTCCTCTCATTTCATCATGTCTTTGTTCTCTGCGTATGAATTTTACTTAGAATTTTGGAAAAAGAGGATCTCAAAACTGTAACTTGCAGTAGTTGTTACGCTCTCAAATTTAAAAAAAGAGTGAAAGAGTTGGCTTGAAGAATGAGAGTTGGATCAAATACATGATTCCCTCACATTTCATCAAGTGTTTTTTTCTCTATGAGTGGAATGTACTTGGCTTTATGGCAACTCAAGATATCAAGACTGTGGTTGGAATGTAACAAGGGACAATTGGTGAAATAACGTAGTTACACTCTCAAGATTAAATCAGTTGGTTTGTAATTGAGGTATGTTTGAGGTATGAATGAGGGTATGTTTAGAAGTCCAGTAGCCATTGCTTTGGTACTAGTTTGAGATCGCAGTACAGTTGTCAATGAACAAAGTAAAATGCTCATGTAGTTAAAATGTACAGTTAAAATTGAAAAATTTAAAACTCCAGATATCCTCATTCCATTCCCTAAATCACTCACGTTTCACTGAACACCCGAATCCAAAATGTCGGCGTGAAGTCCAAAATGTCAAATGGACATTTTGGACTAAAAGATCCTTTGTGTGGCAAGGATTAATAATCATTCCTCGCTGATAAATGATGATAAATCATTTGTAAAAAGTTGTTTGCTGTTTTGTGTTATTTTTTCCACTGTTACTGATGATTTTTCTTCTATTTTTCTTTTCATTCCAGCCAAAGGCGGAAAGAAGAGCAAGAATGAAGGTACGACCGCTAAGCCTAAAAAAAAGAAAACTACTAAAAAACCCGACTATGACGAGGACGATGATGAGGACGACGGCAGTTACAAACCTAGGGCTAAGAAAGTGCGCGTCGGCCAGTATGTCCAGTCTGGGGCCAACATGTTCACAGTTCAGGGAGGGGAGAACGCGAAAAAAGGTCACGTTGAACTGGCTGCTGCCAGCGTCCGTTCAGTCTGCCCCAAAGCTCGAGGCCTGTTCGCGCACTCAGACGACTGTTCTATGTTCTACCAGTGCTATGACGGGGAAGTTCTCATGAAGACATGCCCCGCTGGGCTTCTCTTCGATGCTTACAACCACATGTGCGTCCAGTCACGTGACGTAGATTGCGGGGCGAGGAGGGTTTACCACCCTTCGAACCCCCTAAATGAACCGTAGACTAGGGAGGGCATTGGCGTAGGACTTTTTATCTAACTGCCACCGCATGTTTGTTAGTTGTTCCTTTTCTCTTAAACACGTCGTCTTGGGAGCTTTAAGCTCTTTTTCACAGTGCGCATTGTGTCGAGATGCATTGAGAAATGTTGTATAGTAGAATGTTAGTAGTTCATTGTGTTTTCGTCCTTACTCACGAAGTTCTGTTTGTAAAGCTGAGATGATTGATCTAAAAGCTGGCGCCATGCTTCTAAGAGGATGCTTCCGATTAAAGTCAGTATTAGTCAATCTCTATTAAAATTCAAGTTAAAACCAGTTCTGTTGAATACAGACAAAGTCAAAATGACCTTTAGCAAATGGGCTTATGAGCCTTGTTTTGTAAAATGCACTGTTAAAGAGACCAATTAGTATCTAACATTCGATTGCAATGGTTGCAATCGATTTAGCATTCAAACGTAAGTAACGTATTAATACCGGTACATGATTCCAACTTTAGTTCAGAATTCAATATAAAACTATAATTTTAATTGCCCCATCAGATTTTTTTCTATAAGTTAACAGACGGAAACATTCAAATTTGATATTCAAAAATGTTTTAAGCATGCATTATTTTTAATTTAGACCAATAATAACTTTATGAAGATTGTCAGTAAACCTTTCCGTTTTCGAAACAAGTCAGCAATAAAAATAAGTGAAAATATTCTAACGAATTATAAACCATAAGCTTTTTGCAACATAAGTCTTTTATGAGTTAAAAAATGTCTAAAAATAATTGAATTTTGTGGACAAATGGCAAAGAAAAATTACATTATCTGTTACATTATGAAAATTATTATGACATTGTGTGTTTTTATAAAAAACATTCTGATATTTTATGAATCAAATATACATATCGTCCGGTTTCAGTTTAAACTAAAATAATTCCACAACCTTTATCATAGTGAATCATAAAATGTGTCTTAATATTTATAAGTCTAATTTAATATCAGTCCTTTGAGTGCAATATGAATATTATGAAACTCTGCTTACTTAAGTATTCAAGAATGTCAGGTTAGAAAAGCTGTGTAGTTTTTCATTTAAATTCCTTTTTAGACTACGGTTTAATTTTAAGGAGACATGGTATGCCTACAACCTTTCTTAAACATTAAAATAATCTTTGTAATTGTTTTGTACTTTACATCCCAGTTTAAGGTATCCGTCTACGTTCGGAGAACTTTTTTCTTTAAACGTAGAAACTAGTTCATGTTTTTATATTTTTATATTTATTTTTTATATTATCATAGAGAATTGCACTTAAAAAATTTATTCCTGGAGAAGTTTTTATAAAATTTCTAATAAATGAAGAAAATTTAGTAAAAAAAATCGGGTTTTTTCAAAAGGTCTAATTTTTTAATAAATTAAATTATTTCAATATTTTTTGATGCAACACATTTCTTATACACTAGACTAGTGAATCACCTAAAATCTTTGCTTAATTTACATTTGGTAAAAAATTTTGGTAATTCAAAATCATACACATTGAATTTTTAATGAAGTTTCATTACCTTTATATCTAACTATGAGTGTGACATCATTAAAAATTATCCAAATTTAAAGCTTTTTAGATCATTTACTAGTAAATACTATCAAAAGCATTCACAATAATTTTCAAAAAAATATTAAGAACTTTTTGAGAAATCACATTTTAAATTTCAACATTTTATTAAAAATACCGTTCTGAGAAAAACGCATTTGAATTTTTTGAAATCAACTTTAACTATTAAAAAATTAAAATACAAGTTTAAAATTCCCCATACTTTCTTGCTTCAAAACTTTCTAATTGTCAAGTTGCTAATTATTAAAAATACTAAAAAAATTTTTTAAGCTAATCTTCATAAAAATTTAAAAAATTTTGTCCAAAAAATGCTCTTTAAAAGGCTTTAAATTCAAAACTTCCGGTTCCGAAGTCGCTACTTCCGTTTTATTTTGACAGCTGTCACTGATGTTTAAACAAATGTAACTTTTCTTTAAAATGCTGTAGAGAGAAAACAAAAACAGATTTAGAAGTCTAAAAGTTGAAATTTTACAATAGAGAAATAAAAAAAAACATGATTTTTGACAAAAAAATGACGTTTTAAACTCAGACGGATACCTTAAAAAATAATGTGGGAAGTTAAGTGTATTTAGACAATATATTTATTTGAATTTTAACATTACAAGTTTTTTAAATCCTTATAGCTATTTCAATTTTTTACTATTCTTGCCCTAAAACTTTTTAGAGTTATTTAATGTGTTCGCGTTTAAATAAAACCCTTTATATGAAATAGTATAAGGTCATTCCTTGGTAACTCACGTATAATATACACTAAGTGAAGGCAATAACTTTACAAATTATTACTTTAAAATTTTTATACAAGCAAAACAAAATCAGAGAGGATTCTGGGAGTGAGTCGCAGTCGAAGTCGAAGTACTTAATTTTTCAAAGGCGTATTGTGCCATCTACTTAAATTTTCACCCACCACTTAACCCTGTTTTTCTTTGGGAAATTAATTTTATTACATTTCATTTTTATCATATAAGATTAAAAATGTTACAACTACAATTTATATGAACTTTATTTTTTGCTTAAGATTTACATTTCCATGGAATAGCCTTATACATAAATAACTTTTGAAATATTGAAGAAAAAACTATCAAATTTTGCATGTACGGATAGAAAGATTAGAATATTAATTTTAGCTAATAATAACAGTTAAAAAGCTCAATAGTTCGATCTTATTTGGATTACCCTGTTTCTTTAATGTGTAGAACTTAAATATGAAAATGTATAGGATTATCAGTTGTATCAAGAAATATAATTATAGTTGTTTATGATACATGAAATTATTATCCTTCATTGAATTTGTTCCTATACGTAAATAAATTTTGAAATATCGAAGAAATAGGTTTCAAATTTTTCTGGTGTTTGTAGAAAGAATAGAATGTTAATTTAAGATACCAATAAAAAGGTAAAATCTTAATATTTTGGCCTTATTTTGGTTACCATGTCTCCTTAAGGCTCAGAACTTCAAGATGAAAATATATGGTGATTAAGTGCAGTAAGAAATAGAATTAAATTTGGTTATGATATACGATATTATTATTCTTCATTGTATTTATTCCTATACTTAAATAAATTTTGAAATATCGAAGAAATAGGTTTCAAATTTTTCTGGCGTGGGTAGAAAGATTAAAATGATAATTTAAGCTACTGATAATAATGAAAAAAACTCAATATTTTTCCTTATTTTGGTTACCATATCCCCTTAAGGCGCAGAACTTCAAGATGAAAATATATATATGGTTATTAAGTGCAGTAAGAAACAGAACTAAATTTGGTTATGATTTACGATATTATTATCCTTTATTAAATTTATTCCTAGGGTAAGTTAATGTTGAAAAAATATTGAAAGTTTTGCAAGTTATAGAAAGATTAGAATGCTAATTTAAGCGGAAAATGATAATTTAAAAAACTGAATAACTTGACTGTATTTGGGTTACCATGTTCCCTTAGTGCGAAAAACTTAAAAGATAGAAATTTACATGATGATCAGATGTAATATGAAATATAATTACAGCTTATTTATGATACATGATATTATCCGTTATTGAATTTGACCGTATAAGTAAATAACTTTTGAAAGTTTGAAGAAATATGTATTAAATTTTTCATGCATATAGAGAATTATTAGAGTGATAATTTAAGCTAATAATAATAATTAACAAAATACTTTATAGTTTGACCTTACAGCCTGTTCCATAAGAACATGTCGTCTATTTCTTTGAAAATACAAACGAATTAGTTAAAAGTACATTTGTGCCGTGTAGTATACATATTACACTAAAATGCATTTCACTTAATAAGCTTGCAGTTCCCATTATTATCGGTTATTACTTGGCAGCGTCGAGACATAATTTTCGACGATTTTTTCAGCTAATTTCAAAGGTAGAGACCTCCAAATTTCTCACACCTTGCGACTTAAAGCTTTATATAAGCCGCTTTATATTGTATACACATTTTTCCCTGAGCTTGATTTTCATGGGAGACCAAACATTTTCAATTGGATTGGCGTCAGGTGACTGAGAGGGCCAATTATTTGTGGTAATGCCATTTTCACGCTTCCACTCCGCACACTCATGACTTCGATTGTTGATTTAAACACAGAAAAACAAATCGAATAAAGAATATAACCATGAAGCAGTCTTCTCTAATGTTTGAAGAACACGTGCAATTAAACCGGTATCTGCGCGATATTTATTGAGGAAGTAATGAGCGACACGCTCTTATGGAATAGACTGTATTTGGTTACCATATCCCCTTGATACGTAGAATTTCAATATAAAAATGTATATGATGATCAGGTTCAATGAAGTAGAATAACAGTAGGTTATGATACACGATATCATTACCCATTATTGAATTCATTTCTATATATAAATAACTTTTAAAATATTGAAAATAAAGGAGTTAAACTTTTTATGTATTAGATGTATTAAAACAATAATTCAAGCTAATAAAAATAATTTAAAAAATCTTTATACTTTGACCTTATTTGATTACCATATCCCCTTGATACGCAGAATTTCATCAATATAAAAATGTATATCATGATCAGGTCCAATTAAATAGAATAATAGTAGGTTATGATACATGAAATAATTATCCGTTATTGAATTCATTCCAATACATAAATAACTTTTAAAATATTGAAAATAAAGGAGTTAAATTTTCACGTATTAGATGTATTAAAATAATAATTCAAGCTAATAATAATAATTAAAAAAACTAGATAGTTTACCTTACCTAGGTTACCATATCCCCTTGATACGTAGAATTTCATCAATATAAAAATGTATATGATGATCAGGTCCAATGAAATAGAATAACAGTAGGTTATGATACATGATATCATTACCCGCTATTGAATTCATTTCTATACATAAATAACTTTTAAAATATTGAAAATAAAGGAATGAAATTTTTCATGTATTAGATGTATTGAAATAATAATTCAAACTAATAATAATAATTTTAAAAAACTTGATAGTTTACCTTATCTAGGGTTACCATATCCCCTTGATACGTAGAATTTCAATATAAAAATGTATATGATAATAAGATCCAATGAAATAGAATAACAGTAGGTTAATCATATACATCATCACGGGTAATGACATCATATACATGATATCATAACCAGTTATTGAATTAATTTCTATACATAAATAACTTTTAAATTATTGAAAATAAAGGAGTTAAGTTTTTCATGTATTATATGTATTGAAATAATAATTCAAGCTAATAATAATAATAATTAAGAAAACTGGATAGTTTACCTAGGTTACCATATCCCCTTAATGTGTAGAAAAGAATGTTAAAATGTATATAATGTAATAAGAAATAGAATTAAAGTTAGTTGTGATACATAATATAATTATCCTTTATTGAAAATTAAAAATATATTAAGATATGCTTGCTTGAAAGGTTACGCTAGGTAGAATCTTATTATCTCTAATTTTCAACAACATTTTAGTTCGGATACACTGTAATTTATTTTCAAGTGAAACTGGTCTTAATTTTGTAATGGGAGTTATAATTATAAGTATACTCTTTGCTTTCCTTAACTGAATTATAATATAAGAATTTTAAGCCTGTTCATAATTTTCTTCCAATTTTAAACAATCACTTTAAAGAACTGTATGTATACATACTTAAATTTATATTAAAACAGTTTTTTTGTCACATTAAAAAAAATTAAATACTTCAGCTTAAAAAAGTTTCTGACAAGTACGTTCTAGCAAATTTTCCTAACTTTTTCATACTGCTTTAAAAACATTTATGTATAAGTCTTATAGTTTTAATCAGTACATTGTAAAAACATGTTATCATTGTTTCTATTTGTATCTTTATACTGATTGTTATTTAAGTCAAAGTTTTATTTTTCTATATTGTATTTGTACAAGATAATCTTTTGTAAGCTTAGAGCAGGTATATAATAAAGATAATGTGTCTAAAAAAATCTTCTCTGGTGTGCTTATTTATCTGAAAACGGACGCTATGTATCCATAAAAGACACAATTTAACTTTAATTAGACATTTTAGTTCACATACACTGTCATTCATTTTCAACTAAAATTTGTCTTAATTTTGTGAGAGTTATAATTATACCAAATACTCTGAATTATTTTATTAGTGATGTTTTTTTTATAAGAGGAACTATATCGAAATTCAAATATCAGAATCTTTAAACTGCTGTAAAAGTATACAAAATTAACCTTCTTATAGATCCAGCAAGAATTTCTTTTCCTGTACTTACTATTTCCTTAGACAATTACTGTATCACAATGATTACGTATAGCTTATAGAATCCTTCAATGTTCAATGTAAGACAGTATTAACCCTTAATTTGACAAGATGTTCTTTCAAATATTTTTTTAATTTCTGTTATTTTCCCATGTCTGTATAGACATTAGGATATCTGTAAAATAAACAAAAAAATATATCATTTTCCATTTTTGAGATAATTAATGTCCGCTGTGGCGAACACTCAGAATTATGTTATATACTACTTATATATTAGCGGCCAGACTTAGCCAAATTAAGGGTTAATATGCATACTTCAATCGTCTGACGGTTTGACATCATAAAAAGATACCGTCGCCAACTTGGCGATAAAGTTCTAAGCATGGCAGCCTAACATTTTCTCAGAATCTCGGCTTGTCCAAACAACTTGTATCTACATTTTCATTTATATTATGTTGGTATCCAGATCTCCTCGCGCAACCCTTTTCTTATATATTAAGTGCGCTTAAAGCTTGAAAAAAATCGATATAGTGAACCATTAATGATTATCTACGGCTAATTTTTAATAATTTCGAGCAGTTGGCTTTGTAGATTGTTGCGGAATTCACTGCGCATAAATATAAATGTCAGGTTTCTAAGTGGTTTTAATTAGTTAAATAAGAGTATATAATTCTATTTCAATGGCATTGTAGCGTATCCGGTTCCTGTTTTAGGTGACACAAGGAAGAATCAGGTGTGTCTTGATAAATGAATTTATTCACACCTCTGATATATACATCATTTCACAAATATACAAAAAAAAACAATTTACGATCACAGGTAGGTGATTAGATACACGTAGGCCTGCATAGAGTCATGCAATAACTAAGACTCTGCCGAAATATTGGTGATCCGAGTGAAGAAACAATTCGGTAGCTCTCGCAAAAGTTCACTGAAGTAATGGTAGAATATCAAAGCACAGTTAGAGTTCCGAAGGAAAATATGTAAACAATCCTGAAGAGGATTATATTAGAAAAGGAAACCCAATGTACAGGGTATCGTTTCAATCTCAGCAACAGATATATTCCGAGACGGGATTTCGCTAAATAAAACTCTCCGATGGAGAGACTGATCAAGACGACCTCTGAATTAGCTGGTTGCTAGCTAACTAACTTCTTCTCTAAAAAACAAATCTTCTCTCGTCTCTTTCTAGAGGAAGGGCTTCTAAGAGAGAGGCCTCACCCCCAATTTCATTATTGGATCATCTAGCGATAGCCTCACCTTCGACCAACTGGATTGGTCTGGGTTAAACAATCATCGGCCGCAAACCCAGGGGTCCCTGGAATTCTTAGCTGCTAGATCCAAGTTGCGACAATTCCTTTGTCGTTCCAGTGGTCATATTTCTGGCTGTCAGTGAAGGTACCGGGTTGTCTGGTATATTGTTCCTCTACTATAGGGCACAACAGTGTAGACATCGTGGTGCCGGGGAAAACAATCCTTTTGTATCCACACAAGCGAAGTTCACCTCTCAAAGCAAAGTTCTTTGATGTCGACACACCGCTAAATCACGCCGTTACAGCATACTTTGTATCAATTAAAGTCGTCAGAAAATGCAAGGAATACAATGTCCAGATGGTATACATTTGTGTGTTAATAAACATCGACAATAATTTCTCCAAAGTTGTTGGTAGTATTGAAGAATAGGGTCCCCCTTGGCAAATTTGGAGAAATTATTGGCGATGTTTACTAAAACACAAAGGTATTTCATCCGAACAACATTGTATCCCTTGCTATTTCGGCGACTTTAATTGACGTAGATTGAGCCATTGTAATAGAATTATATACATTTTCTTAATTAAACAAAACCACTGAGAAATCGGACATTTACATTTATGGGCTATTAATCCTTAAACAGTTTACAAAGCCAACAGCCCCAGATTATTAAAAATTAGCCATGGTAAACCTTAAATGGTTCCTTATATCTAATATTTTTAAACATTACGCGCATTTAATATATAAGAAATGGGTTCCCCAAGAAGAGCTGAATACAAATATAATATAAATTAAAATATAGATACAGATTATTTGGACATCAGGAGAAAATGTTAGGCTACCATGCTCAGAGCTTTATCGTCAAGTTGGCGGGGGCATCCTGTTATTCATTCAAGCCAATTTTCCATGGGATATCCTATTCTGAAATATTACCTCTTTTCGCAACAAATTTTAAGGCAAATTTTTTTAATCTATTTGCACTTTCTTGATGGCTTTTTGTTTATGCAACTTTGACAAAAGTGGGTAGTATTACAGTATAGAAAGCTCATGTTTAATTGGTATCATTGAAGCAAGAAAAAAAACTAGAGAAATGATCTAGCCACTGAAAACTGAAAATATAACAAGTTCTCTTTATTAACCTAAATCAGAAATTTTGCTACATTAGAAATCGAACTACACTCATGTCCATAAATTAAGGATAATGAAGTTCAGGCAATGAAAGAGACAAAAGCAAAAAAAATTTGACTTATTTGTAAAGTCTATTTATTAAACAAAAGGTAAAGAGTAAAAAGGATGCTATATGTTTGACATAATTAATAAAAATTGCGATTTTTACTCCCTGGAGCAAATTTCAAAAAAGAACCTATTTACAGAAAACAGTATAACATGGTTAGTATGAGGGTTAATACGGAGTATGTCTCCCGGACGATGCAATACAAGCGTTACAACGCCTACGCATGCTGAGTATCAGATTATCAATCTGGTCTTGGGGAAAATTACACCACTCATCAAGCAATGCCCTCCGAAGTTCCGATAGACAGTTGGGAGGGGGTTGACGGGCTGCAATTCGTCGGCCAAGCATGTCCCACACATGCTCTATTGGATTCAAGTCCGCTGAGTATGCTGGCCAATCCATACGGGTGATATCCTCCGATGGAAGGCATTCGTCTACAATGTTTGCACGGTGAGGTCGGACGTTGTCATCCATATACAGAAATTCAGGACCCATGGCGCCCCGAAACAAACGTACATGTTGTTCCAGAATGACATCCCGATAGATGTGGCCTGTCATCGTTACACTCTGAACATGCAGATCAGTTCTGGAACCAAGAATAATTCCTCCCCAAACGAGCCATCATGCACCACCATAACGGTGTAGTTCAATGGTATTCTATTGGTGGTAACGGGTACCTGGCGCTCTCCATATGAAAGTCCGGCGAGAATCAGAATGTAAACTGAACCTGGACTCGTCGGAAAACATCACACAAGACCACTGTTGCGGTGTCCACAATGCATGCTTTCTAGCCCAGCATAATCGCAGGCGACAGTGAGTTGCGGTAAGGGGAACACGTCTGACAGGCCTACGAGCATATAGACCAATGTTCCCTAAGCGTCTGTACACGGTCTGCCTTGAACCTGTCGTACCGGTAGCTGAAGAGAGCTGACGAGACAGGTCTGATGCTGTGCTCCGTCTGTTTCTTTTGGCAGTAACTGCCAAATACCGGTCATCATTCGGCGTAGTAACTCGGGGGCGACCTGTGCTGTAAATCTACTCACATTACCATCATGTTTGAATGGTTGCCAAAGCCTGGAGATGACACTCTGGGCGATACCAAGTTCCTCGGATACTTCCAGCTGGGTACGTCCACATTCCAGTCGACCGATAATTCTACCACGTAAAAAATCATCCTAATGCTTTTTTTGTGCCATAACTATGCGGTTATTGCACTGAAAGGCTTTTAAAGCGCTTGTGAACAATTTTACTTCTTTGCTACCATTCCTTATATACCCCTTTCATACACTCTCTTCATTGTGACTTACTATTGGCGCCATCTGGTGGTTTCCTGAAATTTGCATATTCTTCTTCAAGATGTGTGTGATAATTCTACAGGTGAAATTTTTATTTTAGAGCTCAATTTCTGTGTGATTCTGAATTATCCTTAATTTGTGGACATGAGTGTACCTTAAGTACTACACATTTTTAGATTTCTCAGAAAATCTAAAACTTTTCAAACCCTAATATATCTTACTATTTTTCTATCACTTGCCTCTACTTCCCTTAACACATACATCTTCAGGGAGTAGAAAAAAGAAATCGTGTTAGATCTGTGATAGAAAACATTCATCATAAAATATTCTCGTACTATTAAAATCATGATACATTATTCTACCCTATTCATTCATTGCATTGCATATAATTAACTTAACTTATATATTTAATATCACGGAGTACATACTAAAGTTAAGTACATTCATTGGTTTTTGTTTGTTCATTAATTTTCTTATATATTAAAATCTGACTATATCTATTAGCGCCAAAGGTACCAAAAGACGCGGAATGATCCTGGGAAGTTATTTGCGTTCCGATATTCCAGTTAGTTCAAAAGATATCAACGAAAAACCGACCAAAATGCCATTTTATTTTTTCCTTACAAGCATTTACATTGTTAATTTGGCTTCAAAAAATGATAGTGTTATTCGACGTTAGCATTATTATCGTCTACTGTTTGGTATTTAGAGTAACATAAAAATATATCTAAGCTGTAGAACAATTTGTCGGGAACTACTATAGTGCCCTTCCCATTCATATTCATGTTTACACCAGCATATAGTCAAACAATAAATTGCCCTTCCGTTTGAAACTACAGCCAGAATTGTCATAATTTGAGATTTGCCCTACTGCGTGAAATCGCCTTATTAAAATTCAAATGTAAAGAAATATATTTAGGAAAATATATATGTATGTGACACTATTTATGTTTCTGCTAAACGCTGAACTCATCTTTTTTAGAAAATCATTATTTTTTTCTATCTTATCTCTTGGCGAGATTTTGATTTTCAGTAATTTTAAATTCACCATGTTCTATTACATTTTACTTTGTATTTCGCAGTTGCCATTTGTTAAACAAAAACTAAGATATGGTTATAGGTTTTGGTATTTTAAACTAGGCTGTTATTTAAAAATTTTATGCACGAGAGAAAAAATAGGCAAACAATGTACTTAGATACACTGAACAAATAATTTTTTATTTTAGAAATGGCAACTATGAATATTTATTCAACATTTCTATTAATATGTCTTACTATCTTTAATAGTGGTTCTAAATGTTTATTAGATAAATTTTAAACTCACCATGTTCTATTACATTTTACTTTGTATTTCGCAGTTGCCATTTCTTAAACACAAACTAAGATATGGTTATAGGTTTTGTTATTTTAAACTGGGCTGTTATTTAAAAATTTTATGCACGAGAGAAAAAATAGGCAAACGATGTACTTAGGTACAGAGAACAAATAAGTTTTTATTTTAGAAATGGCAACTATGAGCATTTATTCAACATTTCTATTAATATGTCTTACTATCTTTAATAGTGGTTTTAAATCTTTATTAGATAAATTTTAAACTCACCATGTTCTATTATATTTTACCTTGTATTTCGCAATTGCCATTTCTTAAACACATAAATAGAGTTTTTGTTATTTTAAAGGACTGTTATTTAAAAAATTTTATGCACGAGAGAAAAAAATAAAAATGTACTAATACAGAGAAAAATAATTTTTTTATTTTTAAATAATATGAGCATTTATTCAACATTTCTATTAATATGTCTTACTATCTTTAATAGTGGTTTTAAATCTTTATTAGATAAATTTTAAACTCACCATGTTCTATTATATTTTACTTTGTATTTCGCAATTGCCATTTCTTAAACACAAACTAAGATATGGTTATAGGTTTTTTTTATTTTAAACTGGGCTGTTATTTAAAAATTTTATGCACGACAAAAAAAAAATAGGCAAACGTTTACTTATGTACAAAACAAATAAATTTTTTATTTTAGAAATGGAAACTATGAACATTTATTCAACATTTCATTAATAAGGCAAATTGTCGCAACGTCACGAATTACTAAAGTTATTCACTTTTATGTTTACTAAGCCAATATCAAACAATAAACTACCTTCCGTTTGAAACTAAAGCCAGAATTGTCATATTTGCCTATGCATGAAATCGCTATACATTTTACTTTTGTATTCGCATTGATTCTTAAACCAAACTAAGATATGATTATAAGTTTTTGTATTTTAAACTATGTTATTTAATTTTATGCACGAGAGAAAAATAGGCAAACGATGCACTTCGGTACAGAAAACAATAAGTGTTTGTTTTAGAAATGGCAACTATGAACATTTATAACTTTCTATTAATATGTCTATTAATATACTATCTTTAATAGTGGTTCTAAACGTTTATTAGATAAATTTTAATACCTAGACCAAAGGCTGGATGCGAAGCAGCTAGTGTTAATTTAAATAATGTTTGGACAAAGGAAAAGTAATCAATAATTAGCCAAGGAACAATAAAAGAAAAAACTACAAAATTGAAATCATTATATTTTACATTTAAAATACCTCCATTCATTTTGTTAAATTTATACGTGATTAACTGTTTTTATTTATTATTTCTGAAAACGATATAATGAATTGTACATAAGCTTTTGATTTGACCAATTTAAAACGTTAATTTACATATTATTTTGCAAGTTTAATTTTTTTTTACTTATGGACCAGACAACAGCAATTTCCGGTAAAAATTTAGAGAAATTTTGCATTTGAAATTCTTTATATTTTACGACATTATAAAAGAATTTTAAAAAATTTGAATGAAACAAATTTTATTGCGTGTGCTTTGTTACAACCACGGGAATTTATATGTATTTGTACAAAGGATAAACATTTTCAGAATTTTCAATTTTACATAATATTATAATGAATTATATGGAAATGAGGAGTTACGTTTACATCTATGATAAGAAATTTGATCTAACTATTGCTATGAACTAGAGTTACCAAAATATCAAAAACTAATTAGTACTAGAAAAATCTTTACAAAAATAAAGATTAAAAGATTAAAGATCCAAATATAATATTTTGTATAAATACAAAATATGCATACAGTATATTGCGAACAACAGTATCAATGTTTCTTCTGCAGCCAGAACAAACATTCGCTTTTATGAGATCACCAACCTTAAAATATCATGCAGGGAAAGAAATATTACACATTTATTCATTTACTCGGTACCGGAGTTCGTGGGCTCGAATCCCACAGTGGCGTGGATGTTCGTAGCCATTCGTAATCGGCTTTAAACTGTAGGTCTAGGTCTCATTAGCCCTCTTGTCGCAAAAAGTAGACCGTAGCACTCCAAACCAAACCAAACCCTTTACTCGCCAGTGAGATTTTTAATAACATATGAAATTTTGGATACAGCCCCTCATCTTTTTGTTTCCTTTCGGGAACAATGGTTTTCGAGCTTATTCTATCGACGATCCCTTTCAGAATTTTCAAGCCGTGTTTTTGGGACTTTCCCAAAAGTTGCTCTATGCATTTAGCTAACAGATTATGCACATTATATTTTGATTGCATTCGCGCATGCGCAGTGAAACATTATTTAGCAAACCTGCTCAACTCTCATCCAGTATTTATTATTTTTAATTCCAATTGCAGGGCATTGTGTATAATGTCGTTTGACATACTTTCTGAAAATAGCATTCTTCTATTGAGACTCTGCAATTATAAGGAAAACATTGGAGAAATGTGGGATTCATTTCTAAAAATCTTAATTTCTCCACGAGTATACGTGCTAGCCTCATAATAAAAGACAAGATTATTACAAGATTATCCTAATCATGTTCTAAAGCTAACGGTTTCATACACTACTCTTTATAGGGTTACAAACATATTCGTTTTTCTTCAATTTGTTGACCGTTATAGTTTCGAAAAATTCTTTGCTGATTTATGATGTCTACCATCCTGTTTACACGAGTGAGGTTTCAGGAAAATCCATCATCTATTTTTTCTATATATTCAACAAAATGTCAAAAATTGCAAGTGACCGGTCTAATCGATATGGGTATATAAATCCAAGAAAAACTTCGTTTCTTCAATGCAATCAAAATATAATGTGATAATATTTTAGCTAAATGTGTAGAGCAACTTTAGTGAAAGTTCCAAAACACGGCTTGAAAATTCTGAAAATCGTCGATAAATAAGCTCGAAACCGTTGTTTTCTAAAGAAGCAAAAAGATGAGGGGCTGTATCCAAAATTTCCTTTTGGGTGTGGGTTTGGTTTGGAGTGCTACGGTCTACTTTTTGCAACACGAGGGCTAATGAGACCGGGACCTACAGTTTAAAGCCGATTCCGAACGGCTACGAACATCCATGCTACTGTGGGATTCAAACCCACGAACTCCGGTACCGAGTTAATGAGTAAATATGTAATATTTCTTTCACTGCATGATACTTTAAGGTTGGGGCTCTCATAAAAGCGAATGTTTGTTCTAGCTGCAGTTGATCTGTTGCAATATACTGTATGTATATTTTGTTTTTATACAAAAATTTAATTTGGATCTTTAATCTTTTAAATACTTTATATAAATAGATAATTTAATGAATCAGATTTAGATAAAGAACAAGTAATTCTCGTTATATGAATACCATTTTTGCATTTAACACCCAAGTTACACTTAACATTGGTTTAACTCCCGCTGGCGAAAACAACCGTTAAAAATGGCAGCATGGTAGTGTGGATAAGGAACGATATTCTTCCATTTCTGTAGACTTGGTGCAGGTAGGTGATGAAACCGTTTTTAAAAAAACTGACACTTTATGTTTCTCTCTTTATTAAATTAGCATTTCCCAGATTCAAGATGTGTTCTTTATGAAAATTGTTACACAACATTTAAATTAACGCCACTTTGCCTCACGCTTGACACCAAGTATGTTGATTGGGGGGAGGCATAAACCAAACGTTAGCTAGTGCGTAACCAGTCTGTAGATGTCTATTAGAGTGGAGTTAAGAATCTGGTTATAGGATACAACTACAATGATATTAGTGGAAACTATGCGATATAGTAGATCCAAGTACAAGTTTTCATCTTCTATATAATGATACCCTAAGTTATTTCTTCGTCTGTCCTCGAATTTATGAAGCGGTTGGACCTGGAATGGATAGAGGCATCCATATTGGATTCTTTATGAGTTAGGGTTAGCAAAATTCAAAGCGAGTAAAGTTTATCTTCTCCTAAACTATCCATCAAATTCTAAAATAAATTGGAATAAATATGCTTCATATCACAGCGAAAAATACTGTCGCCTTTAAAACATTTGAAATCCACCCAATTCCCCTTTTTAATGCCATTATTTCAAGCCCCAAAATTTATCAATTTATCACATAACAAATAGGTAAAGATAACATTTTTTTCTAGCATTATGTCATTCCTTTAACCATCTTATTTTAAATTATTTAAATATCGTCTGCATTATCTTCATGAGTTTTATCACTGATTGTACACAAATACTGTCGTCTTTAAACTTTCGAAATCCACCCCTTGTCTCCCTTTCGAGCGTTTAATGCCATTATATCAAGCCCCATTTTAAGAGCAGGCGATTAAATGTATCAATTTATCACATAATAAAGAGGTGAAATTAACTTCTTTTTATAATATTGTGACTTCATTCCTTTAACCATCTCATTTAATCATTTCTTATTTTAAATTATTTAAATATTGTCTGCATTATTTTTATACGTTTTATCACTGAACTTAGATATTACGTAAATAATTTTATTTTATATTTGGCTTAAATAATAGATTAGGTACATATGAGATAATTTTAAATTGAATCATCGATTTTTTTTTGCAAGATAATTCTCAGCCAAAAACAAACCATTTTTTTACCTGCCATAGGGTAATTTACGATTCTGTAAAATTAAAAATGTTACTAGTCTCGTCATATGACGGGCTATATGCTAGTTTTATAGAAGAAGCATCATTTTTAAGAACTACGATGAGTAAATAAAATATACCCTTACTTGCTTTATAACTGTTAGTATAACTGGTTATAAGATACAACTACAATGATATTATTGCAAATTATGCAATAAAGTTGATCAAAGTACAACTTTTCCTCCCCTATATAATAAAAGGCTAAGTTATTTGTCCGTCTGTCCTGGAATTTATGAACCGGTTGGAACTGGAATGAACGCATCCATTTTTTCTTGATGAGTTAGGGTTAGCAAAATTCGTGAGTAAAGTTATCTGCTCCTAAACTATCGATTATTCTAAAAATAAAGTGGAATATTCATTCAGCGAAAAATACTGTCGTCTTTAAAAACATTCGAAATCTTCCCCCTTTTCGAGCGTTTAATGCCATTATTTCAAGCTCCAAATATCAATTTACCATATAATAAATAGTAAAAAATAACAGTTGTTTCTATCATTATGACGTCATTTCTTTAACCATTTTATTTTAAATTATTAAATATCGTCTGCATTATTTTCATGATTTTATCATTAACTGTGTAAATACTGTCGTCTTTAAAACATTCGAAATCCACCCTTTCCTCCTTTTCGGGCGTTTAATGCCATTATTTCAAGCAACAAAATTTATCAATTTATCACATAATAAATAGGTAAAGATAACATTTTTTTCTAGCATTATGACGTCATTTCTTTAAATATCTTATTTTAAATTATTTAAATATCCTCTGCATTATTTTCATGAGTTTTATCACTGACTGTACAAACACTGTCGTCTTTAAAACATTCGAAATCCACCCCTTGTCTCCTTTTCGAGTGTTTAAGGCCATTATATTAAGCCCCATTTTAAGAGTAGGCGATTAAACGTATCAATTTATCACATAATAAAGAGGTAAAATTAACTTCTTTTTATAGTATTGTGACATCATTAATCTTACAGTCTCATTTAATCATTTTTTTATTCTAAATTATTTAAATATCGTCTGCATTATCTTCATGAGTTTTATCACTGATTGTACACAAATACTGTCGTCTTTAAACTTTCGAAATCCACCCCTTGTCTCCCTTTCGAGCGTTTAATGCCATTATATCAAGCCCCATTTTAAGAGCAGGCGATTAAATGTATCAATTTATCACATAATAAAGAGGTAAAATTAACTTCTTTTTATAGTATTGTGACTTCATTCCTTTAACCATCTCATTGAATTATTTCTTATTTTAAACTATTTAAATATCATATGCATTCTTTTCATACGTTTTGTCACTGAACTTAGATATTACGTAAATAATTTTCCTTTATATTTGGCTTAAATAATAGATTAGGTACATATGTGATAATTTTAAATTTAATCATCGGTTATTGTTTGTTGCAAAATAATTCTCATCCAAAAAACAAATCATTTATTTGCCTGCCTCATAGGATACTTTACAATTCTGGAAAATTAAAAATTTTACTGATCACGTCATATGACGGGCTATATGCTAGGGAAAAAATAAAACTGATTAAAAAGTACATGATAGTTTAGTTTCAAAATGACACATATAAAAAACGCCTCGTATATCTGACGAATCCAGCTGCGTTATTGCTATTGTTTTGTTATATTTCATACTTATACCAACTGGTGATTCACAAGCTTTCTTTTTAATTCCAGCTTATGAACCAACCAAGGAGTGCCCGAAGCCGAACGGTATATTCCCGAACAGGTCTAACTGCAGTTCTTTTTATATGTGCAACGACGGGGAACACCACAAACAAGAATGTCCGGGTGGTCTTCACTTCGACAGGAAGAGGATGAAGTGTAATTTTCCGAAGGTCGCGAAATGCAAAAGTATGCCTGAAATCTTTCTCAAAGTTTATCAATCCTCTAAAACCCTAATGCGCTACACATATAAATTTTGGAGGAGAAATACTTAGTCGCACCAGGCAAGTGACTGTGTTCAAATTGAATGATACGGAACACTTAACACATTGTATGCGGGAAACGAACTAGTGCGTTTTCTGACGATTTATACTAGAGACCGGGACACATACTAGTACGTTTTCTGATGACTGATACTTGAGCGCTGGTCACGTACTAGTACGTGTTCTAACTATTGGTACTTGAGTGCGGGACACGTACTACTACGTTTTCTGACGATTGATACTTGACCGCGGGACACGTAATAGTAAGTTTTCTGACGAATGATACTTGAACGCGGGACACGTAATAACACGTTTTCTGTTGATTGATATTAAAGCGCCGGTCACGTACTAGTACGTCGTCTAACGATCGATACTTGAGGGCGGGTCACGTACTAGTACGTGGTCTGACTATTGGTACCTGAGCGCATGACAAGTACTAGTACATATTCTGACGATTCATATTTGAGCGCAGGTACGTACTAGTACGTTTTCTGATGACTGATACTTGAGCGCTGGTCACGTACTAGTACGTGTTCTAACTATTGGTACTTGAGTGCGGGACACGTACTACTACGTTTTCTGACGATTGATACTTGACCGCCGGATACGTAATAGTACGTTTTCTGACGAATGATAGTTGAACGCGGGACACGTAATAACACGTTTTCTGTTGATTGATACTAAAGCGCCGGTCACTTATTAGTACGTCTTCTAACGATTGATACTTGAGCGCGGGTCACGTACTAGTATGTATACTGACTATTGGTACCTGAGCGCGTGAAAAGTACTAGTACATGTTCTGACGATTCATATTTGAGCGCAGGTCACGTACTAGTACGTTTTCTGACGACTGATACTTGAGTGCGGGACACATACTAGTCCATTTTCTAACGATACTTGATAGCGGGGGATGTACTAGTACGGGTTAGTGTAACAGCATGGTTTGATTGTGGGTACAAAAGTAACGGTATGTACAGGAAAACGAAGCCGAATGTTCTAGTCTACTGCATAGATTCTGGAAAAATTTAGACAAATAAACACTGGTTTTTACATCAGTCGATGCGGAACCACAGAACGAGAAAAAATTAAAACTATATACTACTATTTCTATTTGATTTTTCATATTTACGATACTTTTATAAATTTATCCACTAAAAAATAATTTTTTTGTATACAAAAATCTTATGGTTGTTATTTATATATTTCTATTTATATATTTGTTTATATATTTCAATATAAAATACGAAAAGTTGGTTAAAAAATGAAATAGTTTTCGGCTTTAGCTCGTGGCGACGGACAGCACCCCCCCCCGAGATGGTGCC
This sequence comes from Pardosa pseudoannulata, assembly GCA_032207245.1. Taxonomy (NCBI): domain Eukaryota; kingdom Metazoa; phylum Arthropoda; class Arachnida; order Araneae; family Lycosidae; genus Pardosa; species Pardosa pseudoannulata. The sequence goes on from CM063507.1 coordinate 15,448,146, forward strand.
CATCCCCCTTTTTTCATGGAAAAACGAATGTTCCCAAAAGTGGGCAACGTCACGTCACGCTGAGGCATATTAAGGAAGCAAACATAAACAGACAAATCAAACAAATCACAATGACTCGATACTATGCAACTTATTTTACAGTAATAGATGTTCAACATTGCCATCACCACAGGCTACGGGCGGTGTGTCATCACACCATTACAGTAGAGTGCAATATTGTCATCGATAGCAATGACCGTCAATCGAATGAAATTTTTCAGTTCCACCAAAGGGATTGATGACTCCTCGTACACGCGACATCACAGCTAGTATACACAGAACAAAAATCTTCTGGAGTCAAGTCCAAGTATTAAGAAGACCTTTGAACCTAACAGCTGTGACTTGTCAATGGGACAAAGTGAAAGATGCCAACGGGAGAATCTTGACATCAAGTGCATTGTTGGTCGGGTCACCATCCTGCAGGAAAATGACAATAGGCAACGCATGTCATTTCAGTAGTACAGGCACAGCGTGGTCACGCAAAAGAGTTAGATATCATACTTCAGTATTTGTACAGGTTTTCATACCGGATACAGAACAATCCTCTTCAAAAAAGAAAAGGCCTAAAATAAACTAGAGAGAGTTGCTGGGATGTACATCTTAAAGAGAGGTGAAATTAACTCTCTGGAGGTTTTAATTAATAACTCCGTTAATAACAATCTTAGGAAAATTGAAAGTAGACAGTGATCATCCTCTTGTGAAGAAGACCTACAGTGAAAAATTTCTTTGACGCCTGAGCAAAATTTTAGACGAAGTTCTCGGACTTACAAACCCGCGGGCAATCTTCTTTATATATAAATAGATTTTTGTAATTGAGTACTCACAGTTCAGTTAACTATTTTTTAACATTCTCTCTTTTTTCTTTATAGATAAAAAAGGGAAGAAGGCTACGACAAAAAAACCAGGTAAGAATTAATATAAGCCATATCTATTTCCAAATCACAATTAGAGAATACCAAATTCCTTTTCTATTTTACTAAACGAAATAGTTTAATAAGGTTTATAACTTACTGTTTCATATGAATGTATATATATTTTCATATCACAAATAGAGAATATCAAATTCCTTTTTTATTTTACTAAATGAAATCGTTTAATAAGGTTTATAACTTGTTGTATATGAATGTATATCTATTTCCATATCACAATTAGAGAATACTAAATTCCTTTTTTATTTTACTAAATGAAATCGTTTAATAAGGTTTATAACTTGTTGTTTCATATGAATGTATATCTATTTCCATATCACAATTAGAGAATACCAAATTCCTTTTTTATTTTACTAAACGATATCGTTTAATAAGGTTTATAACTTACTGTTTCATATATTTAACTTGCTGTTTCATATGAATATACATCTATTTTCATATCCTAATTAGAGAATACTAAATTCCTTTCTTATTTTACTAAATGAAATCGTTTAATAATTAAGGTTTATAACTTGTTTCATATGAATGTATATTTACTTCCATATCACAATTAGAGAATACCAAATTCCTTTTCTAATTTACTAAATGAAATTGTTTAATAATTAATTTTTATAACTTGTTGTTTCATATGAATGTATATCTATTTCCATATCCCAGTTAGAGAATACAAAATTCCTTTTTATAATTTACTAAATGAAATCTTTTATAAGGTTTATAACTTGTTGTTTATGAAAGTATATATATTTCCATATCCCAATTACAGAATACCAAATTCCTTTTTTATTTTACTAAATGAAATCGTTTAATAATTAAGGTTTATACTTGTTGTTTCATATGAATGTATATCTACTACCATATCACAATTAGAGAATACCAAATTTCTTTTTTTAATTTTACTAAATGTAACAATTTATTAAGGTTTATATCTTGATGTTTCATAGGAATGTATATGTACATGTGCTAGAAAATATACTAGTTATTACATTATTTTTAATAAACTTCAATTTTTAAGAAATAATTATGAGCCAGGAATTTTTTCACACATAATTTCTATTAATTTAAGAAATTCTATAAGTTGAATTTTCATTCGCTAGCCGCCCCGATTCCGGACTTCTCCAGGAAATCCTCCGGGATCATTACCGCAACGTTGAATAGGCGTGACGCCTATTCAACTGAAATGTCAACATCCCAGACACTGCGTCGCCACTCTATAGTAGCTGAATCGAAACAGGAGGAATTCAGATTAGATGATTTCCGTCTTTCGTATTCTGAACAAAGGGGGGTCTTCACAACCTCAATGGAAGCACTGTTACTAACACTTCCCGGGTAGTAACTAAAAAAGTAACAGCTTCTTAGCCACGTTTAGTATAAAGATATCTGTCTATTGACTGCTGCATTTTAAGAAAAAAATCTCCTTTTGAACCTTCACTGCATTCTATAGTTTCTCGCCAATAGCCCCGCCAATACTCCCGTTTACACGTGCCAGTAAAGTTATCTTCATTTTGCCTGGTACAAGGATATTACTTTGAGGTTTAGGAAAACCCGTGTATATGATTACAACCCGTTACAAGGGTTTCAACCTCCCTTTTTGATGGGAATGTCGTCAGAAGTCCCGTGATCACACCAGAGTGCCATCCCATCATTCCGTGTATTGTGCTCTTGTTTACTTGATACAAAATGAGACTTCTACATTTCTTTTCGCTATTTTTAAAGAATCACATGATAAGTTCATTAAACTATAATGCAAATTATAAAAGAGAGGAGTAAGGTAGATAATGAAGGAATTAATTCGATCTGTTAGCCTGTCATTATCAATTGCAATTGCATTTGCGAAATTTTTTCAATTGTACTATTGTTGTTGTTTTTTATGCCACTCGGACAAACCAAGCATGATTGAGCCAGCAAGTTACTCGTATTAAGGCCAAGGGGAGCGAATACCGTTTTTTAAGGATCACCATTAACCCCTTCCAGGTTCATGTTATTTCGGGATTATGGGTCAAAAAATGTCAAATTTTTTTATGCTTATTTTTATACATACATAGTTTTTTAAACATAATAGCATCATTCGCATACAAAATTTCCTAAAAATTAATGTAAAAAAATCAATTTAAATAAATGAATAATTTACATTTATAGTTGGCTTTCTGTACGGCAGCAATCATTAGACTTTGGAGTCATTTCACACTAACTATAAATATAAAGCTTAGAATACTTAGCTTTTATCTTGAATTAAATTTTATTTATATCCTATGCATTTACATAAATGATTATGAAATTAGTAATCAAAATTTGGTCGTGTATGATACAATCGAAAACACGGTACTGCACAGAGTCCAACATCGCTATCTGGACAGTAGAACCTTGTTTCTCTCCTTACCTTCTTCCCTCTGCTGTCTCTCTTTGAGCAGTAAATAATCTAGTATCCAGAAAAGTAAACAAAATCATTCGAAACTATAAAAAGCACATGTGAAATAATTCGGGAAAGATTGACTGCACAGTGTAAAATTTTAAGGTGCCCGAGCTACACTCGGGATGAGCCAAGATAGTACATTTCGCTCCCATGGTGATAAAGTAGAATACTTCAATTTTTTCCCAATCTAGGGATAAATCTTGAAATGGGAGTACGATTCACAGATTTACCATGCATTTGCTTTGCTTTGAGGCACATGAGGCTATTAAAAGACAATTAGAATTGCGTATTTCAGACCTCCTTATAATCAAATCATTTAACAAAAATAAATAAATAAATTTCCTGTCGAAAACGGAAACTTCAGAATATTTCATTTTAAAATATAACAAGCAAGATACAGTTTTGTCTCAATGGGAGTACGATTCCCAGATTTACCCTGCATTTGAGCTACTTTAGAGCACATGTGAATGGGGTTAATAAAAGACAATTAGAATTGCGTATTTCAGACCTCCTTATAATCAAATCATTTACCAGAAATAAATGAATAAATTTCCTGTCGAAAACGGAAACTTCCCAGAATATTTCATTTTAAAATATAGCAAGCAAGATACAGTCTTGTCTAACTTATTGTTGCAGTTACGGAAAAGCCGAAGCCAAAGAAAAGCAAGCACTGTCCAGAGATGGACGGTATCTTTCCCAATACCTCAATATTTTCCCTATCTAGGGATAAATCTTGAAATGTGAGTACGATTCACAGATTTACCCTTCATTTGCGCTACTTTAGAGCATATGTAAATGGGGTTAATAAAAGATATGTTAATTGTTTATTTTAGACCTCCTTATAATCAAATCATTTAACAAAAATAAATATATAAATTTCCTGTCGAAAACGAAAACTTCCCAGAATATTTCATTTTAAAATATAGAAAGCAAGATACAGTCTTATCTAACTTGTTGCAGTTACGGAAAAGCCGAAGCCAAAGAAAAGCAAGTACTGTCCTGAGATGGACGGTATCTTTCCCAATACGGCCAACTGCAGCACCTTCTACTTCTGCGTGGATGGGACGGCACACCTGCAAGAATGCCCACAGGGGTTGGTCTTCGACAGTAAGAACGTGAAGTGCGATTTTCCAAGAATAGTCGGCTGCAAACGTGAGTTACTTTTCTATGAAATGGAAAATGATTATCACTACACAAGAATTGTAGATGATAATTTTCCTTATTCTTATTTTTTTTATATAAAGAACATATTCTTCATATAACAATCATATGACGGGATTAGTAAATTTTTTTATTTTCCAGAATTGTAAAGTACCCTATGAGGCGGGTAAAAAATTAGCTTGTTCTTTGGCTGAGAATTATCTTACAGCAAAAATAATCGATGATTAAATTTAAAATTATCCCGCACGTACCTAATCTATTATTTAATCCAAATATAAAAGAAAATTATATACGTGATATCTAAGTTCTATGATAAAACGTATGAAAACAATGCTGACCATATTTAAATCCCCTGTATAATAAAAGTCCAAGTTATCTGTCAGTCTGTCCTCGAAGGTATGAAGCGGTTGGACCTGGAATGCATAGAGGCACCCATATTGAATTCTTTATGAGTTAGAGTTAGCAAAATTCAAAGCGAGTAAAGTCTATCTTCTCCTAAACGATCGATCCGATTCTAAAATAAATAGGTATAAATATGATTCATATCACAGCGAAAAACTGTCTTCTTTAAAACGTTCGAAATCCACTCATTCCCCCCTTTTCGTGCGTTTGATGTCATTATTTCAAGTCCTATTTTCCACGGTTAAGAGCAGGCGATTAAATTTATTACATAATAAATAGGTAAAAATAACAATTTTTTCTAGCATTGTGACGCCATTCCTTTAACCATCTCATTTAACCATTTTTTATTTTAAATTATTTAAATATCGTCTGCATTATTTTCATACGTTTTATCACTGAACTTAGATATTACGTAAATAATTTCTTTTATCTTTGGCTTAAATAATAGATTAATTAAGTACGTACGTGATAATTTTAAATTTAATCATCGGTTATTTTTGCTGTAAGATAATTCTCAGCCAAAGAACAGAACAAACTAATTTTTTACCCTCCTCATAAGGTACTTTATTAATCGATGATTAAATTCAAAATTATCCCATACGTACCATATGGGATAATTTTGAATTTAATCATCGATTATATTTTGTTGCAAGATAATTCTCAGCCAAAAAAGAAACCATTTTTCACCTGCCTGATAGGGTACTTTACAATTGTGGAAAATTAAAAATTTTACTGATCCAGTCATATAACGAGCTATATGCTAGTAATTTAAAATAAGAAATGATGAAATGAGATGGTTAAAGGAATGACGTCATAATGCTATAAAAAGAATTAAATTTTATCTATTTATTATGTGATAAATTGATACACTTAATTGCCCGCTGTTAAAATGGGGCTTAATATAATGGCATTAAACGCTCGAAAAGGAGACAAGGGGTGGATTTCGAACGTTTTAAAGACGACAGTATTTTTTGGTGGGATATGAAGCATATTTATACCAATCTATTTTAGAATCGGATCGGTAGTATAGAAGAAGATAAACTTTACTCGCTTTGAATTTTGCTAACCCTAACTGGTCAAGAATCCAATATGAATGCATCTATCCATTCCAGTTCCAACTGGTCATAAATTCGAGGACAGACAGACATATAACTTAGGCTATTATTATATAGGGGATTTTATTTCTGTATTTATGTATTAGTAGTTATTATTTTGTAAAGAGTGAAACAGGGGTTATAATATTTTTATATAATTACTCCCCTTTTGTATGTATTGTAAAATTTCCTTGTATATATGCTCTTTTATTTTATTCTTAAATTTAAGACAACAACAGTATTTTTAATATGGTCACATCTTTGAATGTACACCGTGCATATAGAGTTAATAGTTCCAACGTCTAGATCTACGTCTAGAAAGAAATTACAAAACTATAGCCGAATGGTTAGGCCTTTATACCGGAGTTCGTGGGTTCGAATCCCTCTACGGCATGGATGTTCATAGCCGTTCAGAATCGGCTTTAAAGAGTCAGGTTCCACGTCTCGATAACTTTACTCGCTTTGAATTTTGCTAACCCTAACTCATCAAGGCTCCAATATGGATGCCTCTATCCATTCCAGGTCCAACCGCTTCATAAATTCGAAGACAGATAACTTAGGCTTAGACAGATAACTTATTATGTTGGGGGATTCAAATTTATACTCAGGTATTTGGTTCTCATTTACCTATCACCAAATTCAGTAATACAAATTATGTTCGAAGTTTTGAAAACTGTTTTATGTTCACTGTATGTTAACTATATTATATTAAACGTTTATGTTCTGTTTCTGCATCCTAACTTCGAGTCTGGCTTAAGCAGCAAGTCTAGAAACAACGCACGATCTAGTACCTCACCAAATCTTCATGTCCAATTTTTTACTCAAAAGAAAAGAACATAACAAAAAGAAATCGTTACATTATTGTTTTTTTTTCTTTGATCCTAAAGAAATGTTCATCACTTTGGCTTCATCAGTTGCTCTGTAGCAAACTGACTTAGTGTTGCTATGGCGACCAAGGAAATCTGTAATTGGTTGCCAATGCTCTGGAAGTTCCGTTTGAAAGTGCAGCTATCTAATATGGCTTCGTTCTTCACTCCCTAATTAAAAGCACATAATGTCGGTCTATTTCAACGATCGATAACGAACTCTGAATTTTACTTCAAGTTTACGTTTATTATTTCATTCAAGCCTCGTTAACTATGAAAATGTAAGCTGCTGTTATACATACGTCTGTTTTTTGGAACAGGGAAGAATTACCCTCTACGGAATTCCACATTCTTTTATTGTTAATTTTCTTATTTGAAAAATTTGTTGTAGACATCCCGTGATTTACATTTATGCAAGCTAAATTATGTAATTTTTTGTTGTACGACAATAGTCCTAAAAATAAGTTTTCTAAAGTCTGAAAAAAAGAACAAAATGTTATTGCCTGGAATCGTTTTTCAAAAATATACAGCAATATTTCAGCTAGTCTCAACATAAGAACCACTGATACTACGTATAACACTTATACCTTAGAATTAGCTTTTGTAGTCCAGTGTCATAGAAGGCAGGGAATGGAGCCATCGTGTCATTGCAGGTCTTTGAGTGACCGAGAGGAATTACTTCCGGTACAAGAACAGGTGAAAGTCGCTTGGGACTAGAACACTGCCAGAAAGTAGAGGAGAGCAAAATATAATTACCTCGAAAGATTTTTCAAAAAATATACAGCAATATTTCTGCTAGTCTCAACATAACAACCACTGAAACTGTAACACTTATACCGTAGAATAAGTTTTTGTAGTCCAGTGTCATAGACGACAGGGAATGGAGCCATCGTGTTCTCTGCAGGTTCTTGTGTGACCTAGGAGAATTTTTTCTGGTACAGGAACAGGTGAAAGTAGCTGAGACATAAAACATTGCTAGAAGCCGCTGAGAACATAACCTTATTACATGGAAAGAGTTTTTAAAAATATACAGCAATATTTCAGCTAGTCTCAACATGGCAACCACTGAAACTATAACACTTATACCGTAGAATAAGTTTTTGTAGTCCAGTGTCATAGAAAACAGGGAATGGAGCCATCGTGTCATTGCAGGTCTTTGAGTGACTGAGGAGAATTACTTCCGGTACAAGGATAGGTGAAAGTCGCTAGGGACAAGAACATTACCAGAAAGTCGATGAGAGTAAAATATAATTACATGGAAAGATTTTTCAAAAAATATACAACAATATTTCTGCTAGTCTCAACATAACAACCACTGAAACTATAACACTTATACTGTAGAATAAGTTTTTGTAGTCCGGTGTCATAGAAGGCAGGGAATGGAGCCATCGTGTCATTGTAGGTCTTTCAGTGACCGAGGAGAATTTCTTCCGGTACTAGAACTGGTGAAAGTCGCTGGGGACAAGAACATTGCCAGAAAGCCGATGAGAACCAAATCTTATTACCTGAAAAGATTTTTCAAAAAATATACAGCAATATTTCAGCTAGTCTCAGCATAAGAACCACTGAAACTATAACACTTATCATACCATAGAATAAATTTTTGTAGTCCAGAATCATAGAAGACAGGGAATAGAGCCATCGTGTCTCTTCAGGTTTTTGTGTGATCCAGGAGAATTTCTTCTGGTACAAAAACATGTGAAAGTCGCTGAGACATGAAACATTGCTAGAAGCAACTGAGAGCAAAATCTTATTACCTGGAAAGATTTTTCAAAAAATATGTAGCAATATTTCAGCTAGTCTCAACATAACAACCACTGAAACTATAACAGTTGTACCGTAGAATAAGTTTTTGTAGTCCAGAATCATAGAGGACAGAAGACAGGAAATGGAGCCATCGTGTCTCTGCTGGTTTTTGTGTGACCTAGGAGAATTTCTTCTTCTGCAAAAACATGTGAAAGTTGCTGAGACATGAAACATTGCCAGAAGCCACTGAGAGCAAAATCTTATTACCTGGAAAGATTTTTCAAAAAATATGAATAAGTTTTTGTAGTCCAGTTTCATAGAAGACAGGGAAACTATCGTTGTACCGTAGAATAAGTTTTCTGAGTGACCAAGAGGAATTACTTCCGGTACATAGACAGGGGTGACAGGGGACAAGAACATTGCCAGAAAGTCGAGGAGAGCAAAATATTATTACCTGGAAAGATTTTTCAAAAAATATACAGCAATATTTCATCTGGTCCCAACACAAGAACCACTGAAACTGTAACACTTATCATACCATAGAATAAGTTTTTGTAGTCCAGTTTCATAGAAGACAGGGAATGGAGCCATCGTGTCATTGCAGGTCTCTGAGTGACCAAGAGGAATTACTTCCGGTACAAGAACAGATGAATGTCGCCGGGGACAAGAACATTGCCAGAAAGTCGAGGAGAGCAAAATATAATTACCTGGAAAGATTTTTCAAAAAAATATACATCAATATTTCAGCTAACCTCAACATAACAACCACTGAAACATTAACTCTTATACCGTAGAATAAATTTTTGTAGTCCAATGTCATAAAAAACAGTGAATGGAGCCATCGTGTCATTATAGGTCTTTGAGTAACCAATAGGAATTACTTCCGGTACAAGAACAGGTGAATGTCGCCGGGGACAAGAACATTGCCAGAAAGTCGAGGAGAGCAAAATATAATTACCTGGAAAGATTTTTCAAAAAAATATACATCAATATTTCAGCTACCCTCAACATAACAACCACTGAAATATTAACTCTTATACCATAGAATAAATTTTTGTAGTCCAATGTCATAGAAAACAGGGAATAGAGCCCTCGTGTCAATGCAGGTCTTTGAGTGACCGAGGAGAATTTCTTCCGGTACAAAAACATTGCCAGAAAGTCGATGAGAGCAAAATATAATTACCTGGAGAGAATTTTCAAAAAATTTGCAGCAATATTTCAGCTAGTCTCAACTTAAGAACCACTGAAACTATAACACTTATCATACCGTAGAATAAGTTTTTGTAGTCCAGAATCATAGACGACAGGGAATGGAGCCATCGTGTTCTCTGCAGGTTTTTGTGTGACCTAGGAGAATTTTTTCTGGTACAAGAACAGGTGAAAGTAGCTGAGATATGAAACATTGCTAGAAGCTGCTGAGAACATAACCTTATTACATGAAAAGATTTTTTAAAAATATACAGCAATATTTCAGCAAGTCTCAACATAACCACTGAAACTATAACACTGATACCGTAGAATAAGATTTTGTAGTCCAGTGTCATAGAAGACGGGGAATGGAGCCATCATGTCATTGCAGGTCTTTGAGTGACCAAGAGGAATTACTTTCAGTACAAGGACAGGTGAAAGTCGCTGGGGACAAGAACATTGCCAAAAAGTCGATGAGAGCAAAATATAATTACATGGAAAGATTTTTCAAAAAATATACAGCAATATTTCAGCTAGTCTCAACATAACAACCACTGAAACTATAACACTTATACTGTAGAATAAGTTTTTGTAGTCCGGTGTCATAGAAAAGTGGGAAAACAGCCATCGTGTCATTGTAGGTCTTTCAGTGACCGAGGAGAATTTCTTCCGGTACTAGAACTGGTGAAAGTCGCTGGGAACAAGAACATTGCCAGAAAGTCAATGAAAGCAAAATCTTATTACCTGGAAAGATTTTTCAAAAAATATACAGCAATATTTCAGTTAGTCTCAACAAAAGAACCACTCTATGACAGTTATCATACCATAGAATAAGTTTTTGTAGTCCAGAATCATAAAAAACAGGGAATGGAGACATCGTCTCTCTGCAGGTTTTTGTGTGATCGATTAGAATTTCTTCCGGTACAAAAACATGTGAAAGCCGCTGAGACATGAAACATTGCCAAAAGCCACTGAGAGCAAAACCTTATTACCTGAAGAGATTTTTAAAAAAATATACAGCAATATGTCAGCTAGTCTCAACAAAAGAACCGCTGAAAATATAACACTTATCATAACATAGAATAAGTTTTTGAAGTCCAGAATCATAGAGGACAGAAGACAGGAAATGGAGCCATCGTGTCTCTGCTGGTTTATGTGTGACCTACGATAATTTCTTCTTCTGCAAAAACATGTGAAAGTTGCCGAGACATGAAACATTGCCAGAATCCGCTGAGAGCAATATCTTATTACCTGGAAAGATTTTTCAAAAAATATGCAGCAATATTTCAGCTAGTGTCAACATAATAACCACCGAAACTATAACACTTATCATACCGTAAAATAAGTCTTTGTAGTCCAGTGTCATAGACAGGGACTGGAGCCATCGTGTCATTGCAGGTCTTTGAGTGACCGAGAGGAAATTTTTCCGGTACAAAAACAGGTGAAAGTCGCAGGGGACAAGAACATTGCCAGATACTCGATGAGAGCAAAATATAATTTCCTGGAGAGATTTTTCAAAAAATATACAGCAATATTTCAGCTAGCCTTAACATAACAACCACTAAAGCTATAACACTTATACCGTATAATAGGTTTTTGTAGCCCAGTATCAGAGAAGACAGGGAATGGAGCCATCGTGGCATTGCAGGTCTTTGACCGACGAGATTTTCTTCCGGTACAAAACATGTGAAAGTCGCTGAGACATGAAACATTGCCAGAAGCCACTGAGAGCAAAACCTTATTCCTATACAAGAAACGGTGAAAGTCGCTGGGGACAAGAATATTGATAGAAAGTCGAGGAGAGCAAAATATAATTACCTGGAAAGATTTTTCAAAAAATATACAGCAATATTTCATCTCGTCTCAACATAACAACCACTGAAATTGTAACACTTATCATACAGTAAAATATGTCTTTTTAGTCCAGTGTCATAGACAGGGACTAGAGCCATTGTGTCATTGCAGGTCTTTGAGTGACTGAGGAGAATTACTTCCGGTACAAGGATAGGTGAAAGTCGCTAAGGACAAGAACATTACCAGAAAGTCTATGAGAGTAAAATATTATTACCTGGAAATATTTTTCAAAAAATATACAACAATATTTCTGCTAGTCTCAACATAACAACCAGTTAAACTATAACACTTATACCGTAGAATAAGTTTTTGTAGTCTGGTGTCATAGAAAAGTGGGAAAGCAGCCATCGTGTCATTGCAGGTCTTTGAGTGACCTAGGAGAATTTCTTCCGGTACTAGAACTGGTGAAAGTCGCTGGAGACATAAAATATTGCCAGAAGCAACTGAGAGAGATACCGCATTTCCTGGAATGATTTTTCAAAAATACACAACAATATTTCAGCTAGTCTCAACATAACAACCACTAAATCTATAATACTTATACCGTAGAATACGTTTTTATAGTCCAGTGTCATAGAAAACAAGGAATAGAGCCATCGTGTCACTGCAGGTATTCGCGTGACCGAGTTGAATTTCTTTGGGTACAAGAATGAATGAAAGTTACTGGAGACATGAAACGTTGCCGCAAAGAGCAATACCTTATTACCTAGATAGATTTTTAAAAAAAATATACAGCAATATTTCAGCTAGTCTCAACATAACAAACAATGAAACTATAATACTTATCATGCCGTAGAATAAGTTTTTGTATTCCAGTATCATAGAATACAGGGAATGGAGCCATCGTGTTACTGCAGGTATTCATGTGACCGAGAGAAATTTCTTCAGGTACAAGAATAGATAAAAGTCGCTGGAAACATGAAGCATTGCTAGAAGCCGCTGAGAGCAAAACCTTATTACATGGAAAGATTTTTTTTAAAATAAGCAGCAACATTTCAACTAGTCTCAATACAAGATTCACTGAAACTATAACACTTATCATACCGTAGAATAAGTTTCTGTAGTCCAGAATCATAGAAGGCAGAGAATGGAGCCATCGTGTCTCTGTAGGTTTTTGTATGACTGGGGAAAATTTCTTCTGTTACAAAAACATATAAATATGTAAATAAATAGATATATGTACATATATACATATATATATATATATATATATATATACATACATACACACATATAGATACATATACACATATATATACATATATATATACACACATACATATATATATTCACATACACATATGAATATATATATCTCACATATATATATATATATATATATATATATATATATATATATATATATATATATATATATATATATATATATATATATATATATATATATATATATATATATATATATACTTTTTCCTTTAAAATTTTCTTCTAAGTCATCCAAGAATGTTAAGTCTCGGTTTCTGTAAATTCTGCCTGTATTTCATTTTTACCAATAACGAATTTTAGCTTGAAATCTTACTTTCGCTGAAGCTGCACTTCCTAGCAGCGAAATTTGACTTTGGCTCTGACGTCAATGCAACATTTTTTCTACGTTTACCAGACAGTAAAAGCTATCAGTTTCTCGTTGATAATTTTTATTGCCGTGTAAACGAAGCTGGCAGATTTTTTTACAGTAATGGTACACCGTAAATTTAAATTTAGGTATTCTCTCGTCTGCTCATTGATATCAATTCCTTATAGTTGTACACTTTAGTTATGGTGTTATTAATTTTCTATTAAATCTGAATAGTTTATTATTCCGATTCATCTAATTTATTTAACAGAAATGAAATTAAATGAGATAAAAATAATGGAAAAGCTTGGAAAAATCATCTATAAATTTCTGTAATGAAGCATAAATGATTATTTTACAATTTGTTTTATTTTATGGTATTAGTATGTCCACTGTCGCTTCAAAGCTGCTAAATTTGAGTGTATATAAGCTTAAAACTTTCCCAGAGACCGAGAGATGAAAGTTATAGTTGTAAAACTTCTTAACAATCACGAAAAATGTGTTATATATACACAGATGTTTTCGACACCACTTAAAATTATAAAATTAGGGGGGGGGGTTAACGGTCTTCCCTATTTTATTTTTTATTTTTCTTTTAATTTGTTTTAAAATATATACAGAGATGTATTTTGACACCACTTTTTTAACGATTTTCCCTATTTTAATTTTTTAATTTTTACTTTGTTTTTAAAATATATACAGAGATGTATTTTGACACCACTTTAAATTAGATAATTGTGGTTTTATTAACGGTCTTCCCTATTTTAATTTTTTTATATTTGTTTTATCTGGTTTTTAAATTATAAACTGAGATGTATTTTGACACCACTTTAAATTATAAAATAGGGTTTTATTAACTGTCTTCCATATTTTACTTTTTTTCCATTTTTGTTTTATTTTGTTTTTAAAATATATGCAGAGATGTATTTTGACATGACTTAAAATTATAAAATTGTGTTTTTAAACGGTCTTCCCTGTTTTAATTTTTTCAATTTTGTTTTATTTTGTTTTTGAAATATATACAGGGATGTATTTTGACACCATTTTAAATTATAGAATTGGGGTTTTTTTAACGATCTTCCCTATTTTAATTTTTTTATGTTTTTTTTTGTTTGTTTGTTTTTTTTTAATTATGAACTCAGATGTATTTTGACACCACTTTAAATTATAAAATAAGGTTTTATTAACTGTCTTCCATATTTTACTTTTTCCATTTTTGTTTTATTTTGTTTTTAAAATATATACAGAGATGTATTTTGGCATGACTTAAAATTATAAAATTGTGTTTTTAAACGATCTTCCCTGTTTTAATTTTTTCAATTTTGTATTATTTTGTTTTTAAAATATATACAGAGATGTATTTTGACACCACTTTAAATTATAGAATTGTGGTTTTTTTAACGATCTTCCCTATTTTAATTTTTTTATATTAGTTTTATTTTGTTTTTAAAATATACACAAAGATTATTTTGACACCACTTTAAATTATAAAATTGTGTTTTTAACGGTATTCCGTATCTTCAATTTAAATTTTTTTTTAAATATATACAGAGATGTATTTTGACGCCACTTTAAATTATAGAAATGGGGTTTTTTGAACGGTCTTCCCTATCTTAATTTTTTCATTTTTGTTTTATTTTGTTTTTAAAATATATACAGAAATGTATTTTGACACCACTTAAAATTATAAAATTGGGTTTTTTTATCAACCTTCCCTATTTTAATTTTTTAGTTTTTGTTTTATTTTGTTTTTAAAATCTATATAGAGATATATTTTGACACCGCTTTAAATTATAAAATTGGGGGTTTTTTAATGGTCTTCCCTATTTTAAATTTTTTATTTTTGTTTTGTTTTTAAAACATATACAGAGATGTATTTTGGCACCATTTAAATTATAAAATTTAGGTTTCTCTCAATGGTCTTCTCTATTTTAATTTTTTAATTTTTGTTTTATTTTGTTTTTAAAATATATACAAAAATGTATTTTGACACCACTTTAAGTTATAAAATTGGGTTTTTTAACAGTCTTCCCTATTTTAATTTTTTAATTTTTTTTTAAATATATACAGAGATGTATTTTGACACCACTTTAAATTATAAAATTAGGTTTTTTTAACGGTTTTCCCTATTTTAATTTTTTAAATTTTGTTTTATTTTGTTTTAAAATATAAACAGAGATGTATTTTGAAATCACTTTAAATTATAAAATTGGGGGGGAAGTGTTTAACGGTCTTCCCTATATTAATTTTTTAATTTGTTTTAATTTGTTATTAAAATATATATAGAGATGTATTTTGACGTCACTTTTAATTATAAAATAGATTTCTTTTTAACGGTCTTCCCTATTTTAATTTTTCCATTTTTGTTTTATTTTGTTTTTAAAATATATTCAGAGATGTATTTTGAAATCACTTTAAATTATAGAATTGGGGTTTTTTAACTGTCTTCCCTATTTTAATTTTTTTATATTTATTTTATTTTGTTTTTAAAATATATACAGAAATGTATTGTCAGACCACTTTAAGTTATAGAATTGGGTTCTTTTTAACGATCTTCCCTATTTTAAGTTTTTCAATTTTGTTTTATTTTGTTTTTAAAGTATAAACAGATGTATTTTGACACGACTTTAAATTATAAAATTAAGGGGGGCGGGTAACGGTCTTTCCTATTTTAATTTAATTTTTTTTATTTTGTTTTTAATATATATATAGACATGCATTTTGACACCACTTTAAATTATAAAATAGAGTTTTTTTAACGGTCTTCCCTATTTTATTTTTTTAATTTTTGTATTATTTGATTTTTAAAATATATTCAGAGATGTATTTTGACACCACTTTAAATTATATATTTTTTTTTAAAGAGTCTTCCCTATTTTAATTTTTTAATTGTTGTTTTTAAAATATCACACATATACATGTATACATACATACATATATATATATATATATATATATATATATATATATATATATATATATACACACACACACACACACACACATTTCTATATATATACTTTTTTCTGTAAAATTTTCTTCTGTGTATTTTGACATCACTTTAAAGTATAAAATTTGGTTTTTCAACGGTCTGCCCTATTTTATTTTTTTCATTTATTTTTTAAATATATATAGAGATATATTTTGACACCACTTTAAATTATAAAATTTGGTTTTCTTCAACGGTCTTCCCTATTTTAATTTTTTAATTTTTTTTCTTTTTTTTATTATTATTATTAAAGTATATACAGAGATGTATTTTGACACCACTTTATATTATAAAATTTAGGTTTTTCTAATTCTATTTAATTTTTTTTAGTTTTTTGTTTTGTTTTTAAAATATATACAGAGATGCAGCTATCCGCTGTGTTGAGGGAGCATCATTTGTCAAAGATTTTTTGGAGAGGACATACTCTTCTTTTTTTCCTTTTTATTCATTTATATATTTTTTATTTTTATCATTATTATTATAATTATTATTTGGTAGGAAAATGAGGCCTCTCTTTTTAGCAATTTTTTAAACTTCATTTTTGTCCTGCTTGACGTCGAGGAAGGATAATTTTCGACAAAAAGATAAAGTAAATGATAAATAAATGTTTTTTAAGCCTGTATGGCTGTTCTGTAATTTAATCACCATTCTAATCACTGTTTAAATTCATCAATACTGTGATATTTGAATACTGTGAATTGTGTCTGTATAGTCTGTGTCTGTAATTGTAGCTGTATATTCATGTTTTAAAAAAACATGTATTTTTTTACGCCTTGACGGAAATGAATTAGTTTATCTAATTTGAACAGAAGTTTTCTCCAGATAAATGCTAATTTTTATGTGTAACTAAAGAGATTACCTAAACACTCACAAAGTTTCCTCCATGCAAAAGATAACATAACAGCTTTATATGTCTTTTAGCTCCCCCAGGTATCATCCCAGTCCTCCGCTGCCCATCTGACGATGGTCTGTTCCGACACCCGACTGAGTGCAGCACGTTCTACCTCTGCAAACGAGGTAGAGCCTACGAGTATCTTTGCCCCGAAGATCTTGTATTCGACTACAACTCCAAGAGATGTGAATACCCCAGGAATGTTAAATGCCCCGGTATGTATTAACTTGATTTACCTACCTCAGAGGTTTCTAATCTCTTTTCATCATTCACCCTCCTTTTAACATAAAATTTAATGAGGTTCATATGTGGTGTTAATGGACAATAATTATGGACAATAATGAGTAGTAGCATCGCAGCCATGTTTGGCTTAAACATATATGTCTAAATTGCTAGCTGCATTAGAAAAAAAATTATTTTTAAAACACAACAAATTCCGTTGTATATGTATGTCCAAAGCTTAAAAGATCATGTCCCCTTCATCATATTTTCTTCCTTTCTCAGAGGGTGAAATCAATCAAAAAAATTAATAATTGAAGTAAGTTGCTGAACTATTTCCCAACAATAATAGACCCTTTTTTAGGACCATGTCCCCTTCATCTCATTTTCTTTCTTTTCTCGGAGGGTGGAATCAATCAAAAGAAAAAATCAATAATTGAAGTAAGTTTCTGAACTATTTCCCAACAATAATGAACCTTTTTATAGGACCATGTCCCCTTCTTCTCGTTTTCTTCTTTTCTCAAAGGGTGGAATCAATCAAAAGAAAAAATTATGATTGAAGTAAGTTTCTGAACTATTTCCCAACAATAATGGACCTTTTTGTAGGACCATATTCCCTTCATCTCATTTTCTTCTTTTCTTAGAGGGTGACATCAATCAAAAGAAAAAATTAATAATTGAAGTAAATTGCTGAACTATTTCCCAACAATAATGAACCTTTTTGTAGGACTATGTCCCCTTCATCTCATTTTCTTCTTTTCTCAGAAGGTGGAATCAATCAAAAGAAAAAATTAATAATTGAAGTAAGTTTCTGAACTATTTCCCAACAATAATAAATCTTTTTGTAGGACCATGTCCCCTTCATCTCATTTTCTTTCTTTTCTCAGATGGTGGTATCAATCAAAAGAGAAAATTAATAATGGAAATAAGTTTCTGAACTATTTCTCAACAATAATTTACCTTTTTGTAGGACCATGTCCTCTTCATCTCATTATCTTCTTTTCTCAGAGGGTAGAATCAATCAAAAGAAAAAACTAATAATTGAAGTAAGTCGCTGAACTATTTCCCAACAATAATGGACCTTTTTGTAGAAACTTGTCCCCTTCATCTCAATTTCTTATTTTCTCAGAGGGGGGAATCAATCAAAAGAAAAAATCAATAATTGAAGTATGTTTCTGAACTATTTCCCAACAATAATTTATTTTTTGTGGGACCATGTCCCCATCATCTCATTTTCTTATTTTCTCAGAGGGTGGAATCAATCAAAAGAAAAAAATCAATAATTGAAGTTAGTTGTTGAACTATTTCCCAACAATAATGGACCTTTTTTTTCTCTTTGCAGAGCACTACTTGGAAAGGAGAAAACATATCCACAACTATATGAAAGTAGTTCAAATAAACATTTACGATTATGTGACGTGATGGAAACAGACGACGACTTTTATTTTTACTACAAGTCTTTCATGTAATTATATTAAAGGAAAACAATAACAATAATCTCTGCCAAATCAACAGTATATCAACCATATGATCATCGAACTTCATTCCCTTTTAATTCCAAATCGTTGGCCTATGATATTGATGTACAGTTCAGATTGTATATTTAGCATAGAATAATTCTAGAATTCCCATTTAAGTGAGCACAATAAATTATTTTAATCATGCTTTACTCTTTCATTTTATTTTTTATGATTGCGTGTACCTTTCAATTCCTATGTGGATTGACTACTTTTGAGTTTGTGAGTTTTTCTATACGTTATTATTACGCTGTTACAAGTTATTAATTCGCTAGTACACATACTAGTAAATTTATTTGTCTTTCAAACTTTTTGAAATTCCATTTGCATGGTCAGAACTGTGACAATATTAGTGTTAGGAAATGACTGTTTTTACTTTATATTTCATATTTTTGTTTCATAATTATTTATATAAGTCATGTGATATTGTAAAATTGCTTCCTTTTACCTAGAAGATATGTCTACTTTTCACCTTCTTGTAATTATTAATGTCTGCATAAAATGTAAATGTCACCGAGTTTTACTTACTATTCGGAATCTGGCAGCAGTTCTTTATTTGTTGTTCTTCCAAGGGAAGAAGAAAAAACTAGCATTAATGCAAGCTACTTTTATGGCGTATTCTTTTGATTTGAATATATTTTACATAATACGTCTACAGTTACGATGAGTTTAAGTAAACTAAATCTTGAATTAGTTTTGTTTTATGCATGTTTAGAATTTAACAAAGGATATTCTTAATTTTCAAAGAACCTAACAATTAGGATCCAGTTGTGAAGTAAGTGCAGAAAATTGCCATGTATTGGAGCGATTATTTAGAATTTCAACTTCTTTTTTTAAATAGTTGGATTGGTTTTAAAATTTTTGTGCTGTTAGAAATTATGGGAGCATCCTCATCTCTATCCCTTGATTGCATTCTAGTGAGTATATCTAATTTTCTCTGTTGTTTTCTACTATTATCCGCAATGCGAGAAAGAAAGAGTTCAATTCATTGTTTAAGGTAGGTATAATTCTGAAGTAAAACTTTCAGATTTCACCGGAAGTACAAATTAAAAACAAAATGGTGGTGTTTCTTGGCAATATCGTATTTGGAGCTCTTGGCGAGAAACAACTGGTGAATATTAGGCTTAACACCGAGCAAACTTTTTTAAAGTAATTTCTCTATTTATAATTTACAATATAATAATAATCTACTTTGACTTCTTCCAATTTAACTCCTACGAATTAATATCATCTTTTCAATTCATATGAACGAAACTAAACTCATGACTCTTGCTCACAGTTAATGACGACAAGCAAAAACGAAAGTACTAAAGTTCTAAAGTTTATTTACCAAAATATGTTCTTTTAATTACCATGTACGCCACATAAGGGACAGATGTGGTGAAAATGAACTTCAGGGACGAAATAATGAACATTACACAATTAATATTCAAGCAAACTTATATTTTAAAGCAGACCGTTGAGAACAAGCATCGATATCAAAACCCAAACTTGGCGAATTTCTGATAATGGCCGTTGATATTCTGAATATGATAAAAACTTTCAATGCACATTCTTAAAAATCTAAATAGATTTCATCAATTTTGATAACTTCTTTATTATTAATTTTGGGACTGGACACTTGCTTGCCGTATGGCGACTGCATGAACCAAAACTTATTATTCTAAACCGACGCTCTTCGCGCCAAAACTAGAAACTTTCTAAGACTTGACATGGCGTAACCAACCTATGACTTTCGTGTGCTCTATCCTTAGAATGGTAGCGTTAATGGGCGTTATTTTATTATTTTTCGTTATACAGATTGCGAATTTCAGTAAAAATGGAGGTGTCTAACTGTTATAAAAAAAACCTAAATACAAAATTATATGTTAAGATCGTTTTTAAGTTATGTCCCTCAGAATTAATATACGTATATTCTGAAATTTTTCTTTATATACAAGTATAAGACAAAATAATAAAAACACACATTTAAAAATGAGTCGTTTCTTCGACCGTACAATAAACGACTGCTTCGTGTCGTAACAGTGTGCCACCTAGTGGCGGCGAAATGGAAGGTATCAGTCAAGTATTTCTCAGTGTAAGAGTAGCATGAGAAAATTCTGTTCCCAGCAAAGCGTGATTATAACCGACCTCTCAGGGTGAAAAGAGGTATGATAATTGGAACTCACCTCGCTGAAGCGTCTGTATCCAAACCAGTCAACCATGTTAGTGTTTCAAGGATCATTGTGTTAAGGGTTATGACAGCCTACACAAACCTGGGTTACGTGTCATCTGCGAAGTACAACAGTGGATGAAAGTCGAAGTCAAGGACCGTGATAGACGGGTGTTGAAGAGGATAGTTGCTCGACATCGCAAGACTACACTTCTGCTGATAATGTCCGAGATGAATACCCACCTTCTGAACTCCGTATCGGTGAAAACTATTCAACGAGAGTTGCATGCTGAGAACATTCATGGCAGAGTAGCTATTCCAAAACCTTTAGTTTCGGCTTGAAATGCTATGAAGAGACTACAGTGTTGTCGAAACCACCTAAACTGGACTCACCTGTAATAGGAACAAGTCATCTGGTTTGATGAATCTTCATTTACATTATTCCAGACCACGGGATGTGCGTTCATCCGGCAAACACCGCCAGAAGCATTTCACGTTGACTGCCTGTTCCCAACCGTGAAACACAGAGAGAGTTCTGGGATGGTGTGGACCGCAATATCTTTCCGTGGATTAGGACCTCTCGTTGTCTTGAAGGGGATGATTACAGGTGACCATTATTAAAGTATTCTCGCAGATCATCTTCACCCTATGCTTCAGACTCTCTTTCCGGGAGAACGTCCTGTGTTCCAAGATGACAACGGCCCTGTTCATATGTCTTGTTGTGTTCAAACATGGTTGCATGAGCATGATGATGAAGTGGAACATCTAACTTGTTGTCTTCAGTCCCCTGATATCAATATCATTGATTTTTTGTAGAGTTATTTAGAAAAGAAATGCGCATATTATCTGAACTCGAGACTACCCTGCATGAGGAATGGGTTCGAATTCCGATGAACTTTGTTCAAGACCTTTATTTGTCAATCCCACGTCAAACGCAAGCTATCATTCATGCCAAATGTGGCCCAACCCCTTACTAATTAAAATTTTTCCTTTTTTCATAGGTGTTCCTAATATTTTATCCTATACCTATATATCACAGACTGCATTGAGAAAGTGCAAGACTAAGTGTTATGACAATCGCAAATAGAAAAATTATCAGCATTACAGAACTAATCGTTTTTAATTATGTCCCACAGCTCTAATTTACGTTATATTGAAACTTTTCGTTATGTAAAGTGCATATTACAATCAAAATGGAAGAAGCCCAAATGGTTGTTATAATAGTTCTAAATGCAACATGTCAACATTTTACGTCAAATAATTTTTTAGTAATGCCTCACAAAGTTCATTATATAGAGTGAAAACTGCTATCAAAATGGGAAGTGCACAATTAGATGTTGCAATAGTCCTAAATAAGAAATTTCAACAGTTTATGGTTTGTTGGTTTTTAGCTATGAGAGATACATACGTTTGTACGTATGTACATATATTAAGACAAAACTAATGAAAACCTATCGTAGACATGTCTAAATAAATATCTAAAGTTCCAAGATTAAAGTATTTTTACGTAAATACAGACGTAACACTGAAATTTGTCAAAATTAATCTAGAAATCTGGACGATGAGTATTTCTGCTGAAATCTAGACACTGAAACTTAACACCATTACAATACTTCCTTTACTTTGTACAAAGAAGTAAAAGCGAAAAAGGAATTTTCTTTATGAAAAGCAGTTTTTTGACTTTTGGTATCAACTATACTGATATAGTAACCTTCCTTAATTGCTTGACTTCACGTACTCTACATGTAAGTCCGTAATTAAAAGCTAATTATAAAAATTGCTTGAACGGTGTCAGTCTCTAGAGACTGGCAGTAAATCTTCTGTTGAAAAGTCAGCTGTCAATCACCTGACACCGCCTAAAATAAAAGTTCACTGCCATCTCTAGAGACTGACGTCAAGCCCAGCGCTTTAAATGAGTCAAATCACCTAACTTAATCTAACGTCGGTCTCGCCAAAATCGTTTAACGTCTAATAGCGATTAATCTCCGTTTAAACGGATAATGGAATCCCACCATTGGTTAATCGCGCCCTAGGCATATTATCTCCAATATATTCGAAGTGATTAAACTGATTAGCTCTAATTAAAATGAAGTTGCTTCTTTTATAGTGTATAGTTTTGTAGTTTTATTATTTCATATAAAACTTTTAAATTAAATTTATTTGAGTTGTGAAAAGCGTAACGCACCTACAATTTGTTAAAATTATAGCCTTGATGAAATTATTAATATTAAACATTAACATCATTAACTAGTACCGAGCAGATAATTTTAGCTTGAGCTTGAAAAATAACTACTTTTCAGAAAATTACCTTTACCTAATAGGCAGATTTCTTAGAATAGCTCACAGTTAGATTATAATTGTTTAATGTGGATGGATTGTGAGTAATAAACCGATATTGCGTCACAAAAGCCGTATAAACTAGATAAAACTCGAAGATTCAGAGGTTTTAATAGCTTCATAGAAGAAACAATAAAAAAAAACCCTTTGAACGGGGAGACTAAAAAACCTTCTCTGGGGTTCTGTAATGTGAAAGCAGAAACTGATTAGCAAACTTTTACTGTTAGAAATCCAGACAAAAAAAATTACAACTGGTGTTCCTTTTTCATATAATGTCGTTGATTAGCCCTCGTGTGTAACACAGTAGACCTTTGCGTTCCAAACCAAACCCATGTCATTGACGTATGTACTAAAAGCCGAAAGCCTAATGCATCAATAAGGCACCTTTTAATGAAATAATAATAATAAATATTATACATTTATCCACAGATTTTTCAACATTTGTATTTTCAACATTATTGAAATAATTTTTTTTTTTAAATATTCAAAACACAAGTTATTTTCTTTGAAAATGAATTTCTGTTTAATAAAAAGCAACAGTTCATTTCCCATTAATGTACCTGTCTTTACTAAATAAATATTGTTCATACAAATTTAAAAAACCATATGATTTAAGAGTGTTCTTTTTATTGTTTACATGATTTTTTAGTTCAACAAGAAACTGAAATATAATTGGGCCACAGAAAAATAAGTTTAGGGAACAGCTGCAAAATGTTCAACTCTTTTGCACTTAAATAACTGTTGAATTTGTAAATAAATTAGTTGAAACTTGTTCGGAGCCTGTGTAATCGTAACCAATTTAATACATTCTGAGATTTATTATATCACAATGACAGTCAATTGCTATTTACTTATAATTGGCAGATATGAGATCGGACTATAGGTGACGAATGGCATTTAGTAATAAGTTCATTGCTTTAATTATCTGGAAACTGGGAAATGTGTAGCATAGCAGAAACAAGTCCGCACAAGATAAATCTAGGTTTGTATGTCCTTTCCCTAGAAGGTTTGGAGATGGGACAAAGGTATGGAATTAGGAGTGAATATTTTCTCTCCTGGGGATAATTAAAACTAAGTGAATTTCCATTGTGTCATCACAAATGCCTTACACCCAGAGTATATATATATATATATATATATATATATATATATATATATATATATATATATATATATATATATATATATATATATATATATATATATATATATATATATATATATATAAAAGAGAGAGGGACGGACGGATTTTTGTTTTCTTCACTTAACGACCTTTAAAATTTTTCATGAATTAAATTATTTTTATTTCTGATTTTACAGTAAACTGCTTAAGAAATTACCTTTTGGACTTTCTACGATTTGATCAATTATTTTATTGCAGAACTGCAAAGAAACCTGAATAAGTTTCATGGACTTCAAAACTGCTATCACTTTTGAATGCAGAAGACTCCCTCAAATTACCCTTCACTGAATTATCCATCAGTGCTGAAACATACAGATTTTTTCTGCATATTTTCCGAGAACAAGTTGAATAGAATTACATTTTTCATTTTTATCTGTATGTATGTGTATATATATATATATATATATATATATATATATATATATATATATATATATATATATATATATATATATATATATATATATATATATATATATATATATATATGTATACATATATATATATTTGTGTGATAAAACCGATTGCACAATAAGGTGATTTCACGCAGTAGGGCACATCTCAACTTATGATAATTTTGGCTTTAGTTTCAAACAGTTTGAAAGGAAATTTATTGTTTGTCTATTGACTGTTGTAAACATGAAAATTAATGGGAAGGACCTTATAGTAGTTCGTGACGTTGCAACAAATTGTTTTATACACTTAAAAAGTAAAATATAAGTTTTTATCTGCGAGTTGATACTTATATTTATTTTGTTAGATTTTATGATGCGTATCACTCCTTTTTTTTTCACAACACGTACGCACAGATTCTTTTCTTATAAATTCACTCTTTTATAATCTAATATTTATCTTTAAAATGCTGTGCTAGACTCATGACTATAAAGGATTATGTGAAAGGGGGGGGGGTAGCTATAACAAGTTGAAAAGGAAAATTATTATAAAACGAAATGTAGAGATTTCTAAAAGACTAAATGGATATTTGTTGCGAGTTTGGATCATCTGTATCAGTAATTTACTGGTTATACTTGCTTGCGTTCAGCTGAATAAAATAAAACTACAGTCTGTTAATGTGAACGGTTGAAACTTACCTTATTACGAGTAAATATGAATTCCAGCAGAAACAAATAAAGAAACTACATTAATATTCAGATATGTAAATCTATGAAAATAGCATATTTTATTTAATTTTTTTTCCTGGTGAATACTGTTTTCTTGAGGGCATGAAGAAGAAATAGAAAATATGGAAGCTTTAAAATGACGTCAGATATTTAAAAGGATTCACTATTGTCTTTACCATATTTCTGATGATGACGTATTTGTTATTAACTGTAACTGCCCTGCAAACCTCGTTGTAGCAACCACACGCAGACCTTCATTTAACCTCTTAATTAAACCTGCGGGTTTCTTTAAATTTAATTATTTGTTAAGCGTTATAATTATACAAAAAGGTTTGTTTTTATTAATTTTCTTCCTTTAATTAATCTTACAACATTACTTTTACGGTAACTGCATCGTGTATTCTTGACCTCACCTCTAAAGTTGCAACACTTCCTTGTGCTTGCGTTTTTTGCTTGAATATTTATCAAATACCTCATATTAATAATCGGTAATATTAAATGCCTAATTATAACAGTTTCTGCTGTTAAATATCTGAGTTTGGCGATCATCCAGCGAGAACACCAAATGCGCAGTTCACCCGGCGAAAAAAGTCCCTTTTTTGATGAGATAAAATAGTTTCGTCACTACGAAAAAATTTAAAGGTCTACGTTGATGTTTTGAAAGTTTTTCTTTAAAAGCTTTGTTAGTTTTATTTCATAAGATTTTTCTTTATTTAATAACTTCATATTTTATTTCCAAGAAATTGTGTAAACATACGTATTTACTTGATTAGTTAACACTTATATATAGTTATTTCTTTAGGGAAAAAACTGATTCTTAAATGTTGATGGTGGTACATTTATAAATTTCTCAAAATCTTAACTGACTTCGGTAAAATGTGTTATGCTTTGAAATTGCCAACACAATCAATTATTATACTTGTAGTCAAAATAGTTTAGTAAAATTATATCAATTGAAGCATCTTGATGTTGTAGTTGGTAGCGTACAGTAAAATAAATGTATATTATGGTCTGCTTAAACTTTCTCATACATTAAACTTAATAATTATCATCTAATTAATGACATTGGAGTGAAGTATATTTTGCGAGATATAAGTAAAGTTGCTGCATGTGTAAGAAGTTAGAATAAATGGCCTGATTTTTAAGTCTAAAATTATACATAAGGGAAATCTGATGATATATATTTCTTAATGATTCTAAGTTTTGTAAAATTGTTTGAGGGGGGGGGGGAAACCCGAATGATATGGTGCTACAGAATTAGTTATGTTTCTATTATATTTTGGATTAGCACATGCTTTATTTTGGAGAGTTTTAGTAAGTTAATTTGTTAGAATTGTTCCAACTGCTACAGATTATCTATAGTCATCATGGGAAAATACTGGTAGCTACTGAATTATTCATTAGTGCTAGAACATAGATTTTTGCTGCAAATTTTTCCCAAATAACTTGAACAGCATAACATTTTTCTCTTCGATCTGTAGATTTATATATATATATATATATATATATATATATATATATAGATAGATAGATAGATAGATAGATAGATAGATAGATAGATAGATTGTTATATAATCTAATCTTGAATATCTTGAGTAATTAAGAAACTTACCCATAAATAGGTAATTATATTTGGAAAGGAACTGTATGACTAGTTACTTTAGTTTGCAAAATAATTTTTCTCCCCTTGCCCGTTCCAATTTATAATTCAGTCAATTCATTGTTACTCTAGATTTAATTTTGTTTCCCAAGATACCTTCTACCTCTTCAATTGTGTTTTTAAAATGGAGTTTCGGAAATTTTTTGCTAACATTGCAAAAGTTGTATAGATTATGGAGTGGATTGTAGTTGTCATGATTTTGCATATGTCTGTTTATATCAGGGTTGTAAAAAACCCACCTATCCAGAAAAAACCCGCCTGGGTTTTTCTGGGTAAAACCCAATAAAAGCCACTCTAAAGTGGGTTTTATTGGGTTTTTTAAAAATTGATATTTTTTATTTATTTTCAGAAACTTATCTTAGTTTTTTACCCTCTTTCAATTTTAAAGAATTATTCTGTGGAATTATATATACAGTCTATCAAAATTCAAAAATATATTTGCAAATCTATGGTTAAATCCAACATAACAATTTTGAAAATTTTCAGTTATTTTGTCAACAAGAAAGGGATAGTGTGAAATTTCTCTTCTTTCATTCTGAAAAACAGCTTGTGTTGACTGTTGAGAAATGACCTTACCTTGTTCTTGGGACTTGCTCTTTTTTTGGCTACACACTGATTGCTTATTACCTTTGACAAAAATTTTATTTAAGAAGTTTCAAAAATGTGTTTTTAAATGGAGAAAGAATAGAGATAAAAAATAATGCTTTGTTAAATTAACATTCAAATATGTGGTATATGTCAATATATAACATTTTGTGTGTGATGTCAGAGTAAACTTTTTTATAGTCTTTACACGGATTTATTTGTATTAATTAAATTATAATTTCTTGAATATTTAGTTAATAAAAATATAATCAGTTTTAGCAATTTAATCTTGAAATTAGGTACTTCCCCTGCCCTCTCCAATTAAAACCAAACCTCTAATAAAACCCAGAAAAACCTACCTGGGTTGGATTTTTCTTAAAAAACCCGGGTTTTTTGCAACTCTGGTTTATATTATGTTATGCAACTCTGGAATGAATGCTATATTGATACTACTATTGAAATAGTGACAATATTTAGGCCTTGCCTGTTGTGACACTTAAGTATTGTTATAGATTGGTTAGTTAGGGCATAAAAATAAATATACGTAATGTTTCATGTATAGTAGAAATGTTTTCTTTGCTACCTCAAAAAGTTACTTTATATATATGTATACATATATATATTTTTGTTTACTGTAAGAAATTTTTTTATAATTTTAAGATGGATATATGCAGCAAACTAAAAAAATTATTTCAAAGCTAATTTCCATGAACTAGTTGAAACATTTCTAAAAGTCAGTTGAAAGAAATAAAACACCAGATAAAAACAAGTGTGAGGAAAATTCAGTTACATAGTTTTGGAGAATATTTGATTATATTTTTTTTCCTCTTTTTACTGCGTAGAATGTATATAACTTTCCTGTAGAACTCTCAATTACTTTCAGTAAAAATAAAAGCAAATTTTGCTTTACTTTATCAGATCTTCTGATATTTTTTTAATTTTTTAAATTATACATTTAAACTGATTACTTCACAAGGAAAAGTTCTGAAATTTACATTTTAGTAAACTAAAATTCAGTATAATTTTGCAGTCTGTTTCAAACAAATTGAAAAAGAAATTATAAATCATGATTGTATGCTATTAGAAATGGATGTATTCCTTTAGACACAGAAATTTTATTTCTTAACCCTTTCATGGGCCATTTATTTCTCAGATAACATTTTCAAACTTTCAAAACAGAAGCGCTAGTTCTATTCAATCCGTTGAACAATAGACGACAGCATAAAACTGAAGTGGGAATTAGTCCTCCCATCTTTATGATAACAAGGCCAGTATATTATAATAGATTTTGTGCTTCCCACAAGTGTATTTTGAAAATTCATGTAGGTAGGAAGTAATCTTCCGAAGGCCCATGAAAGGGTTAAAATAGTTGTATAATTATAAGACATTTTAAGTTGTAAATGTTAAAATTATGATTTGTTATGTAAAATATATTTAGAAGAAATATAATTTATTTTATAATCCTATTTTAGATTTTTACAATGGCTCCACCATGTTTTGCTGACCTTGGCAAGCAAGCCAGAGACATTTTTAGCAAAAATTATCGTAAGTAATATTTGTTATTTTGAATACGTAAAACATCAAATTAATTTAAACTAACATTGTTTAGTTAAAGTATGGTTTTATATTTGAAATAAGAAAGACTCGTAACTTTCTGATTGTTGAACCTAAATATGTATTTATAAATACAGACACGCCCTATGTTTTTTATTGATAATAGCAAAAATGTACAGCTTGTAAATTATGATTCTTAATTGTTACAATTGTACAAATTTGCTTTTAGGTTAAGACTTCATTGTTCCACAATCAATTTATCATATAAAGGAAATCAGTGTGTGTATTGTTATATTAAAAATAATTAAGTCATTTGGTACTGATGCAATATTTATGCCTAGGCTATTGTCACCAAATTTGGCTGCTTTTTCGAGCATTTTGCCAAGGAATGTCTGTTTAGCTTTTACTACCTCAGGCTTGCAATTTCGTCACTTTTCTCACCTTTAGTCACTTTTTTTATAATTGATCACTTTTAATCACTTTTTTAAGTAGTCACTTTTTCATGGTGTATCACAGCAAAAGTCTGTTGTTGAAAAAGGAAAATCTGAATTAATAACAAAATATTTTAATAAAAGACCAAAAATGTGATGCTCTAATCATATTTTTCTTATTGAAATGTAATTAGTCATATGGTTTCCAGAATTTAGTGATTTTAAAAAGGCTTAAAGAAGTTCCTGAAATCTACATTTGTACTGAAATGTACATTTAATACATTAAAGTAATTTACGTCAAAGCACACATTTCTCTTTTTCTTTTTGTTCACAATTTTTGTTTAGATACTCTAATCTAGCTATGTACATATTTCAAAACATCATTAATATATGCAGAAAATTGTGATTAATAATGTATAATTTTTTAGTTAATATATTTGGATGCATTATTTAAATATAAAAAGATGTGCAAAAGCAGAATTGCATAAGATGTCAATTTTTCTTTTAGAATTAACGAAATAGATAAATTTATTAATCTCTCAGGTTATTCTGAACACCCCAAAGGTAGAAAATAGTGTCTAAGATTAAAATGCATTGGGATTTTATTTGTTTATATTAAACTATTAAAATCTAAAGTTATATCTAAAATTGGTTTTATAAAAGAATTGAAAAAAAAATTTGTGTATTAGATGGTGTAAATTTATCAGGGAAGAAATTGCAAATTATATTCAAATATTGGGGAATGTCTAAGTGGCTTTTTTCTGAATACCTTGTAATATTTTTTGAGATGTTATTTAATTCCCCCCCCCTTGAAATGTCATTTGCTAGCACTTGCTTTTGTATCTCACTTCCCATGTAAGTCTGTAAAGTTTTCATTTTTCTCCTTGTGTTTATATACTAGTCTTTCCATAATAAAAATTAACGAGACATGTTATAAGTATATCTATTAATATATTTGTATATTTTCATTTTCTTATTATTTTCATTTTCTATTTCAGATATTGGCATTGTGAAATTAGAATGTAAAACTAAAACTAGTACTGGAGTTAATTTCACTGTAAGTGGATCTTCCAACAATGATACTGGCAAAGTTAACGCTTTTCTAGAAACAAAGTACTTAGTTAAAGATTATGGTAATTACTTTCCTTTGTATTGCATGAAACAAGTTCTTTGTACCAATTTTATAAGTTGTATATAGTGCTTGATTTTCTATTTTTACTGTGTTTACTGATTTTTAAATACTGGTATAATTATTCTTTTATTGTAGTTAATTTCAGTTTGTTAACCCTTTCGTGGGCTGTGAGAAGATTACCTACACGATTTTACAAAATACACCTGTGGGAAGCGCAAAACCCATTATAATATAGGGGAGACTAGGGTAAAATAGACCACGGAATAAAATGGATCACCTCTATTATTTATTTCATTTATTATTTTTAATATTTAATATTTTGATACATAAATGACAGCACTGCAGTCTTGAAAATGAATGTGTAATTGTGTGTTTAGCTGACAATTTAGCCATTTTATTCTAGAAAGTTGATTTGTGGTAGTCAGAAGTAAATATTTTCATCATAACATATCTTCTCTTCATTTAAGAATTGTGATTTGGAGGATTTAACTTCTCACAATAAAGAGCTAGGATAATGTATTATTGTATTTAATGTAGCTAAAACAATTTAATATAAGATTTGTTCTTTTTTTTTGGACACTTTTTGCCAGAATTACATATGGGGTAAAATGGACCATAGTCTATTTTCCAGGTTGTGTTTTTTTTTTTTTTTATTATTATTTCTGTATCCCATATGCTATTCTAAGTTGATTTTATGTGTGATAATTTAAACAAACATGCAATCAGGATTGAAAGTAACAGATATATGGCCATTCAATGAAAACATCTTTGAGGTTATCCAATATCTCTCATCATATGTGACTGATCAACCATCACCAGATTTTGAACTACCGAGTACAGCTGATTGTTAAGCAAGCACAGGTGATCAACAATCAAGCGTAAGCATAGATGTTCAGCAACCAAATACATCACAATCAGAACAAAGTGGAAATCATCAGTTGAAAACAATATCCTCTTTTGAATTACGCCCCTTAGCAAAAGCTAGTATGTGCAAGACAACAAACAAACGAAAGAAGGTTGCATCAAAAATTCTGATACACCAGTGAAAACGATGATTGAAAAAGATGTCAAAGAGAAGGAAGAGAAAAAATTTAAACAGAAAAATACTGCTTTAGTTAAAGCTAGGAAGAATTTAGAAAAAAATGTTAGTCTTAACTATGCAGAAAAATGATAAATCTCTGCATTTTAAAGCAAATAAAGAAAATTTATGTGGATCAGAAAGTTTAAGTGATTTGGAAAATACATCATATAATTTTGATAATGAATTAAAAGTTGGCAAGTATGTTTTGGTTAAATTTTTGACAAAAAAGACAGTGGTTCAATTTGTTGGTTTAATAACAGGAAAAAATGATTACGTTCTTGTGAAATTTATAAGACAAAAATATAATCAAAATGTGTTCACTTTCCTTGACAATGTTGATGAATTGCTCGGAAATGTTCAAGATATTGTAATCTTCCAGTTCAAGTATCTTCCAGACCCTACTTATTCTCAAGAAAATACTCTCAGTAATACACAAATCTTTTGGTATATCATTCATTAACTTCAATATTCGCTAATATTATGCTTTATATGTACAGATTGAAGCTATAGAAAATAAATATAAGACATTTTATGTTTTGTACTATTAAATAATGTAATACATTTAAGTTATCTTTAGAAATTTTTTTGCGGTCCATTTTACCCCATGCCATGGACCATTTTACCCCAGGGTCGGGGTGAAATGGTCCACTTTGTCACTTGCTATAAAAAAATTATAATAAAAAAGTATTTATAATAATTGTTTTTGACTGAGTATAATATAAAGCCTAATATATAGGTAATATGCATATATATTTTCAGATTAAAAAAATCATTAGTTTGAGAGTAAATACTCAAAATTCACAAAGGCGGATCATTTTACCCCAGTTTCCCCTATTGGTCTTGTTATTGAAACGATAGGAAGACTGATTCCTGCTTCGATTTTGCACTGTCATCAATTGTTCGATGGATTGAATAAAATTAGCAGCCCTGTTTTGAAAGTTTGAAAACATGGAGTGAGAAATAAATGGCCCACGAAAGGGTTAAAAATTACTTTTATTAAAGTCCTAATATATTTCATATATATTTTAGCTATCTTTTTAGTCACTTGTTACAAAATAGCTCTAAGCTAATAGCTTTTTGTTTGCATGTGTTTTAATTTTTTTTGAAAAGAATGCACTTAATAGCCACTGTAAGTAGTAGTAAAGTGTTTTCCAGTTTCTAAAGCTATAATTCTTAAGTTGATTCACATTCTTTCATATGTTTCAGAAAGGTTATTATTAAATATTATTCCATATGGTATTCTTGGTCCTAAATGATTTATTGTACAGCTCTGCAAAATTAAAAATATTTTGCAAAATGTGCTGTTACCATGTTTAACTGAAATTAAAGCTCTTAAATTGGAACTAGGTTTTATTCTGTTGTTTTTCTATTAAAATCTTTAATTATCAGTGCATAAATGTTTATTGGTGATTCATATACTTCTCCTTACCATATTATATGGGAGTAAGAGGTTAAAGATCAATGCACAAAATTACTGATGGTCAATTGATTTGTGTGATATCTAGTAAATTTACACGATTTCTTAAAATATCGAAAAAAAATAGAGGTATAATTAAAAAATACTACTTTAATCATTTTAATCATTTAGTAAATACACATGTAATGTTTATCTTCTACTTTTTTTAAGGACATGTTTCTACATTTGTTAAAATAATCAAGTAAAGAATTGGATTTCTTTTTGTCAAATCCCTGATATTCTCTTTTGAAAATAAGGAAAAGAGATTCAGGAGGTTCAGTGCTAAGTTTCAAAATGAAAATTATAATTTCTGTACTAGTTTAACGTAATAAACGACAACAAAACAACTCTCTTGCTTGGCAGTTGACCTTTGCTTTTAATTTAGGTTATACATAATAGCTGTCATTTTGTTGGAAAGGAACAAAAAATGGCTTGAATGCATGGAAAAGATTAATAAAATGGAAGTTGTATTTTATCAATATAAATTATTAAAATATTTTTTAAAACACTTTCTTTTGCAATCTGATTTATCTAAGTTTAATGATTGTTACACTAATTCCTTATTTAGGTATCACAATCAAAGAAAAATGGACAACTGACAATGTGTTAGCTACTCAACTGTCAGTCGAAGATCAACTTGTTAAAGGACTGAAGGCAACTGTGGATACAACCTTCGCTCCACAATCTGGGTAAATTGCTTTATACTGTTGACATAAAGAGGAGATTATTTTCTTCAATCATTCTGAAGTGAAACTGTATTTTTCTGTTTAAATCTATAACCCTTTTACAAAATTTTAAAGAAGAGCTTTAATCCTATTTGTGTTGAATTCCTCTGTTTTATAAATGGGAAACCATAATTGTAGATTAAATCAAAATGTAAATGTAATTTAAATCAAAAATTTCCATTTGTGCAAGTAAAGGATATTTTTAAATCTAGGTAACTTGTATAATCAGATCAAAGGAGTTATAAAACTTAT
Organism: Pardosa pseudoannulata; assembly: GCA_032207245.1. Lineage (NCBI taxonomy): Eukaryota > Metazoa > Arthropoda > Arachnida > Araneae > Lycosidae > Pardosa > Pardosa pseudoannulata. Next base: position 15,482,694 of record CM063507.1, read on the forward strand.
GCTTTTCTAATGTTAGTGATATCTGAATATTAGTGGAATTTATAGAAATGGGAATTTCTGTAACCTCAGTCATTTTTCAACAATTTAAGTTGCATTTCATCTTTAAACCTCTTAATATGGCTTTGGTTTTCTCTTTACACTTTTTCTTTGTTTAAAATTCCCCCTTTTTTTCACTGCATACAAGAGAAACTAATTTAAGCATTACGGATTTTTTTTTAATTGTTTAAAATGTCAGGAAGTTAATGCCTTTTAATCGTCATTGATAACCTAATAAATATGCATCAATGTATCAATAAATTTATTGCTCAAACAATCTACATTTAACTGGAAATTAGATATCCCAATTTGACAATAATTTTCATTTAAATGCAGTGATGTCAAAAGACATCTTTTAATCAAAATAGGTATACACATAAATGCTACAGAGAAAGATGTTAAGAAATTTTGCTACTTGCTTAATCATAGCTATAAGTCACCCTGCCAGGAATATTGTAAAACGAAACTTGTAAATGTAATTTATTGCTCAAGCAATCTATATTTAACTGATAATTAGATATCCCTATAGTTTGGCAATAATTTGCATTTAAATGCAGTGATGTCAAAAGACATCTTTTAATCAAAATAGGTATACACATAAATGCTACAGAGAAAGATGTTAAGAAATTTTGCTACTTGCTTAATCATAGCTATAAGTCACCCTGCCAGGAATATTGTAAGACGAAACTTGTAAATGTAATTTATTGCTCAAGCAATCTATATTTAACTGATAATTAGATATCCCTATAGTTTGGCAATAATTTGCATTTAAATGCAGTGATGTCAAAAGACATCTTTTAATCAAAATAGGTATACACATAAATGCTACAGAGAAAGATGTTAAGAAATTTTGCTACTTGCTTAATCATAGCTATAAGTCACCATGCCAGGAATATTGTAAAATAAAATTTGTAAAATGTATTTAACTTTTTCTAATACCTCCTGTGCCGAATGATGGCCAATTGGTTAGGGTGCTAGCCTTCGGTACCAGAGTTCTTGGGTTCAAATCCCACTGTGGTATGGATGTTCGTAGCTGTTTGTAATTGGCTTTAAGCTGTAGGTCCTGGTCTCATTAGCCCTCGTGTTGCAAAAAGTAGACCGTAGCACTCCAAACCAAACCAATACCTCCTGTAAAATTTTATATTTGAGAAGCAGTAACCGGATATGCTGCAGCCAGAAACATCTGGTAAACCAGAAATTATTAGAGAATTTAGAAATCTTGGAAATATCAGGAAAATTGTGAAAATTTTTCAAAAAATTGGAAAGTTTTTTGCAAAAAAAAAAAAAAAGTTTAGAAAGCAATGAATTTGGCCAGTCAAATATTTTTAAAACATCTTGTGCATTATTTTAAAAATGCTCATTTGCTATTAAATGAAAATCTGAAGAAATAAAATAGGAAACCTTCAGAAAATGAGGCAACTGAAACTCAAAAATAAATAAATAAATAAAAATTGATTTAAAAAGGAATTAGGACAAAAAATATCAGTGATCAAAGAGGCTAACAAGAGAATTAAGTTCTATAAAGGACTAACTGAAATAATAATGTACAATTTTTTTATTAATATATTAGGTTGCATTATTTATATATAAATAAAATGTAAAAGAGCAGAATTGCAGCAGTTATCAGTTTTTTTTAAATATTAATAAAATTGATTAATCTTTTGTTCTTTATGCTAGTTATTCTGAACACCCCAAAGACAAAAAAAGAATTTTTAAGTTTATATTGAAATTTTAAATTTATTTAAATATAAAATTATATCAAAAATTAGTTTTATAAATGAATTGTAAGAAATTTGGTATTAAATGGATTGATTTTATCAGGGAAGAAATTATGAATTACAGGGAATGCCTAAATGGTTTTCCTTTGACCACCCTCAATAATTACCCTCCTGAACACCCTTGAACCTCCCTTGAATACCCTCAGCCCAGTAGTGGTGGGGTAACACTTTATGCTCTCACGTGACAGGTCTGAGATTCAATCCCTGGCAAGATTGACTCATCCTTTCATCCTTTCAGTGGGTAGACAGACTGAGGACCAAGCATGCTTGGGAATTAAACATGGGGGGGGGGGTTTCTGTGCAAGGTTGACCACCTAACTGGGACGTATGCTTTGCACCCCAGGGCCCTTGGTCTCAAAAGCAGAGATTGGTACCGTAGACATTGGCTTCCAAGTTGGGCTGTTGAAATGAGGAGCTAAGTTTTTAACTACCAGTTGAAGTAATGACATTAGTTTTTAAAATAATTTTCTGCAGCATTTTGTTTATCTGTAATACATTACACATTGGTCAGTATGAGGATCGCAGGCCACAAACATTTGATTATTTCTGAAGTGTAGTGTCATTAGGGGTCATAGAGGATCAGAAAAGTAGACTCTTCTTTGAACCAATATTTAGTGCTGCTGGTGTTTTACTCAATATATATCACTTTATAAAGTGACTAGTATGGTCATTCTGTATATTAATACAATTTGGTGTTAAAGTAGTATTTGAAAACATTTATATGGTCCTTTGTGGAAGAATGTGTGGAAAAAGAAAAAATAACTCAATATGCAAGTATGATTTTACTTTTAAAAGAAAATAGGAAATATCAAGCTTTCTCTTCCCTACAGAATAAGCTTGAAAACCAATGGTTATTTTTAAACCAATTTAATTTATATAAAATTCTATGGTGATCAATGTATTAAAGGTCACACAATGTCTACTATTCTGTAATTTACAATGTTTGTGTGATTTTATGGAATGATTGGAATTTTTATTAACTTTTTGTATTTCAGTAAGAAGGCTGGTTCCTTGCAGACTGCATTTAAAAATGAACATGTCCATTTGAATGGTGATTTAGATGTTGATGCGGCAGCTCCACAACTGCATGGTGCAGGCGTAATTAAGTAAGTGTATCTCTTTAACACCACTTCCTCTACTATGTACCACATCAATGATCAAAGTCAAGTGATTTGAGGGTAAAATTAACTAAATTTCCCATAAGATAAAGGAAATGACATTCATCCAAATAGTTTTGTCATTGCTTTAAAGACAATTAAGCATTAAATTATTCATTTTCAAACTGTTTTAAAGGTAACTACCTTTAAAACAGTTGTTCTATTTTAAAACCTTTTTTAGCTAACAAGGATACTATGGTGAATGAAGTTTGAGAACTGCTTGTCTATAGCATTTTGAAATTTCTCTCTTTTGGCATTTGTTTACATAATTATTTCTACGTATTTAGCTGAGCCTAAAAGAAATCAGTTTTGGGAGATAGTCAGGTCTCATACTTCTGAGATTTAAGAAAGCCGATCTTTTAAGCATGTTATCTGTATTTGCAAAAAAGTAAAAATCAATTTGATGGTTGGTTGGAGCTTAATAGTCCTGAATCCTCCTAGGATATATTGTGCCAAACACAAGTACTCAGTTGTAAAAAAAATATTTTAAAAATAATTTCAGAGTTTAAAACTTAACAACGAAGCGATGTTTCAACAAGAAATACGAAAAGAAATATATGTAGAATTAAAAAAAGTGAATAAGGTGAGATTATAATATCAAATATAAGGATTAAAACCAATGACTTTTAAAAAGGTAAAAAGTTCAGGATGAGGCTATGCATTTTAAAGACATTTGATATCAGGGGTAGCAGAGTTAAAATAATGGAGACGATGTTGATTAAAGATGGGGCAGTCTATCAGGGCGTGTTTAACAGACATATTGGTCTTACAAATTTTACATGAAGGTGTGTAATCACTGAGTAAGAGATGACAATAGGTGAACCGTGTGTGTCAAAAAAAAAAAAAAAAAAACAAAAAAAAAAAAAAAAAAAAAAAAAAACGAAGCAATAAGAACTCTATATATTAAAGTAATAAAAAGCTCAACTAATAACTGAAATTTTAAATGAAGAATAATTAAAGAATGCAATTCTTTATAGCTTCGTTTATTTTTTAAACTTTCCAATAATTAATTTAAATTATTTTCTGAAGAAATGTTAACATGTAAAGAAGTCATAAAAAAAATTGATTTTCTTGTGGTTTAGATGTTAACACTATTTTTTGGTGACTTAATTTAAAAAAATTGTTAATCTACTTTGGAGTGTATAAAAAAATTGTTTTATTTAGTGCTTTTAAAGCTTCCATTTGCTTTACAGAATATGTTTTGTTGTCACATTTGCTTTTGTTATTATCACTCGCAATAGTATATCGGCATTTAAAATGTCTTAAACATATTTTTAACAAATGCATCCAAATTAGTTGCAAGGTCATTATCAATAGTCATTATCAATAGTTATATATTTAATCTTGTATATTATAACTACTGTTTAATAGATATTTTTCTTATTTACACAACAAAATTAAAGATCAAAATTGTTTTCACATACAATGTGATGACTGTTAACATTAACAGAGGTATACAGTCTGTATCAGTTATATGGTCTGGTCAGAGGTCCAGAAAAATCAGACCATGTAATTGGGGGTGACTATGAGGAACAATATAACCCTATTGTGCATATATTGTTTATTTTTAATCCATAACAGAAGAGCCTTATCCACATTCCCATAAGGTGACAAGTGCTGAAGTTTTGTTTCTTGATCACAGATTTCAACACTTGAGGATTAAAGTTGGCAGCTAAAATGTTATTTAATGTCATCCAGGTAATCAAATTTGATTTGGTGAAAGTAGCCTTTAAAAGATTAGGTTTAAAAAAATTTTTAATCATTTCATTTTTTGGGAGCAAATGATTTATTCTTTCTTAGTCATAATTAAAAAATGAACATTCTTATTCGTGATGTATGATCTAAATGCAGCAAAATTTTCCTTTACTTGTTTTGTCTCAATTATCTACTTAAGGAGAGATAACTTCAACCAATAAACAGATAGATGTCCACCTCTTGTCAGGAGGCAAGAGAACTGAGAGAGGTGATGTCTACGCAAACAAGAAAGGGGGGGGGGAATAAAGGCTTGAATTCAGGTCCTCTCCAATTTCGCACTGACTTCTTTAAAAACACAGCCAAACGATGGCCGATTGGTTAGGGCGCTGATCGTCGGTACCGGAGTTCATGGGTTCGAATCCCACTATAGCATGGATGTTTGTAGTCATTCAGAATCGGCTTTAAGCAGTAGGTTCCGGTCTCATTAGCCCTTGTGTGCAAAATAGCAGACCGTAGCACTCCAAATCAAAACAAATCTTTAAAAACACAAAAAGAAAAAAAAGAAAAACCGGAAACTTGTCGAAAACATGAAACTGACCATATAACTGGTAACAAGAAAAAGAAAATGACTGTATAAGCAGTGCACTTTAACACATGTTTCCTATTAAGTTAGATGGGACGTAGAAAACTGACCATATAAGCGGGTGACCATCTAGCCAGTACTGACTGTATTATTATGTGGGTTATGTCACTTTTTCCAGGATGAACGAAGCATGCTGTTTTCATAAATAACATGTTATAAAGTTTAAAATGGTAGCTGATGACTAATAAAGACAGGCTTTAAGATTCATGATTGGGTAGATTTCACATTTTACTCTCAGCAGTCCATAACAACTTAAAAAGAAAATATTCATCCATGTATTTTGTAGAAATAATTTGAACACTAGTACATTAAAAATTTTAAGTTGATTTTCTCCCCAATGATTTATAGTTATTTACCCACTCTTTCTAATTGTAGGAATTAATGAATGCTGTATATGTTATGGATTATTTTTTTGAAGAATAAATTTCAATGTAGTAGAGTTTATTAAAATTGAATTATAAGTAAAAATGTTTAATCTTAGTTTCAATCTCTTCCAATTATAACATACAAATTAAGAATTCTTAATTTGTCTTTTTCAAGTATTTACAATTTGATAATTTTTAATAAATAAATCATAAGTGAATTAGAAACCTCTTAACTATAGAGAGCAGAATTAAAGATCGAAATTGTTTTCACATACAGTGTAATGACTGCTAAGTTTAAAATATAAATTGGTAAATTATATTAAATAATTTGATTTGCAGTGAAACCTCTGAATAGAGGACACCTTGGGAATGATAAGTTTGTCCTCAATTTAGAAGTGATCCTCATTTTATTTGAAGAATTAGGAAAAAATAAAAATAAAAGCTAAACTATTTGATTTCCACAACATCTTGTTTCTTCCATAAGACAATATGTTCACATACATCATTTTTGCTTTTATTGATTGAACTTTTCATGAGCATTCTGTCAACTTTTGAAAATTAACTTCTTTTCAAAGGTGTATATTTTTCTGTTGATTAAGAGTCGATTAGTTCCCTCATGCCATGGTTTTGTTTAGCAGTTGGCACGCACATCTGGTTTAATAATTAATCCATCTCTATGCATAATTAAATATAGTGTTCATACATTTTTGTAATGATTTTGACTTCCTCCATGAATTTAAATTTAAATGTTAAATTAATAAAGTGAATGGCATCAAACTGGAATAGGCTTAAAATGTCATTGTAAAAGAAACAATGGATTGAAGGTTGTCTTTTTGCTTTTTCAGAAGAAAAATATTTGGTTAATGATAAAAGTTGTGATAAGCATGGTTTAATGTTTTTACATATAAAATAATTTACATATAATTAATAAAAAGGGAAAGAAACATCCAAGTTTACATTTGACTAGGAAAAAGGAAAAAATGCATACCCAAGAGTGCATATGTTATTAAATCTAAAGTCACATTATGTTTTAAGAGAATACCACTCTTAAAGAGCTGTAGTAAAATCTTTAATTATCCCTGTAGAAACTGTAAACACAACTACAGAATCTGATTTGAACTATAAGCAGATTGTTGTACCAAAATTAACTGGCCGGGGAAAAATGGAGATTTATAGTTACAATTGGAATTACTTATCTGATTGCAATAGTAAAAAAAATCTATTTACTACTGAAAAAGAAAGATTTAAAATGTTGGTTCTGTGGTATGGTTGCTTAGGTGGTTTATATAACACTGACTCCAATTAAATTAAAACATCATTTTATTTTAAGTAAGGCCGGCTTCAGCTCAATAGCATGTGCACACTCTGGTTCACCTCACCACCAATTCAAGTTTTTGAGTACATGTGTACTAGCTCAGTTGAAGTAGCAGTGAAGGTGATATTTGATTTGCATAAATTTCACCATGGAGTATGGATACATTACCATAGTTAAAAAAAAATAAATGTTTAGCTAAAGGTTTTATGGTTATTACTAATTTTCGTATAATGGAAAACTTAAAACAAGGAAAGTAGCGAAAAATCTCAAAGTTTTATTTGTATTAAAATATTGACTATTAAGCTTTTTCAGCTAAATTTACTGACCCTTATTTGGAGTGTAAATTGTAGCAATCATCTGTAGTTTGCAATATCATATCCCGTGCTTTAAATATGAATTTGAATGTATCAAATAGTTTAGAAGCATGGAAATGTTAAGTAATGATTAAAAGTATTTATCCTGTTTTCTTTTACATATTTGAACTGTTGACTTTTGTCAATAACTGTTACACTTGAAGTAATCACATATTTTCCTCATTCATTATGCTGCTTGATGTTATTTTGTAAGGAAAAATATAAAACTAAAAATGACCATGTTAGGTACAGTAGCTAATATAATTAGCTAGTATAATTATATATATATATATATACACATATATAAGCCGAACAATGGTCGATTGGTTAGAGTGCCGGCCTTCGGTACCGGAGTTTGTGGGTTCGAATCCCACTGAGGCATGAATGTTCGGAATCGGCTTTAAGCTGTAGGTCCCGATCTCATTAGCCCTTATGTTGCAAAAATTAGACTGTAGCACTCCAAACCAAACCATATATATATATACATATATATACATATACATACATATACATATATATACATACCTATTCATACATATACATACATATATACATATACATACATACATATATACATATACATACATATACATATATGTACATACCTATTCATACATATACATACATATACATATACATATATACATACATATATACATATACATACATATACATATACATATATACATATACATACATACATATACATACATACATATATATACGTACATATATATACATACATATACATACATACATATACATAAATACATATACATACATATACATACGTATATAAACATACATACATATACATACATACATATACATAGAAATGAGTGGTCAAAATATTTAATTTGTTATATATTACCAACTTTTTGTTATTAAATGTGTCTTTTATACATGCTCAAATTTTTAATTTCTTATAAAGTGATTAATTAGATTAGTTTAATTATATTTGAATTTGCTTTATTTCAGATATCAAAATTGGCTCATAGGTGCTAAACTTGCCCATGACTTGGGCAAAAACCAGATGACTAAAACTATTGTTGGCTTAGGTTATACTTTAGGAGATTTTGTATTTCATTCTAGTGTGTAAGTGCTTAATTTTGTTATTCTTTAAAAAAATTGCATGTTTTTAACACTTGAATTTTGAGGCTTATGGCATGCTTAACTAGATTGACGTCAAGGTGAATCTGTTCTATAAAAAGACATATCTCAGTACTTTTTATAGAATATACTAATAAAAATACATTATATAGAATCTAAATTTCCAAATTTATCATTTGTGGAGGATGCAAAAATTACAGTCAGAGCACTTCATATATAATAATTTCGTCAAATATGTAATATGGTTTTACTCCCATGTAGTTATATCATAGACAGAGAAACATAAAAAAATTACCTTGACATAAAACTGTATTCTAAAATAATTGCAGTAAAGCTAATGAATGCAAAAAGTTAGTGCAATAAAATAATCATACATTCTCTATATTCAAATGGCTAGTAATTGGAGTAATGGAATTATTTAAAGTTATCTAAAACTAAAAAAGTTATAAGTGATTTAAACATTTCTATGTTTATACATAACAGTACATATTTTCCACTGGATGTCTGATGAACATGTACAATGTCCATTCATTGTGTGTATGACATCCTGAACTTCTACTGAATGCCAAGTGAAACGTTTTTGTTAAGGAATTTCTTTAATAAACAAATAAATATTTAGTATTTATGTAAAGGGCAGCACTAATCATTTTGCTATATATTCGGAATGAATAAATGTAATATTGAAGCAGTATGCCTTAATTTACCGTAGTCTGGGTTCCTGGGCACTGCAGTAATTTTGTCAATGAAATTGCCGATAATCTTGCGAAGTATGGTTCTGCGTTGCCATTCATTGGGCCGGAACTGGTACTTGGTCTTCCTCATAATGTAGTTAGAAAGACTGTTAAACATCTCCTAGTGGGGGAGATTTGTAGGGCTTGGCTTAATTCTGGTAATCAAAGGCAAGTTAAGGAGCTTAGTCAGGGCTATCCCGGGATGAGAACTAAGGAGCTACTTAAGCTCAATAGCAATGAGCCAAGGGTGGCTATTGGTCTGTTGACTGCTCACTGTTGCCTCAAAAGGCACCTTAACATTATTGGCATCACATATAGTTCAGTATGTAGGGGGTGCTGTGTGGGGGAGGAGAGTTCCTTACACATCTTGTGTGACTGTGACTACTGCTCTACCAAGAGATTTGAACTTCTTGGCTATTACTTTATTAATCTGTGGAAGTTGGCCAATTTCCCGGTTAAACTGCTGCTTAGATTTATCTCAGCTATTGGTCTCTCTGAGACTTAATTGTTAATATCTTTTTAACTTATTGCTGGGACTCTTTTGTTCCAGTAAATGGGAGGGGTTTCAGAAAATATGCCTTGGGTTGCAGTGCTGGTGCTCTTATGAGTCGCTCCACCCTATATCTAATCTAATCTAAATGCCTTAATTTCATTTCACTTAAAATAATTCATAAACAGTCTTTAAAACTAGATTCAGAAGTAAAAGTCAAGACTCAAATTTTGGAAGTTGCAGTAACCACTTGACGTGATTGATTTAGTAACCACTTATACATTAGCTTATAATCAATTATTTTTTTTGGGGGGGATATACTATTACTTAAGACAAAACATATTAGTTATATGATAAATATTGCTTATATATCAGATGATGATTAGTTGGGCTTGCAAGTTTTTGCCAGGGTGGTTAAAAACCACTTGTTCTAATTGTTTTAAACTGGCATAGCAAAACTGAAAACAGTAATGCTAATTAAGAATTCTAGTTTTCAATAATTCATAATTTGTACAAATATCGGATATGTTAACATCTAAAGATTCTGAATATTAAAAATAGCTAAAAGTTTCAAAATGATCATTTCACCCTTAAATGTTCACCCTGTGTTGCCCAATTTAGTCTTTTAAAATATATTAATAAAGCTGTAATACCCTTGTTGCCAATAAAACCCCATGGAGTAAAACCCCATTGCACAGGATTAGTTTTGCTAATCTTTCTAATCAAATTTTAATTTATTTGTTAATTAAAATGGCCTTATATATATATATATGTGTGTGTGTAATTTCAAACAAAATGGGCTTAGGAATTTAGTGTTACTAACAAGGTCTGGGATAATATCGTGTTTCTGCCAGCTTCTGCTGATTAAAAAAATTCAGCCCTTGGACTAGGAAGTAGGATACTGTATTTTGATATTTGAGTGTATGTGTAAAGCACCTTTAACATATTTATTGCCAGGTTGAAAATTAGAATTTTGTATGGTGACCAAATATTTTTTTTCATTTAGTCTTTATTGTGCTTAAATTTTATCAACAATTTCATAGTTTATACCATTGATATCATTCCCTGCATGAAAGTTGTCATCTGATTCCACAAATAATTGTTGCACTTCTGTACTTTTTAGACGACATTTTGTATAATCTGGCATTGCTCTGTCTTTTCAGGGGTTCTAGTCACTGGCATTCAGGGTTGGATAAAATCATGATTTTTTTTTAATTAAAAAAAAATCTGATTTATTTGATTTAAATCGGATTTTTTTGATTTTTTTTCTGAATACTAATTTTAATTGTTTTTATGTTTTTTGCAATATACATAGAATAGTTATAAGAAGTAACATCTTGTCTATCTAGTATAATCTGCACACTAATTACCTAAACTTAAATATATAAATTTTAATCTAAATACATTCTATTATTTTGTAATTGGATAGTGCAAACTAAATAAGATGTAAATTTAAAGAACAAATTAAATATTCTTTTAATGCAAACTATTTATTAAAAAAAAATCACAATTATTTCAATATTTTGTAAGCATTAAATTATGGATTTAATTGTTTAAAAAAAAACTAGCTTTGATGCTTTATCCACTCCTAATTGGTTTACAAAGGCTAGAATGAACAATACCAAAAGAAGAAAACTGTCTTTCCATTCCAGCAGATGAAGCCACAGCTGTTGTTATTTGGTAGACAAGTTGCATATCAAGTTTTGAAATACTCTCTTTACCTCCCATTACATAAAATGATTTCCACCAGTCATAATCAGTCATTGTACTACCCTTACTACATACTTTCTGATAGCAGCACCCCTAAATTCTCGGATAGCACATGTTATCTATGTACATTTATTTACTTATTGGTATTACTGTGCTGACTGATTCCCAATTCTCCTGGCCGAACGATGGCCGAATGGTAGAGTGCTGCTCTTCGGAACCGGAGTTCGTGGGTTCGAATCCCGCTGCTGGCATGGATGTTTGTAGCCGTTCGGAATCGGCTTTAAACTGTAGGTCCCGGTCTCATTAGCCCTCGTGTGCAAAACAGTAGACCGTAGTGCTCCAAACCAAACCAAACCCAATTCTCCTGTCTTTGGAATATAGGTTTTAAAAGAAGTGAAAAAATGATTTAAATCAATGATTTTTTTCAAAAAAATTAACTGATTTAAAACATGTAAACCCTGCTGGCATAAAAAAAAGGACTCAGAAGTAATAACCAAATTTCAAGCACACTAAATCAATGCATAACTAAACGCGATTATCGCCTTGTCAGATTACTGCCACTGTGTACCCTGGTTAACATAAGCAATAGACATTGACTGGCAGCCACCCCCACTCTAGGAAAGTTGATCCTTTCCTTATATAGATGTTATTCTATTTTGCTGTGGTCACTATACTATTCTACTTAGAAACTTCAAAACTTCCATACAATAATGCATGTTTGGCCATTAGGAAAGAATTTTCATCATGCAATATGCATGATTAATAAGGATCATAATAAGTACATCCTTATGTTTATATTTTTTGAAGTAAAATGACTATAGCACACATACCAAACAAAACCAGTTTAACTATATATATATACGTACATACACACACACACACACACACACACACACACACACACGGACACAGATATATATATATAGTGGGCTCTGCTTAATGTGATCAGTTTGGGATACCGGGATTTCGATAACAATAATCAATTGATAACAATAAACAACATACAAAATTAGATAAATTCCCCCCCCTTTAATTCACACATTTCAAAATAATATGAAAAATCTCACCTTATATTTATGTACTGTATATTTTATCCTTTAAGACATAAGAATTTTTTACATAATAAAAATTATTGATCAATTGTTGACTGTGTACAATTCTTTCTAAGAAGTTCATTGATAAATCATTCGTAATCAACATTTTTTAAAATCATCAGAGCGGTGTTGTACTCTGTTTCAACACTTTCAATGCAATTCAGAAGCTGAGAAATGTTTAACTGCGCTGAATCATATTTGGTAATCTGTCATAACTATTTAAAATTTCAATATTTAGTTTTAATGTTAAATCATTTCGCTTTCTGGCTTCCATATTGACAAACTGCATGTAAGCGAGCAGGGCATAAAATGTGAATAAGCTCCTTCTCAGTTCCGAATAGAATGTGTTGCCTTATGCTTATCTGACAACTATTGACCACCAGCAGGGTGGGTGTATTTCCTAAAAATTCCAGGAACGTGTAAAACCCCACTCCTTTGTTTTTTCTCCTTTTCCCTAGGTGGAAGATGGAGAATACTTGGAAATTAAAACAAGAATGAAGGGAAAGAAAAGAATAGGTTCCTTCTGAATACATTGTGAATATTCCTTTTCCAGTTAAAATGATGTCCGAAAACTGATAACATTAAACGATGTAACAATCACATAAAGCGATAATTTTAGCATACAAATGAATAGAGAAAATCAGGACCAAGTGATTTCGGTAACAATAAGCGATTGATAACATTAACCCCAATCACATAAGCAGAGTCTACTGTATGTGTGTGTGTGTATATATATATATATATATATATATATATATATATATATATATTATTCCTTGCACAAAATAACAATTTAAAACTTAGAGTTAATGGAAAGATGTGGGTGGTTGAAGAAATAACACCAAGTTTAATAAATGCATATCCTTTCTTTTCCTTTTTTATGAAAAAAAAATTAAATAAAAACTAAATGACATTCTAAGCGAGGAAAAACAATACATACATTGACTTAGCAACTTTCTGTTATAGCCTGGTAGGACTTATATCAGTAGATGGAGTTTGCATCTTTTTTAAACAACCAACCAATGGCTTAATTGGCAATAGTACTAATTTGAGTACAACATCAACATCTATTTGCCGCAGTATTACAATAATGGATGAGATAGGGTGAAAGTATACTGGATGCCTTACATTTTTATATTAATAGTGTTTTGTTTATATTTTAGAACTGATGGTCAAGAGTTTGGTGGCTGTATGTACCAGAAAGTGAATGATAAACTTGAATCTGGAATGACTCTTTCTTGGACTGCTGGTACTAATGAAACTAGATTCGGACTGGGATGCAATTACAAAATTGATGATGATACTTCCTTCAGAGTAAGTGCACATATTCTCTCACTTGTTACTTCAGGGTTCCCACAGTCCTTAAAAGTCCTTAAGAACTCCTTAATTTTAGCTTTCATTTTTAAGGGCCTTTAAAACTACTTAATTTTTGTCAAAGGTTCTTAAAAACTCCTTAATTTTTATATTGGAACTTAAACAATTAATCAATCGTCACGGGATTTCCTATCAATTTTCGCCATACTCTCCAAACTTTCTGGTTTTGTAAGTTCGGAGTTAAACTTCTCCCAAACCAGTTCTAAGAACGCCAGAACAGATGATAAGTACTGGTCAAAGAATATATAAAATATTTGTTAATGTTCATAACATTCTTTTACATTTTCTAGCCAAAAGTATAGTATGATGAATAATAAAGAAAATCCTCAAATACATATGTTTTCAGTGTATTTCTGTAGTAGTTCAAAATTCCTTTCCTTGATATCCTTAAAATATTATGAAAATACTTTTAGTTTATTAGTACTTTTTATGGTCATAAGCTAATAAACTTTTTTGACAAATAAGTCTTTTGCATACTGAAAAGGTTCATAAAGTCAGCTGCCCTCTCCTATTAGCTGTCATGCAGATTTTAATTAAACAAAGCAGGAAGGTTGGGAGCAGGTTGTGGATATTTCAGTTACTTATGGAAGTTTAATTTTCTTTGCATTGAATGTAATAGAAAAGTCTAAAACTTTCTTCTTTCCCAGACAACATCGGGTATAATCAACTAGTATATACATACACACATATTTATATCAGAGTCATGTTTAATCTCTCAGAAAGTACTGTTTATAATATATTTCATTCACAATTTATTTTTAATTTGATCTTTAAAAAACTTTAGATGTATATTTTTCAAAATGATGGATGAGATAGGGTGAAAGTATACTGGATGCCTTACATTTTTATATTAATAGTGTTTTGTTTATATTTTAGAACTGATGGTCAAGAGTTTGGTGGCTGTATGTACCAGAAAGAAGTATGCTGGATGCCTAACATTTTTATATTAATAGTGTTTTGTTTATTTTAGAACTGATGGTCAAGAGTTTGGGGGTTGTATGTACCAGAAAGTGAATGATAAACTTGAATCTGGAATGACTCTTTCTTGGACTGCTGGTACTAATGAAACTAGATTCGGACTGGGATGCAATTACAAAATTGATGATGATACTTCCTTCAGAGTAAGTGCACATATTCTCTCACTTGTCACTTTGATACCCTGAATTTTTTTTTCACTAATGCTTTTGGCTTCTTATTCTTTTAATACTTCATATTAAATTTTATATATGGTCTTAAAGTGTAGTTAATTTATTTTTAAATGCTAGAATCCCAGGGTGATGAGTTTGAGATGTTTTAATTCATTTTCATGCATATTATCAAATAATTAAAGAACATTTAACATAAAATTTATCAGATATTAAGTTAATCCTGAAACACAAAATGAAGATTTTCCTAATATTGTATAAAACAAGATGTGCATAAGACATTTCAGGAACACAGATTAAAATTCTAGGATGAAATGAAACAAAGCACACAAAAACAGGGTTCCCATGGTCATTAAAAGTCCTTAAGAACTCCTTAATTTTAGCTTTCATTTTTAAAGGCCTTTAAAACTACTTAATTTTCGTCAAAGGTCCTTAAAAACTCCTTAATTTTTAAATTGGAATGCAATCAATTTCTCCATCGATGAGATCCACATTCTCATGTGATTTCCTATCAATTTTCTTATATGACAAATATATAATCTTTTGTAAAGGTTTAAAGTATGAAGTCAGCTGCCCTTTCCTAATAGCTAACAATCATGCCGATTTTAATTAAACGAAGCATGGAGGAAGGGGGTTTGTAGATATTTCAGTTATTTAGGAAAGTTTAATTTTCCTTGCATTGAATATAATAGAAAAATCTAAAACTTTCTTCTTTCCCAGGCAACGCTGGGTATAATCAGCTAGTATAGTCATTTTTAAACCCTCAGGAAGTACTGTTTACAATATTGTTTTTATTCACAATTTATTTTTAATTTGATCACTCCCAAAACTTTAGATGTACAATTTTCAAAATTAGGTTCTGTCAAATATATTTATCTTATATTAATTTTTAGGCATTTTTAAAAACTTAATTCTGAAATATTGTAGGGTATTTATTGAACATGCTTTGTCTGGTTCATAATCATTAAAATGTGTTCCTCGGGAAATAGGGTTTATGCCGTTATGTCATGCATTTCAAGTAGGTCCTATAAAAAGTTACTCTAATCCTTAGAAAGTCCTTAATTTTTGTTATGGAAAAAGAGTGGGAACCCTGAAAAACTCTTAGTAATACTATAAACACCTTAAATTCATTCATTATTTTGTCTTGTAATGACATTTAATTATATTAATAATATAAAAGTGGTTTCACATCGCTACAGTTTTAAAGTAGATTTCAAATGATTTTAGATAACATAATATTTTCAATTAGATAATTTCACTCAAAAAGAAATTATTAGTACTTATTTACTAGTCTATAAATGGAGGAATTGATTAGAATATTGGTTGTAGAACATTTCTTTTAAAATACATAATCAAAAAATAATTTAAAAATTAATGTGAATTAAATATTTAAGCAACACAAGACTATGAAATATTTGAAATAAAAGGGAAACACTCGCTAAAAACTGAAAAAAACAAACTAATTTAAAAATTAAATGGTTTTAAAAAGATTTGAAGGGTGTCAGAGAGAACCATTGTACCAAATCCCATGCTTGTAGTCCTTGTCGTTTAAGTGCACATGTGATTAAAGACATGTGCACAAACACTTGTTTATATAGATAGTATGTCGTTTATTTCTTATAGTATTTCAGAATATTTTTTTATGTTCTTTTTAATTTTTAATATCAAGGTAAAAAAAAAATCCAAAATTTAAAAATGGAATCCTATATATGCCCATGCATTTATTTGTATGTAATTTTCTTATATAAAAATATAGGCATTTTTAGGACAGTTTTCTTGAAAATTATACTATTGTTAAGGGGTTCATTTAAATATTTTAAAACTTATTATGGTGTGGATATGATATTGTTTCCGAATATTTAGTACATGTTTTCCGCGCACCTGGAAAAGACAGTGAAAGTCATGGAAAATCATGGATTTAGACAATGCATTAATTTTGTCATGGAAAGTCTTGATTTTTCAAGTAAAATGAGTAAAAGTCATGGATTCGCTAAACTACAGATTTAAAAAAATGCATTGTATTGTTTAATTCTATATTTACTGGTCATTTGGTTGAAGTTGCTGAGTTTGGTATTTATGTATTATCCTATTGACCATATTGCCAAGTAAAATTTGTTCACCAAGGAAACTCAAAGCAAGAAAGCTTAATGGGTGGGTAAATGTATATTATTCTGGTTTTTTCTTAAATTGTAGATTAAAATTTTATTAATATAATATTCATTATTTTTTAATAAAAATTAGCTAAGATTTTTGCACAAAATATAAGTTTATCTCTAGGGATATTGTATATAAACATTATAGGGTTATATTTGGCTATTATTCATGGTCAACTGGATAATACCAAAATACCCTGAATTCAAATTGGAAACATTTTGATTGAAAAATTGCTATATGAGTAAACTTAGGTATGTAGATACAGCAATTTATTTTTATGTATATGAGTTTATTAACACTTATAAAGTAAGTTTATAGCTTTTTTTATGATAAAATTCCTGTAATTTCTCTAAAAGCATATATTTTATTTGTATGTACATCAGAAGTTTTATTCATATATACTTTAACGAAAGCTTTTTAAAACACCAAAAACGCTTATCCCTTTATGTAATTGGATGTAAAGAAAGTATTACAGAAGTTGAAATCTAGTTTGTCTATCAAATAACAACTGCCATGGCTTCATCTGCTGGAATGGAAAGATAGTTTTCTTCTTTTGGTATTGTTCATTCCAGCCTTCATAACTAATTAGGAGTGGATAAAGCATCAAAGCTAGTGTTTTTATTGAAACAATTAAATCCATAATTTGATGCTTAAAAATATCAAAATAGTTTTTTTTTTTAATAAATAGTTTGCATTAAAAGAATATTTAATTTGTTCTTTAAATTTACATCTTATTTAGTTTGCACTATTCAATTACAAAATAATGAAATGTATTTAGATTAAAATTTATATAATTTAATTTAGGTAATCAGTGTGTAGAATATACTAGATAGATAAGATGTTACTTCTTATAATAACAAACTATTCTATGTATATTGCAAAAAACATAAAAACAACAATTAAAATTGGTATTCAGAAAAAATAAAAAAAATCTGATTAAACAAACAAAAAAAAAAATCTAATTTAATGATTTTTTTTTTAAATCATGATTTTTTACCTACCCTGATATAAAAATATATCAAAATTGTTGTGTTTTCCTTACTTTAAACCAATTTCAAAATGAATAAGTTCTTTTTGTTTTTTGTTTTACCATATCTTTTTTATTACTATCCCATACATGCCAAATTCTATTGATTATCCATTTAAATCAACAGGTTATCTAAATAAATCAACTGGTTTTCTCCATATTAAATCAACAGGTTTTGGTTTAATTGTACAGATATAAGGATGGATTAAACATATTTATGGTTTTGGGTACTGTGTAAATAAAATGAAAAATTTAAAAAAAATTAAAAAAAAAAAACTTCTGTATTGATGGGAAATTAAAAAAAAATCTTTAATTTGATCATAAATTCATAAAACTGATAAAGAGAGAAATCTATAAATAGGGTTAACATATTTTAAAGATATTAAATATCTGTATAAAATTGCTAAAAATAAGCAGGGACATTAATTGAAAATGATCTGCTGTATCAGGGAAAGTCATAAAAAGTCTTGGATTTGAAAATTTTTATTTTGGCAGATACCCTGTTAGTAATATAAGATGTCTTTAAGTGAATTTGCTTTATCTTTAGGAATTACTTACGATTTCATTGTCTTTATAAACTGAGCAATATGAAGGAGTATTTAATTATGTATTTCTTTTTCAGGCTAAAGTCAATAATAGCAGCCAAATTGGTCTTTCCTTCACTCATCGCCTTAAGAAGGGAATCCAGCTCACATTATCTGCCTTGATTGATGGCAAGAGCTTCAACCAAGGTGGCCACAAGATTGGTCTTGGTCTGGAACTTGAAGGCTAGAAGTGTTCCCTTTGCTACAGTTTACAAGCATTTATATATCACTTGAAATCCAGCCCTGTGTGGCAAAGTTCTATTTTTGATTCATCGAATAGACTCATCTGATTCAGTTTACTTGGGGGGGAAGGGTTCAAAATGGGGTGAAAGGAGGATAGTTAATATATATAATTGAAATATGTATATCATCTTCAGAATCGGACTTAATAGTTAGTGTAATTACAATCAAAAATAATCTTATGTCTCAGATTGAATGTATCTGATGTAGTTAAATAAATGCAGTGTTGAAATTTCATTTGTTTTATTCATTTAACACAAGGACAGGGCTATATTTTGTTCCATGATGCAAGAAACAAGTAAGCAAGAGTTGCCATTTTGTTGCTAAATAATACTCCTTTATACTTTTTATGGCTGTATTGGAAGGTTTTGTTTTTTTTCCTTTAAAAAAAAGTCTGGATTTAAAAAGAAATTTTCTTAAGATTTTATCAAATATATAAAACAGGGTGGGCATGATTGAAATCTTGATTTCAATCAGTTGATTTTTTTGAAAAAATCATCGATTTAAATCATTTTTTTTTTACTTCTTTTAAAACCTATGTTCAAAAGACAAGAGAATTAGGAATCGGTCAGCAGAGTAATACTAATATGTAAATAAGTGTAAATAGATAGTATGTGCTTTCCATTTTTTAGGGGTTGTTATCAGAAAGTATGTAGTAGGGGGTAGAACAATGATTGATTATGACTGGTGGAATTCATTTTATGTAATAGGAGGTAAAGTCTTACAGAACTTGAAATCTAGTTTGTCTACAAAATAACAGCAGCTGGGACTTCATCTGCTGGAATGGAAAGACAGTTTTCTTTTTTTGTTATTATTCATTCTAGCCTTCATAACTAATTAGGAGTGGATAAAGCATCAAAGCTTGTGTTTTTATTGAAACAAATCCATAATTTGGTGCTTAAAAATATTGAAATGTGATTTTTTTAAAAATAAATAGTTTGCATTAAAAGAATGTTTAATTTGTTCTTTAAATTTACATCTAATTAGTTTGCACTATCCAATTACAAAATAATGGAATGTATTTAGGTTAAAATTTATATATTAAACTTTAGGTAATTAGTGTGTAGAATATACTAGACAGATAAGATGTTACTTCTTATAACAAACTATTCTATGTGTATTGCAAAAAACATAAAAACAACAATTAAAAGTAGTATTCAGAAAAAAGTCAAAGAAATCTGATTAAATTAAAAAAAAAATCTGATTTAAATAAAATAAATCTGATTTTTATTTATTTATATTTTTTAAATCATGATTTTTTACCAACCCTGATATAAAATACATTAGTGATTGTTTTTTCTTCACTTTAAATCAATTTCAAAGTGAATAATTTCTTTTTGTCTTTTGTTTTACCATATCTTTTTTATTACTGTCCCATACATGCCAGCTTCTATTGATTATCTTTAAAATCAACAGGTTTTGATTTAATTTTACAGATATAAGGATGGATTGAACATATTTATGGTTTTGGGTACTGTGTAAATAAAATGGAGAATTTCCAAAAAAAAAAAAAAAAAAAAGTGTATTGAGGGGAAATTTAAAAAGAAATCTTTCATTTCATCAGAAATTCATAAAGCTGATAAAAAGAGAAATCTATAAATAGGGTTAACATGTTTTAAAGATATTAAATTCCTGTATAAAATTGCTAAAAAATAAGCAGGGACATAAATTTTCCTGCGAGTTTTTGAAATTTTGGAATATTGAAAAAAAAAATAGTCAATTTCTTTAAGAATTAAAGCTTAGAAAATTATAGGTTGGTAATTTTAACATCTTATTTATTGAATTCACTAAATAGATATTAGTTTTAAATGTAGGTTAATTTTGTGTTTTTCTATAATCATGGTTTCCGTGCACCTGGAAAGTCAGGGAAAATCATGGATTTAGACAATGCATTAATTTTGTCATGGAAAGTCTTGATTTTTCTAGTAAAATGAGTAGAAGTCATGGATCTGCTAAACTACCGATTAAAAAAATGCATTGAATTGTTTAATTCTATTTTTACTTGTCATTTAGCTGAAGTTACTGAGTTTGGTATTTATGTATTATCCTATTGACCCTATTGCCAAGTAAAATTTGTTTACCAAGGAAACTCAAAGCAAGAAAGCTTAATGGGTGGGCAAATGTATATTATTCTGTTTTTTTCTTAAATTGTAGATTAAAATTTTATTAATATAATAATAATTATTTTTAATAAAAATTAGTTGAGATTTTTGCACAAAATATAAGTTTATCTCTAGGGATATTGTATATAAACATTATCCCCTGTATAATAATAGCCTAAGGTGTCTGTCGGCAAATTTTTGAAGCGGTTGTACCTGGAACGGATACAGGCATCCATATTGAATTTTTTATGAGTTAGGGTTAGCAAAATTCAAAGCGAGTTCAAAATCTAAACCATCTCCTTTTTTTTTAACGTTTAATGCTATTATTTCAAGCCTTATTCTCCCCCCGTTAAAAGCAGGCGATTAAATTTATCATTTTCGATACCATTCATATATACCACCAAATAATCACTGTCAATATTAAAACCTTTGCTCTCCATCCTATCATGTAATATGACAAGATAAACTAAAGCTGGCAACTAACATACGGTCGGTAAATAGAAAGAGTTCTCACCAGTTCATGTTTAAAGTAAAAGCAAATGAATTTCTGTACTAAAATCATTCTTAATAGGATGATAAGGGCGGAGCGTAATATTTAAGTTTATATACTCTTTTAGTTTAATTCTCATATGCTTTAATTAGAATCTCCTTTACGTGAAAGTGTGGCATGATGGTTAGAGTGCCTGCCCGTTTTATTTTCGTAACAGTCGACTTGAAGGTTCTATTCCCGGCGCAACCAAGTTTTTCTGTATGTCTAATTCATTTTATATTTTTTGCTTTTTCTTTTAAGTTCTTTTTCCTAAAGCTGTTTTATTATTTTTAAAAGTTCTTTTATTATTTTTAACAATAATTTGATTTTCTATTTTTTCCTTTTTTTATTTTTTTTTTGCTTGAATTTTAAATTGTTAAATTTCATTTTTGTTACTTTTTGTCGTTTTAAGTTTATAAAATTAATTTTTGCTAAGAAATGAGCTTTAGAATGTTTGCTTCATTTCTAATATTTTATTTACATTTTTGACAATTTTTAAAATTAATTTTTATTTTTACTTAATTTTTTTTTTTTTAAGTTTTTAAAATTAATGTTTTCTATTAAAAACTTTATACCTCAAGCTCTCTATAATGGGAAGTAAACAGACTGGTTTTTAAAAATAAATCATTGTTTAAAAAAAATGTTATTCAATATAATAATGTAGAAACTTACATTTTTCTATCAAAGAATATTCAAAAGTTTATATTTTACTATTCCTCTCAAAAGTATACAGCAATATTTAATAATTATTTCACTTAGTAAAGAGTAAAAAAGAATTGCTGAATATTCTTTGAATTACTCAAATTTTTAAAATCATCACAAAAGGATGGTGGAATGAAAGGGAAATATTTTTATTATAAATATGACCTTTTTTAGTTAATATATTAGTGAATAGATGGCGCCAACGAACCAAGTAATTTTTTCCTGATACTGTGGCGCCGAAATTTGAATGTAAAGAGACTGTGGAAGCACAGACTCAATGATTTATTTTTAGTTTAAAAATCGTTTGTAGTTTGTTACAAGTTTATCGTTTGCATATTTTGGTTTTTGATATAAAGTTTTGATAAAAATTAGTATGGAATAAAAAGTTGTTGTTCTAATAAGACTGGAAAATGTTTCGTTTCTTTTAATTGGATTATTATGCCTGATTAGGGGATAAGAATATAATATAGCTCAAACTAAGTGTATAATTAATTTAATATCGTAGTAACACGCAATAAGACATTCATTTTGAACTCTTGATCAATCAGGGTTAGGAAAATTCAAAGTGAGTAAAGTTTTATACGAATAATTTTTAGTCAGCCTGATTGTAAAATGGAACAACATTTATCCCCTATATAACAATAGCCAAAGTTTTCTGTCCGCGAATTCATGAAGCAGTTGAACCTGGAATACATACAGGCATCCATATTGGATTTTTTATGAATTAGGGTTAGTGAAATTTAAAGCGAGTTCGAAATCCACCTCATCCCCCTACTTTTCGAGCATTTAATGCTATTATTTCAAGCCTTATTCTATACTAAATTTATTATTATAGGATGGCGAGGGCGGAGTGCAATATTTAAATTTCTGGACTGTTTTTACTTGACCTTTATATATTCTAACCATTTCCTTCACCACGTGTAAGCTAGCAAATGGGGTAGAGTGTCTGCCCATTTGATCGTCGTACTTCTCAGATTAATGGTTCTGCCCCCGACGTAACCGAATTTTTCTAAATGTCTAATTAATTTAATAATTTCTGCTTTTTCTTTTGAATTCTTATTCCTAAAGTTGTTTTATTATTTTTAAATTTTTACAATTTTTCAAATTTTTATGATTTTTTTTGTTAAATTCACGTATTACCATTATTATATCAAGCTCCATTTTAAGAGCAGATGATTAAATGTATCGATTTATCACATAATAAATAGGTAAAAATAAAAAAAAGTTTCTAGCATTATGACATCATTCCTTTAATCATCTCATTTAATCATTTATTTTAGATTATTTAAATATCTTCTGCATTATTTCCATACGTTTTATCACTAAACTTAGATATTACGTAAATAATTTTCTTAAGGTAATATTTTGTTGTAAAATAATTCTCAGCCAAACAACAAACCATTTTTTTTACCTGCCTTAAAGGGTACTTTACAATTCTGGAATATTGAAAATTTTATTGATCCCGTCATATGACGGGCTATATGCTAGTAGGGTTATATTTGGCTATTCATGGTCACCTGAATAATACCAAAGTACCCTGAATTCAAATTGGAAACATTTTGATTGAAAAATTGCTATATGATTAAACTTAGGTATGTAGATACAACAATTTATTTTTATGTATATTAGTTTATTAACACTTATAAAGTAAGTTTATAGTTTTTTTATGATAAAATTCCTGTAATTTCTCTAACATGCATATATTTCATTTGGATGTACATCAGAAGTTTTATTTATATATACTTTAACGAATGCTTTTTAAAGTCATGGAAAATGATCTGCTAAATCAGGGAAAGTCATGGATTTGAAAAATTTTATTTGGGCAGATACTCTGTATAATAATAGTTAATTGAAAAAATTAGCTAAAATTTTTTATGTACATAATGATCACAAAGATTTTATTGATTACTAACATCTTTTAATTAAAAGCTATTAGTAATTAATGCAACTAATAACAAGGTTCCCACAGTCCTTAAAAGCCCTTAAAAACTCCTTAATTTTAGCTTTCATTTTTAAGAGCCCTAAAAACTACTTAATTTTTATGAAAAGTCCTTAAAAACTCCTTAATTTTGAAATTGGAACTCTATCAATTTCATCCATGGAAAGATATAAAAGAAAAAGTAGCTGACTTACAGAACTTGAGCGAAAAAAATTTCTGATATAAAAAAAGTAAACTGTTGAACTTTCAAAAGGAAATTATGTATGTGAATTTGCACTTTTGGAAATTTCTTTGTAAATAGCAAATAAACGTTTGCAAAGTTCATAACATTCTTTTACGTTTTCTAGCCAAAAGTGCAGTATTAATAGAAAGAAAAACCTCAAATACATATATGTTGTCAGTATATTACTGTAGTAATTCAAAATTCCTTTCCTTGATATCCTTAAAAAATTATGAAAGTACTTTCTGCTTATTAGTATTTTTTATGGTCATGAGCAAGAAAGTTATTTGACAAATAAATACTCAAAAAACTGTAGAAATACATTTTTCAAAATTAGTTTTTGTCAAATGGATTTATCTATTTTTATACATTTTTAAAAACTTAATTCTGAAATATTGTTGGGCATTTCTTGAACATACCTTGTCTGGTTCATAATCGTTAAAATATGTTCCTCAGGAAATAGGGTTTATGTTGTTATGCCTTGTATTTCAAGTAGGTTCTTATAAAAAGTTACTTTGGTCCTTAGAAAGTCCGTAATTTTTGTTCTGGAAAAAGAGTGGGAACCCTGAATTAGTTTTGCTGAGGAAAGGAAAAATTACAATTAACTGTTATTAATTACAGTTACTTTCCCACTAAAAATCAACCAACTGATGTTGTAAATAAAGTTTTATTGATGACAATGTATAAATTTGGCAAGTATACTAACCAAAGTATTTGAATTTTTCAGCTGTTCAGCTATATACCTAGTTAAGTATTTCTCTCAGTTTATTTGAAAAATTAAAAATACTAAGTGGTTAAAAATTTTAAAAAATCGCAGATACTCTACATACAAACTTACAATCTGAGTTTCATTGATATTTTTGCAAACAGATTTATAAACACTATTTTGAGTGAAATGCTTTTAAAGTTAAATCATTTTATTACTTGTGTTTATCATTTTTTCTTTACTGCAAGGTATAAAATGCTTGCAAGCTTAAAACAGCATTCAAATAGCAGCTTGTAAAAAGAGTGGTAATCCTATATTAGCTATAGGCATGTCATGTGTGATTATACGAGACTCATCCAGAAAGTAAGTTTCCCTATTTAAAAAAAAAAAAAAAAAAAAACAAAAAATTCACGGACATATTTATTGGCAATAAGTACAGCAATGTTTCAGCTATTTTTTTAGCATAGCCACCACCAGAATTGAGACACTTGTCGTATTTTGGGATCAACTTTTGTAACAGGCGCCTGGAACCTGGTATTCCACTCGGCCTGTGATTGGCTGATAAGTACATTGGCATCGATTTCTAAAATTGGCGAAATATCTTGGCGACGCTTTCTGTGAATTTGTTTTTTCCATTGAATATTTCCATAAACAGAAAGAGACAGGATCATACATATAATTTTTTTTCAAAGGGAGGGGGAGGGTGAGTACATACTTAATGAAAGGCTTAAGATATTTATTTAAAGTTAAGTTACAAACTAAATTATTATAGTTTACCGAAATGAGAAACTTTTACATGCTTTGTTAAATACTTTTCTAATAAAACACAGAGCTGCAATATTTACAATTAGAACTTTCAATTTCCATTCTTTGTAAGTTCCAAATTCTTCTAAACAAAGGAATTAATAATGGATAAGTAGAGAGAAATAAATAGATAAGAAGACAATTTAAATCAATGGATAAGAAATCAATCGTGGAAAGCAACGCCAAGATATTTCGCCAATTTTAGAAATGACTGCCAATGTACTTACCAGCCAATCACAAGCCGAGTGGAATACAAGGTTCCAGGCACCTGTCTTTTGTATACCTCTATCGTAGAGCTCTGCCGCCTGTGAATGGAACCAGCCTTCCTGTCCCAAAACACCGTGCATATCCATTGCCGTACCGACAGCGTCTGTTTGAATTGGGTCCTGACTGAAGATCTACTATGATGCCAATGCATCGACTGCTGCTTGGATTCGGAGTAAAGTGGAAAATCCAAATTTCATTGCCCGTGACGATCCTGTCGAGAAACTCGTCGCTGTCATCATGATACCGTAACAGAAATGTCAGTGCTGCTCCTAAGTGTTAAATTTTGTGTTCGGGTTGCAGTTTCGGCTCACGGGTGACGATGAATTTTAAATTTGTACAATACTTTGTGCATTCAAGATCACCGAACGAACCTTGCAGCTGGCGGGAGAAGGAATTAGTTTCCATTTCGGACCACTGCTACCCCGCTACTGGCACGAATCGAGACTTATCCAGCTGGCATATGATTAATACGTCATTGATCTGTTAAGCTCGCGCAATTGACACGGTTAATTACGTTTACATTAAAAGAGAAAACATCGGGAAACTTACTTTCTGGATGCGGCTCGTAGGTATTGTAATAAACCAGTATATTCTCAGTCTAACCACTATGATTGGACTCTCCTGGAGATTCTATTGAATTGGCGTTGCCAGTTATGTGGCTCTAGGTTTCTTTTCTTGGTAAATAGACATGATATGTATACAGAGTGTGCATCGTAACCCTTTGAGACACACTATGCTAAAATATTACTTAAATTTCAGTAAATGTTATAAAAATGGATAGATGGGCATGTTTATGCATATTATGTTAAACAAAAAATTCTAGATTTTTTTTCTTTAACTAGGGAGGTGGGACAGAAAGTGATCCATCACGCAATAAAGGTACATGATAAGCAATAGTGAGATCTGCTAAATGTTTTATGTCATGTATTCGATAGATGAATAAAAATGATATAACTCTGTTAACCATCTCAAATGGTCACTGTCAAGGTTACAGTCTAATTATCCTTTAATTAGACAACGCGTTGGTTACTCATAATTTTTTATGAGAACGTTCTCACCTCCTCGCTCTCTCGTGAGCTGGAGCGTATTAAATTTTTGTTTGGATTACTTTTTGCCTAGAGGCCTAAATTTATGTTTTGATCTATTCACGTTCGGAGGTTAAAGTGAAGACTTTCCACTTCGCTAGGTACTTCGTTAACCCAATTACCTTGACCTTGAGATGAATAAAAATGATATATTTACAGTAAAATATTCTTATAAAGTGCGTGAAAGATAAAAAACCATTTACTATATACAGTTAATATCAGCTATATGGTCACCCCTCTTATATTGTCAGTTTTCTAAAGACCTGTCTAACTTAATAGGGAACATGTGTTAAAGCTTAAAGTGCACCGCTTATACAGCCATTTTCTTTTTCTTGCTACCAGTTATATGGCCAGTTTTATGTTTTCAACGAGTTTCCGTTTTTTTTTTCTTTTTGTTATTTTTAAGAATTTAGTGCGAAATTGGAAAGAAGTGATTAGCTTACTGGCCTATTCTTTTGTATTAACGTACAGTAAAACACAAGAAAGCAGTTAACACTAATAATTTAATGTCATAACAAAAAACGTAAAAAAACACTTAAATTACAACTCTAAACATATCTCCTAACACATCTCTAAACTGAACTAAACTTAACAGAAATGAACTCTTCCTGGAGGGAAGGGGGGGAACAACCTGTTAAACACATCTCCCAACTGAACTCCTATTTGGGAAAAACACAACATAACCTAACATAAACACAACACATCTCCCGAGGCTATATATATATACCTGCTAATTTGCATAAAGCTCACTCCGGAGCTAAAATATGCCACAGCCGCTAAATTCCCCGATTGGCTGTGGCTATTACGTCAATTATCGGAAGGGGCGTTTCCGGGGATCGGCGGGAAATTAAAAATAAACCAACTGAAAATAAGTGATTTTAAGAAAATTAAGTTGGCAGGTAAACGGACTATTTTAAGCGTAAAATTCTGAAAATGCCAACAAGAACCTAAATTCAAGCCTTTCTTTCCCTTCCTTTCCCCCTTTCTTGTTTGTCTAGACCAGGGTAGACAACGCGGCGCCCGCGGGCGCCATGGCGCCCCCGATCGATTCTTAATGCGCCCTCACTGGACTAAGCCAGTGCGATTTACTTACTCTTGTCAAACGGCGATATACAGCAAGTAGTCAGTTGAGTTTAGGATTGTGCATAGATTAGCAGTTTGCTAACCTTGAGCGTATCTAATAACACACACGTATTTTTTGTTAGTGTGTGATCGTATTTCGAATAGATCACGCGTAGACCATGCATTTAAAACTACCAAGTAATCCGAAATAATTCTTTTCTTTCAAAACCCTTCATGGATAAATGTAAAAGAAAAAGAACATTATTTTAACGATGAATGGGAACATCTATATTGTTTCGTTGATTACAAAGGGAAGTGTATTTGTTTGTTGTGTAATAATAGTGTTGCGATTCCCAAGAAAAGTAATATTGAACGACATTTTAAGACCGTTCATACCAATTTTAATAGTGACTATCCAAAGAACTCTGAAATTAAAAGGAAAAAAATTATTTCTTTAAAATCTTCAATAACTAACCAGCAAAGTTTTTTACTAAACCACTGCAACAACATAAAGCAGCAACGATCGCGTCATATAAAATATCTCATTTGCTAGCTAAGAATAAAAAACCATTTACAGATGGAGAAATAGTGAAAGAAGCCATGTTAGAAGCTGCTGATTCACTTTTTGAAGAATTTAAAAATAAAAAAGAAATAGTTTCAGCTATAAACACGTTGCAATCCCCAATTATAAGAAATGAACTGAAAATATGTACTCCCAAGTTTCACAATTATATGTATCATTATGTATGACACCAACAAAATAAAGTTATAAAAAAATCTGTTTTTTTTTTATGCCTATTTATACCTGTTGATTATCTGTAAAATATGCGCCCTCGGTGATTTTCAAATTTAGTATTGCGCCCTTAAGGACAAACAGGTTGCCGACCCCTGGTCTAGACTCATCGGAGTTTTTCACCTCTCTCAGTTCTCTTGCCCCCTGACAAGAGGTGGGCATCTGTCTATTGGTTAAAGTAATCTCTCCCTGCTTAACTTAAAATTGAGACAAGTAAAGGAAAATTTTGTTACAATTGGATCATACGTCACGTATAAGAATGTTCATTTTTTAATTATGGCTATGAAAAAAAAAGAATTTATCATTTGCTGCCAAAAATGATTTGATTCAAAAATTTAAAAAAAATTAATCTTTCAAAGGCTGCTTTTACCAAAGCAAATTCAACCTCGCGGACGACATTAAACACCATTTTAGCTGCCAAACTTTTGTCCTCAAGTGTTGAAATCGGTGATCAAGAAAGAAAACTTCAGCGCTTGTCACCTTATTGGAATGTGGATAAGGCTCTGCTGTTATGGATTAAAAATGCACGGTATGTGCACATAGGGTTTTTATTGTTCCGCATATATGGTCACCCCGCTTATATGGTCTGATTTTTCTGGACCGTTGAGCTGACCATATAACCGATACAAACTGTATAAAACTTTAGGGACGTATAAGAATAATTTGCAAAATACGAGACTAATATAAGAAATACAAAAATATGAAAAACCGGAGAATATATGAAATATGAGAATAATTCCAATAATATAAGAATACTGTTAGAAATACAAGAATATTGCATTTCGTCCATGTTGGAATCGCAGCGACAGAGGGTCCTGCAACCTCTGTGCCACTATCATCCTCTTCAAGAATTGCTCTTTCAGTGGGTGCAACAAATTTCTCATCATCGGAACTAGTATCTGACGCATTTGATTCTACATCAGATGGCAAATCTTCAAATAAAGCTAGTATTTCCTCATCAATCAATTTTTTACTTGACATTTTGAGTAAATAACTAATACTTACATCTATCTAACTAATATAAACTAATACAAAAGCACAATATGACTGAAAACTAAAGATAAACACTAACTGAAACAGTAGAATAACAAAAAGTGGAAAAAAGTTGTGCTGCCATCTATTGGTGAAAATCTTGTGTGTGAAGGCACAGTTTTAGTACCACATATTTCAGATGGAAAATAAATGTTCTGAAATATTAATTGAAACCAGGGCCTGATTATCGCACGGGCACTTGGGGCACTTGACCTGAGCACGAAAATTTTAGGGGGCATGAAAATGTAGTCGAGAGCTTGAAACACATATTAAGTGGGGGGAAATTGCAAACATACACTAGCATCGTTAAGTTTTAATAAATTTTTGTACGAGGTAATTGTGTTTATCATTAATTATATTGTTTCCTATTTACTTTAATTTTACTGTTATTTGCCTAATAATTAATTCCCTCAACAATCCTGGTGCTCTTTTTATCCTATGGGTTATTGCATATTTATAAGACAGATTATTAGCAACGTACCACTATAAACCATTAAATCATCTCATCAATTTAAATTATTTTTAATTCTATTATTAATATTTATTTTCTGCACCACAGAACTTGTGAGTGTGACAAGGTAGAAAATAATAAAGTGGGTCACTCTAGCTCCTTAAAAGTCCTTAATGCTAAGCATGGCTAAACAGAAATAATAATGATTACTTAAAATGAAAATTTGGTGTTTTTGATTTTGAATATTATTTTAATGCTAATTTCTTAAATATGTTTGCTAATTCAATGTTATAATTTTTATATGTCTGTAATTATGATAACTTGTTGATATAAATTTGCATGAGGGGTGGAGGGCACAAAAATTGTATTGTGCCCTGGGCACAAAAGTATCTTAGTTGGGCCCTGATTGAAACATATTTTTTAGTTAAGAAAATACCTTGAGCATATATATGCATATAAATATTAAGCTTTCATGTGCATAAATACTTTGAAATTTGATTTTAAAAAAAAACTCAGCTATTTCAAAGTTTATTTATACCTTCACTTTAATATTTGTAAAGAACAGTTTATAAAGAAACTGTAAGCTTTGTGATGTGCTGTCATGTACAAATCAAAAAAGAGAAATTATAAACGAAGATTTCAATATGTTTGGATCATACAGTGTGTTAATTGAAACTGATTTAAAAGTATGTTAATTAGATGCTACAGAATTTAACCCACCATGCCGGAAAGGGTTAACCAACTTGTGCTGTAACGATCCGTTACATGACCCTAAAGAAAGAGGAGCGGAAGGTGACTTTCGCCTCGGACAATTACGGTTAGCGGCAGGTAGAAACGGGTGGTCTAGCAAAATTGCATCATCCTGGTTCTGGAAGGTTCCAGAAGAATCGGGTGAAGGGAACCGGGACCGCTATAAAAGAAGAGTAGCTAAGCAGGACTTTTTCTTCTTGAGGCTTCTTGAGAGTTGCGTTTGGAGCTGTTGTGTGGAGCTCGAGAGGAGTCCACTCGTCTCTCCGATTTCCGGAGTTTGCTTATTTTAGAGACCGCCAGCGTCTCTATTTGCTAAGAAGTCGACTTTCGACTTGGAAATCCCATTCCCGTTATTTTGCTCTTTTTTTTTTTTTTTTTTTTTTTTTTTTTTTCGTGCATAGAAGTAAGTCGCTGAGCGTGACCTTTGCTCTCATTTTGGACCGTCTTGCATCCCGAGTTTCCTTCACGAACTCCAGCGTGATACGCACTCTGAGCGTTTGAACCTCAGTGATGAAGCCGACTGTACTAATCGTCAGACCGGAGGTGATAGTGTCAGCGTTCCGTACCGGCAATATTTAGCGAACTGTTCCAGTGATTTAGAAGACCTAGCCACACTATACTTAGTACCCAAGCATCCTAATTGTGTGAATGTTATCTCAGCACGAGATCCCAGAATATTTAGAAATCTACAGAACCTGTACATAGCTGTACATAATTTATTCACCTGAGTAAAATATTTAGTCTAGATTAAACAGTTTTCTAACCTGTTTCATTGACGGCTTCGCCTACCATATCTCCAGTAAGTTACAGTACACTGTACCAGTTTTAATCCCATTGTAAAATAGTAAACCATTATTTCAGTTAAATTTTAAACACAATTTTGATTACTAATAAATCTCTTGCGAAACAGGAAAATAAGAATAGGTATGTGCGATTTTTTGTGATAATTTTATAGAGAAAACATGCTACAGTTGTTCCTTCTAAACCAGGGATGGGCCAACTCCGGCCCGCCGGAAGGTTTTATCCGGCCCGCGGATAGAATTTTAAGTTGCCGGACCGAGACAAATAAAAAGAAATATATATTTATACATTATATATCCATCTTTCCTACTTTGTTTAAATATTATACCCCAAATTTATTATCTCAAGCCCAGAAAATCAGCGGTATATTTGCTTCTTACATGAAACAAGTGTTTCCAACTTTTTGAACCTTAGAAAGAATAATTTCAGAAGTAGTAGGTATGTACAGATGAGCATTTAACATCGTTCCTTAAAATCAATGCATCTCACTTCGAATCTCAGTATGAGGAACTTTAAAAAATGAAATCGCAATTTCATTCATATCATTAACGTATTTAAACCGTTTGGTACTTGTATATTCTTTTTTAAATTTTAGAAAAATTTATCTTGGCCCGACAAACTTATTTTCTTTCGATTTTTGGCCCGCGGCCAAAAAAGTTTATTATCCCTGATTTGAACAGTTATTTTTGTCTAAAATTCAATAATTTTCTTATATAAATTGTGCAACATATATTCTGCTTATTTATAAGACAGAAAAGTATTCAAATTTTATCGATTTTTTGCAGCCTCTCTTAAATTTCAATTGAAAGTGTTACATATTCATGTATGAACCAGCAATATTGCACATGGAATAAATTTAAAATTAATAAGTATTCTTTTTTGAAGAATTTTCAGAAGTAACAACTGAAAAAACTAAACAGATTTATAATAAGAAATAAAATGTAAGTTATAATGTACAATTTTAATGTAAAACAGTGATCTTATCTTTTTAGAAAGGTTTGGTTTGGAATTCAACAATCTACTGTTTTGTTCTACAGGAAAGCTAACGAGATTAGGACCTATTGCATAAAGCTGATTCTGAATGGCTACAAATATCCATGCCAGCTTTGGGATTTAAACCCATGATCTCCAGTAGCAAAGAGCAGTGCCCTACCCATTCAGCTATTCTTCAGCCTCTTTAGAAAAGATTATTAACAAATGAAAAGATTATAGGCCAATGTTTGGAATTATATTATTTATGAACATACAATAAGTATGCAAAAAATGTGGTGTATGGGTGAATTTAAAAAAAAAATTAGGATTTACATAGCAGTAAACTTAAATATATGAGGTTTGTATTTTTTCAAGTATTTTTGATACATAGAAAATTATTTGTAACAGTCATATACACCCAAGAGCCAAAACATTATGACCACCCCTACATTTTGAAATGAATTCGCCTGGATGACGTGGAAGGCGCGTGATCAGGTGGAAGTGGTATTTAACTGCTGCTGGAGAGTCTGAAGAATCATTCTTTTACTTATTTCTGTGTATGACGGAAAAGGCTGTGGATTTAAGCGATTTTGATAAAGTGCAGATTGTAATGGCTCGAAGGCTCGGAACAAGTATTTCCGAAACTACACGACTCGTGGGTTGTTCACGATCTACAGTTGTTAGTACTTATGCAAAGTGGAAGAATTAAGGTGAAACCAGCAGTAGATGATATGGTGTTGGATGTCCACATGCTATTAAAGAAAAAAGTCTTCGGAGACTGTCTCGCACGATGAAGCAAAACCGGAGCCAGACAGTGGCTCAGCTGACAACCAATACAATGCAGGGCCAAGTAGAATAGTATCGGAGCACACTGTTCAGCGGACACTGTTAACCCACTGAACGGACGCGTCGATGGGGGTTCGACAGCGAATTCCTGTTCGAAAACGGACCTGTCGACCCCTACTCGTCCGTTGTGTTTATTCTTATTTCGGCA
The DNA here is from genome assembly GCA_032207245.1 of Pardosa pseudoannulata. Classification (NCBI taxonomy): domain Eukaryota; kingdom Metazoa; phylum Arthropoda; class Arachnida; order Araneae; family Lycosidae; genus Pardosa; species Pardosa pseudoannulata. The sequence goes on from CM063507.1 coordinate 15,516,904, forward strand.
CGGCCGTCACCTTCTCGACGCAGGTGGTCTGTTTGAAATTTGTCACGCCGTTTACGTGTCGTCAAACTATTCAGGCGCTCATGGCGCGTTTCACTGCAATACTCCGGGGTTTATTTGGCACCTGCTCTACTCTATTCTTGAGCTCTTGCCTTTCACCCCCCACATACTCACTGATTCTACGAACTCCAGACAGTGGCCTCGAAATGTATTGATAATTTTCTTGATAAAAGAATATATGTTTTGCAATTAATTCATAAAATCTTTGACATTGACAAATATTTTGAACAAGTTAAATGGATTTTATTTTAAATATAAGTAAATGCATAGTGTTAAAGTTAAGTACTAAATCTCGTTTGAAATCACTTAAGAAAAGGATATCAATCACGTGGGATGAATTAATTTTTGGGTTCTATGAAAAATTTATTCACCCCACGTGTTGCATTTTTGCTGACCGCTTGCAGGTTTATACTCACTTCAATTCCAGTGCTAATAGGATTCTGTAGATTGATTTTATTCAGATAACTGAAGGTCTAAAATTATAATCCATTGGATACGTCTTTTTTAATTGAGAGTTCATCTGACAGTGAAACAGAAAGTAGTATACATAAAGGACAAAAGAAATACTATAAGAAAATATTTCGCCATCTTTTAGATTTAACAATATCTCATTCTTTTGTTTTGTATAAGAAAAATTCTGGGACTAAAGATCAGATTGACTTTAGATTGAGCTTAATTGAAAAAATATAGGAGTATATCATACAAAATCTCAGTTAGATTCTTATGGAAAGTATACTAATTTCGATATCTCATTAAGATTAACTGAACGCCATTTCCCAAGTTATGTGCCACACACATCTTCTAAAACTAAGGCAAGGAGAAGATGCATAGTTTGTGCTTCTAAGCGTAATTCTGATGGTAAAAGAGTAAGAAAAAAATCTAGGTATATGTGTACAGCTTGTGATGTCGGCTTATGTATTATCCCTTGCTTTGAAATGTATCACACAAAAGAAGATTTTTGATAGTACAAATATAAGTATATTTTGGGTGATAAAACTTAGTTTTCATTAAATACATTATAAATTAATATTTAATTTCTTTTTTATCACAATCTCCGTCCATGAAAATTTTGAGCTATGTTCTTTATAAGACCAAGCAATAGGGAAGGGGAGCATGAGCTAAAGTTTGCTGCATTGCTTTTTACGACTGAATTAATTAAAAGTGCATTTCCAAATGTAATATTTTTAAATCACATATTTAATTAAAACTTATTTTCAAAACAAACATTTCAATGTTGTATACATTTAATTTAATTTCAATAATTTTGTTCCAAGTTGTTTCACACATTTAATGAAATATATTATATAGTTTTAACCATGAATATATGTATGTATTTATATAGACAGATATAAATATTAATATATACATATATATATATATATATATATATATATATATATATATATATATATATATATATATATATATATATATATATATATATACATATATAGTATACTTTTAGTCATTTTATGTTGTTTTAGTTGAAAATTAAGGAAAGTTAAGGGAGGGGAAGGGGGAAATTGGGACCAGTGCAATTTTTAATTCCCCTCCTCTTTTCAAAAAATACACATTAATTTCACACTTGTTTTACGTTTCATTAAAGATTAACTTCTTTTATATATAATTTTCTATTTAATTATTGCTTGACCTCTTATTTACCAGTTAAGCTTCGTAAATTCCTATGAGAAAATTCATTATAAATCGCTCACCCTTTTTTATCTTTCCCATCTTAGTTCAGAATCCAGGACATCTAAGTTATCTATTTGTCCCAGGTTGTGATTTATCTCAAATTCTATTTCAACTACATATAGAAAACTATAAAGAGATATTCTTTACTTTGTTCTTTGGATTTTTAATTAAAAGCAATACTTTTTAAATATTAACTAAAAGACCCATTATCCATTTTTTTATTTTTTGAATTTTTAAAGAATTTATAATTTTTATTTTTAAAATCCCAAAGTCAAATTAATTTATCTTCTTTCTATATAAAAATGAAAGAAAATGACCTTTTTAAACAGCTCTTCATTTGTGAGTTAAATCAAATATAACATGCATTTACATTTTAAAATTAATTTTTGAAATTTTATTATTTTAAATTTGTATTATTTTCTGTATGTATAATACTTGTAGAGTGTATAATACTTGTAGTATGTATAATACTTGTAATATTACAAAGCAATAATAATTGAAAGAAACTAATTTTGCGTAATGGAACTCCTTTGCCTTGCAGGGAAAATAACATAAAAGTAGCCTGACAACTTTTAAACGGGCAACTCTGGTATGGTGCGGTAAGTTCCGTCTGGAATTTACGAAAGGGGTGACTACTTTGAAAGGGAAAAAGGTGGGGAGGGTGGTCGGTGGATGGGTTAAAGATGGGGCTACACAACAAACGTCCCACTTATGTGCCTTTGCTGACCAAGCATCATCGCCAACTGCGATAACGCTGGGCCGGGGAACATTGCATCTGGTCCATGGATCAGTGGGAGAGAGTTGCCTGGTCAGATGAATCACAGTTTGTCTTTCCCCACGTCGTGTCAAGATACGCCGTCTTACAGGCGAACGGTTGCTCCCTCAATGTACAGCAGGTCATACACAGGCCGGTGGAGGCGGAATTATGCTTTGGGGGACTTTTCTTGGGCTTCTCTGTGACCCGTGGTTGTGGTAGAGCAAACCATGAATGCTACAGGGTATCTGAACATCATTGCGGACCAGTTGCACCCTTACATGTCCTCTGTTTTTCCAGCTGGAAATGGAATGTTCCAACAGGACAACGCCCCGTGTCACAAGGCTAAAATTGTGTTGGAGTGGTTCCAGGAACATGATGCTGAATTCCAGTTAATGTCCTGGCCACCTAACTCACCGGATCTCAATCCGATAGAACACATTTGGGATGTCATGGGACGACAGCTCAGAGTTCAAAGACCACCCATTCGCAATATCTCGGATTTGCGTAACCGTTGCTTAAACATCTGGTACAATCTGTCTCCGGCCATCTACCAAGGACTTGTGGCATCCATGCCAAGGCAGGTTGAAGCTGTGTTGCGCTCCAAAGGTGGGCCAACTCGTTATTGACAGGTGGTCATAATGTTTTGGCTCTTGAGTGTATATATAACAGTAAGCTTCTATTCAATGGGTTAAGGTTTGAATCGACTGGGAATCATGTCAGTTTGGAATGGCTAAGGGCTATATTGCATTTGGGTGGCTAAAAGCCCAGAACTAGCCTTGATTTAACATGTATCAATCTGCTTGAAATATTCAGAGATGAAAAATGGTCAGTAAAATTTATTTTGGTTTAAAATAAGGTCAGGATTGCAAGCAACTGAAAAAAATGTGTGGAAAACCTAGTGAACATTTTTTAAATTTTGTTTTCATGTGGGAGAGGTAGGCAGTCTTTTTATAAATACGTCGATTTTTGTGGGTGTATGTGTGGAAACTTACAGCCAGAAGATGAAGCTACTGTTGCCAATGAGAGATGATTCCCTTTGTCGTTGGCCGAATGATGGCCGATTGGTTAGGGTGCTGGCCTTCGGTACCGGAGTTCGTGGGTTCGAATCCCACAGTGGCATGGATGTTCGTAGCCGTTCAGAATCGGCTTTAAGCTGTAGGTCCCGGTCTCATTATCCCTCGTGTTGCAAAAAGTAGACCATAGCACTCCAAAACAAAACAAAAAAAAAACCATTTGTCGTTGTTTGGAAAACATTGTTAATTTTGTGTTGTGACTCATGCTTCTTTCTAATTTCGAGTAAAATTATAGTTTTTGTTGCAATATACGTATGACATGTTAAACTTACACACTCGACTGCTTATTTAGTCTTAGCATTTAATTTGTGGTTATATTAGGAGTTATCTTTTCTACCACAAAATTGAGTTCAGCAAAAGTATGTGCACAGATTGAATATTTCATTATTTTGCTCTTAAGTTTTGGCTATTTATTAGTAAGTTTCAATATTATAACTTATTTTTCCTGTAATAATATACACGGCTTATCATTACATGCATATGCAGTTTTTGTTATACAATTTTTGTATGATTTTTTACTACTTATAATATTCAATATCAGTTGTATTTCTGTCTGAGTGTATGCATCTATGTAATAAAATGCAAGGCTTATCATTACATGCATATGCAATTTTTGTTATACAAGTTTTGTATAATATTTTACTACTTATAATATTCAATATCAGTTGCATTTCTGTCTGAGTGTATATATGTATGTAATAATATACAAGGCTTATCATTACATGCATATGCAATTTTTGTATAATTTTTTACTACTTATAATATTTTAATATCAGTTGTATTTCTGAATGTATGTATGCATGTAATAATATACAAGGCTTATCATTACAAGCATATGCAATTTTTATTCAATATCAGTTGTATTTCTGTCTTGGTGTATGTATGTATGTAATAATGTACAAGGCTTATCATTACATGCATATATAATTTTTGTATAATTTTTTACTACTTATAATATTTAATATCAGTTGTATTTCTGTCTGAGTGTATGTATGTATGCAATAATATACAACGTTTATCATTACATGTATATGCAATTTATGTTATACAATTTTTGTATAAATTTTTTGACTACTTATAATATTTAATATTGATTGTATTTCTGTCTGAGTGTATGTATGTAATAATATACAAAGCTTATCATTACAAGCATATGCAATTTTTTCTTATACAATTTTGTATAATTTTATGTTATACAAATTTGATATAATTTTTTTACTGCTTATAATATTCAATATTGATTGTATTTCTGGGAGTGTATGTATGCATGTAATAATGTACAAGGCTTATCATTACATGCATATGCAATTTTTGTCATACATTTTTTGTATATCTTTTTACTACTTATAATATTCAATATCGATGGCATTTCTGTCTGAATGCATCTATGTATGTAATAATATACAAGACTTATTATAACATGCATATGCAATTTTTGTTATACAATTTTTGTATAACTTTTTACTACTTATAATATTTAAAATCTATTGTATTTCTGTTTGAGTGTATCTATGTATGTAATAATATGCAAGACTTATCATAACATGCATATACAATATTTGTTATACAATTTTGGTATAATTTTTTACTACTTATATTCAATATCGATTGCATTTCTGTCTGAGTGTATGTACGCAATAATATACAAGGCTTATCATTACATGATATACAATTTTTGTCATACAACTTTTATATATTTTTTTACTACTTGTAATATTAATATCGATTGCATTTTTGTCTGAATGTATTTATGTATCTAATAATATACAAGACATCATAACATGCATATGCAATTGTGGTTATACAATTTTTGTATAATTTTTTTTACTACTTGTAATATTCAATATCAGTTGCATTTCTGTCTGAGTGTACGTATGCAATAATATATAGGGCTTATCATTACATGCATATGCAATTTTTGTTAAACAATTTACAATTTTTGTATAACTTTTTTTACTACTTGTAATATTTAATATCAGTTTATTTCTGTCTGAGTGTATGTATGTATGTATGTAATAATACATCACTACATGCTTATCATTACATGCATATGCAAATTTTTGTTATACAATTTTTGTATAATTTTTTACTTCTAATAATATTTAATATCAGTTGTATTTCTGAATGTATGTATGGATGTAATAATATACAAGGCTTATCATTACATGCATATGCAATTTTTATTATACAATTTTGATATAATTTTTTACCACTGATATTTAATATTGATTTCATTTCTGTCTGAGTGTATGTATGTATGTAATAACATACAAGGCTTATCATTACATGCATATGCAGTTTTTGTTATACAATTTTAGTGTACTTTTTTACTACTTGTAACATTCAATATCAATTGTATTTTTGTCTGAGTGTATGTATGTAATAATATACAAGGTTTATCATTACATGCATATGCAATTTTTTGTTATACAAGTTTTGTATAATATTTTACTGCTTATAATATTCAATATCAGTTGTATTTCTGTCTGAGTGTATGCATCTATGTAATGAAATGCAGGGCTTATCATTACATGTATATGCAATTTTTGTTACACAATTTTTGTATAATTTTTTACTACTAATAATATTCAATATCAGTTGTATTTGTGAATGTATGTATGTATGTAATAATATACAAGGCTTATCAGTACATACATATGCAATATTTGTATAATTTTTTTACTATTTATAATATTCAATGTTAGTTGTATTTCCGTCTAAGTGTATGTATGTATGTAAAAATATACAAGGCTTTTCATTACATGCATATGCAATTTTTGTTATACAATTTTTGTATAATTCTTTTACAACTTATAATATTTAATATCAGTTGTATTTCTGTCTGAGTGTATGTATGTAATAATATACAAAGCTTATCATTACATGCATATGCAATTTTTGTATTATTTTTTACTATTTATAATATTCAATATGAGTTGTATTTCTGTCTGAGTGTATGTATGTATGTAATAATATACAAGGCTTATCGTTACATGCATATGCAATTTTTGTATAATTTTTTACTAATAATATTTAATATCATTTGTATTTCTGTCTGAGTGTATGTATGTATGTAATAATATACAAGTCTTATCATCACATGTCTATGCAACTGATGTATAATTTTTTATTACTTATAATATTCAATATCGATTCATACTCATACTCATATATGTCTATGTTGTCTATGTTGGAATACAGTGAATCATCTCCAAATCGACCTGCAAAGTCTTTTGGATTGAACACGGAACTTTCATCGCAAAAATAAATATCTGTCATAAGATAAGCTCTTTCTCCCGTGGAAAAGTCAAAGATTCAACTGCTTTGTATAAATATGTCTACTTCCGCAAATGTTTAGTCTCTGAAAATATTTATTACATCGTACGTACGCGTTCGTCTAAGAATCCTTACCCAGTTCATAAACACTTATCAGCCCAATTTAGCTTGTCAGCAGAGGAGGTACTTGAGCCGATGGCTCCCAAGTTTCTAGTCAGTTGTCATCAGGTACTTCCAACGGAATGGGGAACTATGATGAATTGCTTGTATGACGCACTCTTCCAGATAAGTCATTAGTCTGAGTACTTGAAAAGGAAATTTATTTAGTTCCCTATATAATACTAGCATATAAGGCGATTTCACGCAGTAGGGCAAATTCTCAAATTATGACAATTCTGGCTTTAGTTTCAAACGGAAGGGCAGTTTATTGTTTGTCTATTGGCTGTTGTAAACATGAAAATGAATGGAAAGAGCATTATAGTAGTTCGTGACGTTGCGACAAATTGCCTTATAGCCCGTTATATGACGGGATCATTAAAATTTTTAATATTCAAAAATTGTGAAGTACTCTATGGGGCAGGTAACAAATTGCTTTGTGTTTTGGATGAGAATTATCTTGCAACAAAAAATAATCGATGATTAATTTAAAATTATCACATATGTATCTAATCTATTATTTAAGCCAAATACAAAAGAAAATTATTTACGTAATATCTAAGTTCAGTAATAAAACGTATGAAAATAATGCAGACGATATTTAAATAATTTAAAATAAGAAATGATTCAATGAGATGGTTAAAGGAATGACGTCATAATGCTAGAAAAATGTTATTTTTACCTATTTATTATGTGATAAATGGATAAATTCAATGGCCTGGTGTTAACCTGGGAAAATAGGGCTCGAAATAATGGCATTAAAAGCATGAGGTGGATTTCGAACGTTTTAAAGACAACAGTATTTTTTGCTGTGATATGAAGCATATTTATACCAATTTATTTTAGAATCGGATCGATAGTTTAAGAGAAGATAAACTTTACTCGCTTTGAATTTTGCTAACCCTAACTCATCAAGAATCCAATATGGATGCCTCTATCCATTCCAGGTCCAACCACTTCATAAATTCGAGGACAGACGGACAGATAACTTAGGCTATTATTATATAGGGGATTGCTTGTATGACGCACTCTTCCAGATAAGTCATTAGTCTGAGTACTTGAAAAGGAAATTTATTTAGTTCCCTATATAATACTAGCATACGCCGGTCATATGACGGGATCCGTAAAATTTTTAAGTTTCCAGAATTATAAAGTACCCTATAAGGCAGGTAAAAAAATGGGTTGTTTTTTGGGTGAGAATTATATTGCAACAAAAAATAATCGATGATTGATTTAAAATTATCGCATATGTACCTAATATACTATTTAAGCCAAATATAAAAGAAAATTATTTACGTAATATCTAAGTTCAGTGATAAAACGTATGAAAATAATGCCACGATAATTGAAACGATTTTTTAAAAATTTTAACCCTTTAAGTCATGGCGTATCATTTTAAATACGGCTAAAAATGACTTGTAGTATTTTCATGTTTTCGTTTTGAGAGTAATTAGAGGGCAATCTAATAAACAATCTACAAAACTTTCAAATAATTTCTATTTTTTTATAAAATCGAATATTAATATATTTAAAAAATATTTGTTACATTTGAAATTAGCATTGTGTTTTGAACGTTTAATGTAAAATTAGAATTACGGTGTTTCTGGCAGAACTAGTTTTAGAACACTTACTAGTTTTATACTTGTTTTATAAAAAGGCCTATATCACTGTTTTAAAAGTATATGATAACTAAAATCTGCAGCATCAAAACTGCCCAATTTATTGCTGTTAAACTAGTATTCTATGACGTTCTCTTGAAATGATTTTTTTTTTTTTTTTATCTTAACCGATTGATGCATGGAGTATCATTTTAAATACGGCTAAAAATGTCTTGTCGAATTTTCATTTTACTTTAAACGATTTTTCCTTTTGAGAATATGTAGAGCGCAATCTTATAAACATTCTACAAAACTTTCATGTAATTTCAATTCTTTATAAATTTTCAATTTGAATCGACAATTTATGATTTTTGGAACAGCGCGTATAAATTTATTTTTTCGGCAGGTACTTAGAGTGAAATCAAGAGAAATTGCTTTTTTTTATTATAAAATTCCATTTCGCAGTACTTATTTTGCATGCAATACCAAATAAATCTTATTTTATGAAGTTTTTCTATTTTCAAGAATGGCATCGTATGATTTTTAAAACGATAGCTGATCACTAACCTGACGTGCTATAGTATTCAAAGCTGTTTAAACTGCATACTTATTTTATTATGTGCAATCTATAATAGCTTAGATTTAAGATATGCATTGATATGAAATTTACAGATATGACTCGCGCATTAAATATTTAAAAATTATTCGAAAAAATAAAGGAAAATGAGAAAAAACTAAAAGGCAAAAAGTAAGAAAAAAACTTCTAGTTGTTTAATGGTGTCTCCTTAATTTCCCTCGTTCGTTCTATTACATACTCATTGAGAGAAATCTTAGGGTTGACGGGCTGTCCCCATAGAATCCTGTTGACCTGTCTTGAATTTTTTCTAAGAATATCCATCGATTGCAGTGAGCAACGGACATTAACACATTGTGTGCGGGTACATTTCGCAGCGGAATTGTACCGGGAGCCGGCGTTTTGTGCGTAAATTTATTTATTCAGTTAAATCTCAATAGATCGAAAATTATTTAATTTTTTAATCAACTTTTCGTATTTTATGTTGAAATATAGGAATATATAAATAGAAATATATAAATAACAACCATAAGATATTTGTAAATAAAAATATATTTTTTAGTGGATAAATTTATAATAGTATCGTAAATAGGAAAAATCAAATAGAAATAGTAGTATATAGTTTTAATTTTTTCGAATTATGTTATATATAAATATTTTTACATTATAAAATTAAAAAGAGCAATCATAAAATTAATAATGTAAAAACTAGTTTTTATTTGTTTAAATTTTTCCAGAATCTATGTAGCAGACAAGAACATTCGGCTTCGTTTTCCTGTATATACCGTTATTTTTGTACCCACAAACAAACCATGTTGTTACACTAACCCGTACTAGTACATGATCCGCTCTCAAATATCCAACGTCAGAAAACGTATTAATACGTGTCCCGCGCTTAAGTATCAATCGTCAGAAAACGTACTAATACGTGTCCCGTGCTCAAGTATCCGTCGTCAGAAAACGTACTAATACGTGTCCCGCGCTCAAATATCCATTGTTAAAAAACGTACTAGTACGTGTCTCGCGCTCAAATATCCATCGTCAGAAAACGTACTAATACGTGTGTCATGCTCAAGTATCAATCGTTAGAAAACGTACTCATACGTGTATCATGCTCAAGTATCCATCGTCAGAACAAGTACTAGTACGTGTCCCGCGCTCAAATATCCATTGTTAAAAAACGTACTAGTACGTGCCCCGCGCTCAAATATCTATCGTCGAAAAACGTACTAATACGTGTGTCATGCTCAAGTATCAATCGTCAGAAAACGTACTCATACGTGTCCTGCGCTCAAGTATCCATCGTCAGAACAAGTACTAGTACGTGTCCCGCGCTCAAATATCCATTGTTAAAAAACGTACTAGTACGTGTCTCGCGCTCAAATATCCATCGTCAGAAAACGTACTAATACGTGTGTCATGCTCAAGTATCAATCGTCAGAAAACGTACTCATACGTGTCCTGCGCTCAAGTATCCATCGTCAGAACAAGTACTAGTACGTGTCTCGCGCTCAAATATCCATCGTCAGAAAACGTACTAATACGTGTGTCATGCTCAAGTATCAATCGTTAGAAAACGTACTAGTACGTGTTTCGCATATAATGTGTTAATATTATTTAAAGAATGATTTAAATGATGCTTTCAGGATCTGAAAAGAGTAGTGTTCTGAAAATAACTTCTAATTAATGATCTTGAACTCATAATTTTAATGGCTAATTGCTCAAATATGTTTTGAATAATAAATTAAAACACTTGCTTTTAAACAATGGAATATCATGTTTATCCAGCTAATTTTAGAATTATTTAATTATTAATCATTTAATTATTATTTTTAGACCGCATTCTGGTGGGAATTAGAGAAAAGAGGTGGGTTTAAAAGAAAATGATATACTTATCAAGTTTTAAATGGTGTGGTGATTTTGTTTTTATTTACTTTTACATTTTTTAAAGTTAATAATACAGGTTAGAGAGCGGAAAGTAATTTTGGACATGGCCAGATAATTAAAAAAAAGTTTAGAGAATAAGGTTACAAATTAAATGATATTCTTTTAATGCGTATTCCTAATGATACATTTAATTACAATTATTTTGTATTAGAAAGAGATATATTTATACTAGACGACCCGACAGACGTTGTCCTGTTTTAACGCTCTTAATACAAAAATTGTAAAATGTTTTGAAATAAATTATAAATTGGACAGCTTTGATAAAAAAGTAACGAAAAAAATTTTTTTTTGAAAAATACCTGACTCCACTATGCGTACGGTCATCACAAACGTAACTAGATTAAATTAAAATTCCCACATATTGCTTGTACAGGGAATCGATTCTAGGATTTTTCGTACTGAAGCCCGTTGCGCTGACCACAGATACGCTGGCAGTGAAGGGTTTCAATTGGCATTATATTAATTTCAGTAAACGTGCAATTCTGGATTTTTAATAAAAAAAAATATTTTCTATCGGATCAAATTGTGAATCTAAACCATTCTTGAATGAACTTAATTACATGCACAAAATTTCATCAATATCAGTCCAACCGTTTAGGAGGAGTTCTAATACAAATACAGAAGAATATTATATATAAAGATACGTAATGAGAGTTTGCTTGGGGTGGCAGTGACGCATCTAGTGCTCGGGGCACAATTGGTGCTGCTGGACAATGGTCGAATAGTAAGGCGCTGCAGTTCGGTATCAGTTAGGTTTGGAGCTCTACGGTCAACTTTTCTTGCAACACGAGGACTAATGAGAGCGGAACCTACTGCTTAATAGATTCCGAACGACTACGAACATCTATGCAAATATGAGACTCTACTACAAGAAGTTCGACACCGAAGATCAGTTCTTACCCACTTGACCGTCCTTCAGGTTCTTATGGCAGAGTAACATAACTCAGACTTGCTAACTGCTGCGAAAAAATCGTAGTTTCTACGAATTACGATCTAGCTAGTAATTACAATCATAATCTGCTTAAAGCCGATTCCGAACGACTACGAACATCTACGCAAATATGAGACTCTACTACAAGAAGTTCGACACCGAAGATCAGTTCTTACTCACTCGACCGTCCTTCAGGCTCTTATGGCAGAGTAACATAACTTAGACCTGCCAACTGCTACGAAAAAATCGCAGTTTCTATGAATTACGATCTAGCTAGTAATTACAATCATAATCTGCTTAAAGCCGATTCCGAACGACTACGAACATCTACGCAAATATGAGACTCTACTACAAGAAGTTCGACACCGAAGATCAGTTCTTACTCACTCGACCGTTCTTCAGGCTCTTATGGCAGAGTAACATAACTCAGACCTGCCAACTGCTACGAAAAAATCATAGTTTCTACGAATTACGATCTAGCTAGTAATTACAATCGTAATCTACTTAAAGCCGATTCCGAACGACTACGAACATCTACGCAAATATGAGACTCTACTACAAGAAGTTCGACACCGAAGATCAGTTCTTACTCACTCGACCGTTCTTCAGGCTCTTATGGCAGAGTAACATAACTTAGACCTGCCAACTGCTACGAAAAAATCGCAGTTTCTATGAATTACGATCTAGCTAGTAATTACAATCATAATCTGCTTAAAGCCGATTCCGAACGACTACGAACATCTACGCAAATATGAGACTCTACTACAAGAAGTTCGACACCGAAGATCAGTTCTTACTCACTCGACCGTTCTTCAGGCTCTTATGGCAGAGTAACATAACTCAGACCTGCCAACTGCTACGAAAAACTCATAGTTTCTACGAATTACGATCTAGCTAGTAATTACAATCGTAATCTACTTAAAGCCGATTCCGAACGGCTACGAACATCTATGCAAATATGAGACTCTACTACAAGAAGTTCGACACCGAAGATCAGTTCTTACTCACTCGACCGTTCTTCAGGCTCTTATGGCAGAGTAACATAACTTAGACCTGCCAACTGCTACGAAAAAATCGCAGTTTCTATGAATTACGATCTAGCTAGTAATTACAATCATAATCTGCTTAAAGCCGATTCCGAACGACTACGAACATCTACGCAAATATGAGACTCTACTACAAGAAGTTCGACACCGACATCAGTTCTTACTCACTCGTTCTTCAGGCTCTTATGGCAGAGTAACATAACTTAGACCTGCCAACTGCTACGAAAAAATCGCAGTTTCTATGAATTACGATCTAGCTAGTAATTACAATCATAATCTGCTTAAAGTCGATTCCTAACGGCTACGAGCAATCATACCACAGTGGGATTCGAACCCACGAACTCCGGTACAGATAAGCGTCCTAACCATTCATCCTCATTCGGTTTTCGGTATCATAATCTGTAGGTTCGAATTCCGCTGCTGACATGGGTTCTCGTTTGGAATATGCTTTAAGCAGTAGGTCCTGGTTTCATTGGCCTTTATGTAGCAAAATTATAGACCATAGTGCTAGAACCAAATCAAAACATTTTGGTTCCCCAATTTTGGTAATATATAGTAATATTTTATACAGACTACATCACTTGAATACCCCTATGGGAAACACTCTGTCATCAAATCTCCCTTGCCTCCTATTGCTACGCCCCTGCATGGTAAATGCGAAGTGTTCGGATCCATAGGCACCTCAATGCTAGGGCGCCATTTCGTAGAATCAATTCGAATTATTGCTCGGTAAAAAACAGGATTCCAGAAAAAAATGAATTAAGTATGAACAATCAATTCTAATAGTCAGTACCGGCTATATGGTCACCCGCTTATAAATTGTATATTCAGTTTTCTAAAGTCCAGTAAGTCTAACTTAATAGGAAACATGTGTTAAAGAGCACGATTTACAGTCATTCCTTTTTTGTTATCGGTTATATGATCAATTTCATGTTTTCAACGCGTTTCCGCTTTTTTTTTTTTTCGTTTTTTTAAGAAGTCAGCGTGAAATCGGAGAGGACCCGAATTCAAGCCTTCATTTCCCTCCCTTTCTTGTTTGTGTAGACACCACCTCTCTCAGTTCTCTTGCGTCCTGACAAGAGTGGGACATCTGTCTGTTTATGGGTTGAAGTTATCTCTCCCTGCTTAACCCATATTGTACCACACCAACTAAATATTTCCGTAAGTTATTAAAACTTAATCCATATCATTAATATGGTGTAACTAAGTATATAACACCAAAATTTTGAATTTTTTTAAAATTTTTTTATGTAATTGGCTGTCCTATAAATAGGACAACGGTCCATTACACTACTAAAACTTAACAAATATCACTTACATTGCATTAGGCTGATTCATAGAAAAAATTTGGCAAACAGTCAAAACAAAGTCCAATATTACATTTTAAGCATACTGTTATAGGTTTTCTCTTGCAGTTATTGAACTGGCAGTAAGAGAGTAAGTTTATCTTGCAAAATATCTCCAGTTTTCTGAATAGAATAGACATGTATTTACCCCTTGTTGTGTCCAGGTGTATGAACAGGTGTTTTAACTGGTTTTAATTGAAAGATAAGAAAATAATGTGCGCTATCAATGCAATATTGAATTCATAGAAAAATAATCAGGATTGGACCGTCGTCTTAATTTTAGGGCAAATTTTTTTTACTTACAAAATACACATGTAAAATATATTTTTCAACAAAAACTATCAGCTACATTATATGCTCTGTTTTTAAACTAAAAGTAACCTCCACAATGTTAAAAAAATAATAATAATAAATAGAAAATTAAAGATTTAAAAATGACAATTTTTAAGAGGTAGCTGAAAATAAATTTTACAATACAATATAATTTGATTTCTAAGTTTTT
>CM063507.1:15536858-15539661 GCA_032207245.1 Pardosa pseudoannulata
TTTTGTTAATCGAAATTTTTTGATAAATATTATCCAAAAACTACAGACTATTTCAATAGATAGATATTTTTTTCTTTCACTGATAAAAATCATTTTTAGCACAAAAACTATACAAGTTGATGATTACTTATGCGATTAAATGAAATAATACAGATTAAATAATACAAAGAATGGAATCTTAATCAAACAAAATACGCCCGTTTTTGGCATGAAAATTTAAGGAATTTATAAATTTTTTAAAGGTTTTCTTATGGGACCTAGTTTAAATTTAAAGATTTCAAAAACCCAATTTTTAAGGATCTCGCTGATTGAAGTAGTTTTTAAAAACTTTTGATGACTTTTTAATTCAGGTTTTTTTCCAAAATATATAATACTTGTACGCCTATATAGATACACAAACATTAAAGCTAAACATGAAAACTAATATATATATATATATATATATATATATATATATATATATATATATTAAAAAATACTTACCAGTTCGCTTGATGTTTGCCATTTCAGCGGAAATCTATCGCTTTAATCAAACATATCTAATCGTACCTAATTTGAAAATCTGAAATTCTCGAAGGCGGCAATATCTTTTTTAAAGCACAACTACTCTTATCAATTAAACGAATGATGGACTCCCTTGACCTAGTCCTCTTGTTAAGTCTGTCACTTAAAATTTTATTGTATAAATCGTTCTTTAGTCTGATAATGAAGTACAGCTACAAGAGGAATAACCCCTACAAGCTAGGGTGAAATATTTGTACGAATTCTCTATACTTAAGACTTAAATCATGCCTTTTCTGTTTAACATGACGTTTATTTAATGGATTAGTAATATACCTAGCCCAGTCTTACAAACGATTCCAGGAATAGTACAGCCTTAGGTTACACGAAACTTATGCCGACCAGATGTGCAATTCCCTCTCCAAGGAAAAAAAATCTATCCAAAACAAGATATTTTAGGGGAAATGGCTCTTTAATCAGTTTTGCTCCTAATGACCGAATAACATGCGCACCCCATATTGTGTATATGGAGTAACCCCATTTATCTTCCTTGCGGGACTTCCTGGGCATTTTCAACACCCGAAGTGTTTAGTTTCCCATAGTGTTTTAGTGAATACCCTCCACAAACATACAGACATTTCTCGAACCCATTTAGACCCTTCAATTCATCGGTCATTATTAAAATGAATGTCAAAGATTGTGGAACTTAGCACACCCCGTATCTTGACCACTCGGGGTGGCGAAAGCCTGTAGCCCCGCAAGACATTTCTGAACGAAACGTCTTTTTCTAAGAAAACTGTTGTCTATAGCCAAGCAGAGGGTCCATTTTCTTTCCACGACACGATCTTATAGAATTTTAGAATTTCGGGGGGAGGGGGGGCACCGGTCCCCTTGACTACGGCTTAAAACAAGAAATCTGTTGGTTTCTTCTTTATTCCTTTTTCGGTAGCATATATTTACTCCTCAAAAAAGGTCTTCAAAAAATCGAGAAGCATACAGTTATTAGAGTACCTATATTTCCTTTAATAAATTAGAAAAACCCTAAAAATCGTCAGGGGAGAAACTACAAGTTTGAATTCTTATACTTGTTTTAAAAATGTCCCAGGAAAGGAGGATAACCTTAATTAAAATAAATCTTAAGCACACTAATAAAAACAGGATAACTGAAACATTCATTAAAATGTCAAAAATTCAACGTGTGAATAAAACCCAAAACATTTGGAGGGGCAAAACTACAAGTTCGAATACCTATACTTCCTTTAAAAATGTCTCAGAAAAGGAGGATAACCGTAATTACAATAAGTCTTCACACTAATAAAAACAGATTAACTTCAACATTCGTTAAAATGTCAAATCAAAATTTTAATATATGCATAAAACTCTAAAAATCTGGAGGGGCAAAATTGCAAGTTCGAATACCTATACTTGTTTTGAAAATGTCTCAGAAAAGGACCATAACAGTAATTAGAATAAGTCTTCAGCACACTAATAAAAACAGATTAATTTACACATTCATTAAAATGTTGAAATCTGGAGGGGCAAAACTACAATTTCGAATACCTACACTTGTTTTGAAAATGTCTCAGAAAAGGACCATAACAGTAATTAGAATAAGTCTTCAGCACACTAATAAAAACAGATTAATTTACACATTCATTAAAATGTTGAAATCTGGAGGGGCAAAACTACAATTTCGAATACCTACACTTCTTTTAAAAATGCCTCAGAAAAGGACGATAACCGTAATTACAATAAGTCTTCAACACACTAATAAAAACAGATTAATCTACACATTCATTAAAATGTTGAAATCTGGAGGGGCAAAACTACAATTTCGAATACCTACACTTGTTTTAAAAATGTCTCAGAAAAGGACGAGACCAGTAATTACAATAAGTCTTCAGCATACCAATAAAAACAGATTAATTTACACATTCATTAAAATGTTGAAATCTGGAGGGGCAAAACTACAATTTCGAATACCTACACTTGTTTTCAAAATGTCTCAGAAAAGGGCGAGAACAGTAATTACAATAAGTCTTCTGCATACCAATAAAAACAGATTAATTTACACATTCATTAAAATGTTGAAATCTGGAGGCACAAAACTACAATTTCGAATACCTACACTTACTTTGAAAATGTCCCAGAAATTTATGATAACTGTAATTAAAATAAGTCTTAATCACACTAATAAAAACGGAATAACTTCAACATTTATTAAAATGTCAGAAATTTAGTGTATGAATAAAACCCAAAACATTTGGAGGGACAAAACTACAAGTTCGAATATTTATACTTG
>CM063507.1:15539761-15554761 GCA_032207245.1 Pardosa pseudoannulata
TATCTGAATCTAGTACGCACGTATGACCTATGTTTACTAACCGATCGTAAAGGATAAATAAATTAAACCTTGTTAATCTTTATATTGTTTACATAGTATCTGAATCTAGTACGCACGTATGACCTATGTTTACTAACCGATCGTAAAGGATAAATAAATTAAACCTTGTTAATCTTTATATTCTATTAAGTAAAAATAATATACTATGTATAAACACAAATTAAAATTCTTGTTACTTAATTTTTACGATGTTTTTTAACTTTATATATTTTAGTAGTAATGCTAAAGTTACGTTAAAACATTAATAGAATATTTAAAAATACACATCGCTTTACAGGTTCAGATAAAAATTAGGACAATTAATTGTAATACGTATCAAAATCAATATTTTAAAAGTTACATTCTATTTATGTTATTCAAAGTTAAGTATAGAACATTTAAAACATGTGACAAACAAATTTTTAAAACTGTATTTCAATTTGATTAGGAATTACAGTTGTATCTTTATTAACCGCAAATGCTCGTACACGACACGCATCCGTGAAAAATTATCAACGTTGGCGTGAAATCTGGTTTTTCGCCAACTCGGTTGATCAACTCCAAATTGACGCCAATATGTTTTTCGCCAACGGTTAGCAATTTTTTCTCGTCATTGTATAAAACTCGTATACAGAGTGTGCATCTTAACCCTTTGAGACACACTATGCTAAAATATTACTTAAATTTCAGTAAATGTTATAAAAATGGATAGATGGGCATGTTTATGCATATTATGTTAAACAAAAAATTCTGGATTTTTTTTCTTTAACTAGGGAGGTGGGACAGAAAGTGATCCATCACGCAATAAAGGTACATGATAAGCAATAGTGAGATCCATTAAATGTTTTATGTAATGTATTCGATAAACGAATAAAAATGATGTATTTACAGAAAAATATTCTTATAAATTGCATGAAAGATAAAAAAAAACATTTAATATATATAGTCAGTACCGGCTATATGGTCATTTTTCTAAAGTCCCGTCTAACTTAATAGAAAACGTGTTAAAGCGCACCGCTTATACAGTCATTTTTTTCTTGTTACCGGTTATATGATCAGTTTCATGTTTTCAACGAGTTTCCGTTTTTTTTCTTTTTGTTATTTTTAAGAATTTAGTGCGAAATTGGAAAGAAGTGATTAGCTTACTGGACTATTCTTTTGTATTAACGTACAGTAAAACATGAAAAATCAGTTAACAATAACAATTTAATGTCATAACAAAAAACAATAAGAACGCTTAAAGTACAACTCTAAACATATCTCCTAACACATCTCTAAACTGAACTAAACTTAACAGAATTGAACTCTTTCTGGAGGGAAGGGGGGAAACAACCTGTTAAACACATCTCCCAACTGAACTCCTATTTGGGAAATACACAACATAACCTAACATAAACACAACACATCTCCCTAGGCTATATATATATATATATATATATATATATATATATATATATATATATATATATATATATATATATATATATATACCTGCTAATTTGCATAAAGCTCATTCCGGAGCCAAAATATGCCACAGCCGCTAAATTCCCCGATTGGCTGTGGCTAGAGATGTAAAAAACCCGGAATTTTGAAGAGGTAGGAGTAAACCTGGGAATTTTGGGGAATAAACACCGGAAATTTTGGAACTTTGGGAAGAAATTATTTTAACAATGTTTAAATTTATTTTTTCAACAAAAATCAGTTAACAATAACAATTTAATGTCATGACAAAAACAATAAAAACACTTAAATTACAACTCTAAACATATCTCCTAACACATCTCTAAACTGAACTAAACTTAACAGAATTGAACTCTTTCTGGAGAGGGGAAATAACCTGTTAAACACATCTCCCAACTGAACTCCTATTTGGGAAATACACAACATAACCTAACATAAACACAACACATCTCCCTAGGCTATATATATATATACCTGCTAATTTGCATAAAGCTCCCTCCGGAGCCAAATAATCCACAGCCGTTAAATTTCCCAATTGGCTGTGGCTAGAGATGTAAAAAACCCTTAATTTTGAAGAGGTGGGAATAAACCTGGGAATTTTGGGAAATAAACCCGGAATTTTTGGAACTTTGGGAAGAAATCATTCTAACAATGTTTACATTTATATTTTCAACAAAAATCAGTTAACAATAACAATTTAATGTCATAACAAAAAACAATAAGAACACTTAAATTATATTCCTAAACATATCTCCTAACACATCTCTAAACTGAACTAAACTTAACAGAATTGAACTCTTTCTGGAAGGAAGAGGGAAAACAATCTGTTAAACAAATCTCCCAACTGAACTCCTATTTGGGAAATACACAACATAACCTAACATAAACACAACACATCTCCCGAGGCTATATATATATACCTGCTAATTTGCATAAAGCTCTCTCCGGAGCTAAAATATGCCACAGCCGCTAAAATCCCCGATTGGCTCTGGCTAGAGATGTAAAAAACCCATAATTTTGAAGAGGTGGGAATAAACCTGGGATTTTTGGGAATAAACCCGGAATTTTTGGAGCTTTGGGAAGAAATCATTTTAACAATGTTTACATTTATTTTTTCAACGGAGGCTATTTAAGAACTAGCATACTATTTCTAAGAGATTTTTTTTTTTTTTTTACTTCTGGCAATATTTAAATTTATATATATGTAATGAGACTGACTTCTCGATGGGGTGTTGCAGTCATGGCCATAAAAATGATACCGTTTCAGCTATAGACCTTTATTAAGACAACTTTGAAGGACGGGTTCCCACTTCATCATAGGGACAAACTGAAGGGTCAGCTAGCATAAAGTTCTATTTACAAGACCATTAACACCTGGGTCAACATCTGTGGGAAAATATCTCTACGAAAATCTGTCTCCGCTAGCGTGTATCTCCTTTTTATTTGGAAATTTCCTAAATTGTCCGCTAGGGCCATGTAGGTTTATAATTGGCCAGGCCCCTTCTCTGAGGGCGTAACCTGTAGCCCCAGTGGTCAATTTAGGTATGGGGTTAAAAAGTGGAATGGAAAATGACGCGGGAATTTTTAGCCCTTGATTCAAGTTTTGAAAACCCCTGAGAATTTTCCTTACACACACACATATATATATATATATATATATATATATATATATATATATATATATATATATATATATATTCAAGATATAATAGCAATGAGCATTTTAATGATTTTATAGTAGTACTTATGTAATTACCCTGTTAAATTTGTACCCTGTTAGTTTTATCAAACCACTTAACTGGTTGCTTCAATTTTAATTACAAATATAATAATTATATACATTATTTATTATGTAAATTGCTTTATGCTAAACTTTTTCCATTCCTTTTATAATATAAAAATAAACTGTTAATTTTAAAATAACAGTTTATTATTTTTTGTAATGCATGTATCATTTAAAGGTGTAATCAAATGACACTGTCGTATTTTGTGTACAATTCTACACACACACACATTACATATATATATATATATATATATATATATATATATATATATATATATATATATATATATATATAGAGAGAGAGAGAGAGAGAGAGATGTTATCCAAGAAAAATAATGATTTATGGGTTTTGTGACACTACAGATTATTGCCTAATATTTACGTAATAATTAAAACATTGGATATTTTTCAAAGGAAAAATATACTCATACTTTCAAGCTAAACAGGATACTTTGCCACATATATTAATATCAAATCAATTTAAAATATTTTAACAGACCAAAAAAGTGATGCTCTAATCTTATTTTTCTTATTAAAATGTAATTAGTCGTATGGTTTCTAGAATTTAGTGATTTTAAAAAGTCGCAAAGAAGTTTCTGAAATCTACATTTGTACTGAAATGTACATTTAATACATTAACCCCTTCCGGTATGATTTAATAATGAAAAACTGTGCATGAAATAACCATTTAATTTTTATTTAAAAAACTTGTTTCATTTTACAATTCTTACATATTCTTAATTAAAATCCACTTTTTACATAGTGTTAAATAATATCAGAAACAGTAAAATTAAGAAAATATCAAAGCAAAACATTAATAAGGTATACAGATAATAGTCTTCAAGCTAGTGGTACTTTTCAAAACAAAGTGCAAAGGAATTCTTAATTGTTTACACCGCCAAGTAGTCTCACTTTTAATTTGATTCTTGTAACACACACGGCATTTCTTAGTAGGTTTTCTTTTATTCTGACTCATTAATTTGGCAATGACTTGTACCAAGAAATTCTAAGTAAACAATATGCAATAGTGACTTGTGATTTTCACAAGTGATAAAAGTGTTGCCAAATTCAGTACACTAGAAATTTTAAACTAAATTAATTATCATATTTAACAGTAACTTTAATCGCATGACGAGTGTAGCTCGTCATTGTGCGGTATGGAATGAAAAACTAATGACGAGCTAGACTCGTCATTTTACCGGAAGGGGTTAAAGTAATTTTCCTTCAAAGCACACATTTCTCTTTTTCTTTTTCTTCACAATTTTTGTTTAGACACTGTAATCTAGCTATGTACATATTTCAAAATATCATTAATATATGCAGAAAATTGTGATTGTAAAATTAATGTATTGTATGTATTCAAATCTAATTTATCGAGTTTCTTGAATAAAAAGCAATGTTGAGTTGTGTTAAACAAAATTTTTAACCTTTTTGTATTCGATGCTAAAATCATGTCTTGCACGAATCATTTGATTTAGAGTTAAAATAAATAGAAAAATCTTAATAATAGCATTTGTAATCAAGAGGAGAAAAAAAATTACTTTTTTTTTTCAATGTTTAGTCACTTTTTAGTCACTTATTCTGCATTATTTGTCACTTTTCTCACCTTTTTGAAAGTACCTCAGCAGCTGCAAGCCTGTTTTTGCTATTTTTAAGAATTTAGTGCGAAATTGGAGAGGACCTAAATTCAAGCCTTTCTTTCCCTCCCTTTCCCCCTTTCTTGTTTGTGTAGACTCATCGTCGAAGTTTTTCACCTCTCTCAGTTCTCTTTCCCCCTGACCAACACCTCCTAAAAGAGAATTAGAAATTAACATTTTCATTTTAACTTGAGTAAATGTGTTTTTGATAACTACCAAATTTATGGGATTTTTAAACTGAAAATTGTGTATAAAATGTACTCCATAATTTTATGCAATATTATGATACTTAAAAATGCTTTGGTAGAGAGAAACAGCCGAAAAATAATTCGTGGAAAAATCAGGAATGTGATATAACGCATTCTTTTGAAGACGTAGGCCTAGCTACGTGACGTCATATTTCTCGTACTACGGCTTGATCCTTTAGGAGGTGTTGCCCTGACATGAGGTGGACATCTGTCTGTTTATTGGTTAAAGTAGTCTCTCCCTGCTTAACTTGAAATTGAGACGAAACAAGTAAAGGAAAATTTTGTTACATTTGGATCATACGTCACGAAAAAGAAAGTTCATATTTTAATTATGGCTTCGGAAAAAAAAAAAAGAATTTATCATTTGCTGCCAAAAATGATTTGATTAAAAAATTTAAGAAATTTAATCTTTCAAAGGCTGCTTCCGCCAAATCAAATTTGATTACCCGGACGACATTAAACAACATTTTATCTGCCAAACTTTGGTCCTCAAGTGTTGAAATCGGTGATCAAGAAAGAAAACATCAAGGCTTGTTACCTTATGAGAATGTGGATAAGGCTCTTCTGTTATGGATTAAAAATACACGGTATATGCACAATAGGGTTGTATTGTTCCTCATATATGGTCAACTCGCTTATATGGTCTGATTTTTCTAGCCTTCTAAGCGGTTTGAACGTACAATTCCGCCAAACCGAGCATGTTTTCAAAGCGGTTGTCACGTGCAATTTTTGACCTCCAAAAACGTTCCGAAAATGGATGTAATGTATATTTTGGCCAGTGCTTTCCA
This sequence comes from Pardosa pseudoannulata, assembly GCA_032207245.1. Classification (NCBI taxonomy): domain Eukaryota; kingdom Metazoa; phylum Arthropoda; class Arachnida; order Araneae; family Lycosidae; genus Pardosa; species Pardosa pseudoannulata. Next base: position 15,545,721 of record CM063507.1, read on the forward strand.
TCATGGAATTTTGCGATAGTAGGTCAGGTCAATTTATTAGGAACTGCACTCCTCTTTGACTAACATTTACTGAAATATGCATCCCTACACCCTGAGACACAAAGACGGTGATAGATTTTCATGGTTTTATAAATCTCTATTTTGTTCGCGGTAACAGATGTATCTCTAATTGCACACTTAAATATCTTGGACGACTTTCGTAAAAAATATAAATAAGTCTCTCAAAGAATATTTTTATCTGTACTTTTAGAATCCATTATTTCTTATGGGATGATGTTCGAGACTTGACGAACTTTATGTGTATTAAAAATTAACAATCTATAATATCTATTTATATATCTATTTATAACCGGAAGTAAAGGGGCAATACGAGGATGGATTTCTCGTATTCCATTCTAGTTGATTATAGGTGAAGTAAAAATCATAAAACTCTGGCTTGGACACAGTAAACCTTTAGCTCATTTTTTTTTTTTTTTGAGACTTTTTTTCCTCGATGTGTTCCACTCGGAGGGCTAGACCGCTGAGCTGGCCATATAACCGATACAGACTGTACAAGGCTCATCATTACATGAATATGCAATTTTTGTATAATTTTTTATTACTTATAATATTCAATATCGATTCATACTCATACTCATATATGTCTATGTTGGAATACAGTGAATCATCTCCAAATCGACCTGCAAAGTCTTTTGGATTGAACACGGAACTTTCATCGCAAAAATAAATATCTGTCATAAGATAAGCTCTTTCTCCCGTGGAAAAGTCAAAGATTCAACTGCTTCGTATAAATATGTCTACTTCCGCAAATGTTTAGTCTCTGAAAATATTTATTACATCTTACAAACGCGGTCGTCTAAGAATCCTTACTCAGTTCATAAACACTTATCAGCCCAATTTAGCTTGTCAGTAGAGGAGGTATTTCAGCCTATGACTCCCAAGTTGCTAGTCAGTTGTCATCAGGTACTTCCAACGTAATGATGAATTGCTTGTATGACGCACTCTTCCAGATAAGTCAGTCTGAGTACTTGAAAAGGAAATTTATTTAGTTCCCTATATAATACTAGCATATAAGGCGATTTCACGCAGTAGGGCAAATTCTCAAATTATGACAATTCTGGCTTTAGTTTCAAACGGAAGGGCAGTTTATTGTTTGTCTATTGGCTGTTGTAAACATGAAAATGAATGGAAAGAGCATTATAGTAGTTCGTGACGTTGCGACAAATTGCCTTATAGCCCGTCAGATGACGGGATCAGTAAAATTTTTAATTTTTCAGAATCTTAAAGTGATGTACTCTATGAGGTAGGTTAAAAAATGGTTTGTTTTTTGTCTGATAATTATCTTGCAACAAAAAATAATCGATGATTAATTTAAAATCATCGCATACCTACCTAATCTATCATTTAAGCTAAATACAAAAGAAAATTATTTATGTCACATCTAAGTTCAGTAATAAAACGTATGAAAATAATGCAGACGATATTTAAATAATTTAAAATAAGAAATGATTACATGAGATGGTTAAAGGAATGACGTCATAATGCTAGAAAAATGTTATTTTTACCTATTTATTATGTGATAAATTGATAAATTTAATCGCCTGTTCTTAACCGGAGAAAATAGGGCTTGAAATAATGGCATTAAAAGCTTGAAAAGGGGCGAAGCGGTGGATTTCGAACGTTTTAAAGACAACAGTAGTTTTTGCTGTGATATGAAGCATATTTATACAAATTTATTTTAGAATCGGATCGATAGTTTAAGAGAAGATAAACTTTACTCGCTTTGAATTTTGCTAACCCTAACTCATCAAGAATCCAATATGGATGCCTCTATCCATTCCAGGTCCAACCACTTCATAAATTCGAGGACAGACGGACAGATAACTTAGGCTATTATTATATAGGGGATTGCTTGTATGACGCACTCTTCCAGATAAGTCATCAGTATTAGTACTTGGAAAGGAAATTTATTTAGTTCCCTATATAATACTAACATACAGCCCGTCATATGACGGGATCCGTAAAATTTTTCATTTTCCAGAATTGTAAAGTACCCTATGAGGCAGATTAAAAAAATTGGTTTGTTTTTTGGCGAAGAATTATGTTGCAACAAAAAATAATCGATTATTAAATTTAAAATTATCACATATGTACCTAATCCATTATTTAATCCAAATATAAAAGTAAATTATTTACGCAACATCTAAGTTCAGTGATTAAACGTATGAAAATAATGCCACGATAATTGAAACGATTTTTTAAAAATTTTAAACCCTTTAAGTCATGGCGTATCATTTTAAATACGGCTAAAAATGACTTGTAGTATTTTCATGTTTTCCTTTTGAGAGTAATTAGAGGGCAATCTAATAAACAATCTACAAAACTTTCAAATAATTTCTATTTTTTTATAAAATCGAATATTAATATATTTAAAAAATATTTGTTACATTTGAAATTAGCATTGTTTTGAACGTTTAATGTAAAATTAGAATTACGGTGTTTCTGGCAGAACTAATTTTAGAACACTTACTATTTTTATACTTGTTTTATAAAATGGCCTATATCACTGTTTTAAAAGTATATGCTAACTAAAATCTGCAGCATCAAAACTGCCCAATTTTATTGCTGTTAAACTAGTATTCTATGACGTTCTCTTGAAAGGATTTTTTTTTTTAATCTTAACCGATTGATGCATGGAGTATCATTTTAAATACGGCTAAAAATGTCTTGTCGAATTTTCATGTTACTTTAAACGATTTTTCCTTTTGAGAATATGTAGAGCGCAATCTTATAAACATTCTACAAAACTTTCATGTAATTTCAATTCTTTATAAATTTTGAATTTGAATCGACAATTTATGATTTTTGGAACAGCGAGTATAAATTTACTTTTTCGGCAGGTACTTAGAGTGAAATCAAGAGAAATTGCTTTTTTTTATTATAAAATTCCATTTCGCAGTACTTATTTTGCATGCAATACCAAATAAATCTTATTTTATGAAGTTTTTCTATTTTCAAGAATGGCATCGTATGATTTTTAAAACGATAGCTGATCACTAACCTGACGTGCTATAGTATTCAAAGCTGTTTAAACTGCATACTTATTTTATTCTGTGCAATCTATAATAGCTTAGATTTAAGATATGCATTGATATGGAATCGACAGAAATGAATCGAGCCTTAAAGGAATTGAAAATATATGAAAAAAATAAATAAAAGGCAAAAAGTAAGAAAAAAAAACTTCTATAAAAGTTGTTTAATGGTGTCTCCTTAATTTCCCTCGTTCGTTCTATTACATACTCATTGAGAGAAATCTTAGGGTTGACGGGCTGTCCCCATAGAATCCTGTTGACCTGTCTTGAATTTTTTCTAAGAATATCCTTCGATTGCAGTGAGCAACGGACATTATAACATTGTGTGCGGGTACATTTCGCAGCGGAATTGTACCGGGAGCCGGCGTTTTGTGCGTAAATTTAGTTATTTAGTTAAATCTCAATAGATCGAAATTATTTAATTTTTTAATCAACTTTTCGTATTTTATGTTGAAATATAGGAATATATAAATAGAAATATATAAATAACAACCATAAGATATTTGTAAATAAAAATATATTTTTTAGTGGATAAATTTATAATAGTATCGTAAATATGAAATCTCAAATAGATATAGTAGTATATAGCTTTGATTTTTTCGAATTATGTTATATATAAATATTTTTACATTATAAAATTAAAAAGAGCAATCATAAAATTAATAATGTAAAAACTAGTTTTTATTTGTTTAAATTTTTCCAGAATCTATGTAGTAGACAAGAACATTCGGCTTCGTTTTCCTGTATATACCGTTATTTTTGAACCCACAAACAAACCATGTTGTTACACTAACCGTACTAGTACATGATCCGCTCTCAAATATCCAACGTCAGAAAACGTATTAATACGTGTCCCGCGCTTAAGTATCAATCGTCAGAAAACGTACTAATACGTGTCCCGTGCTCAAGTATCCGTCATCAGAAAACGTACTAATACGTGTCCCGCGCTCAAATATCCATTGTTAAAAACGTACTAGTACGTGTCTCGCGCTCAAATATCCATCGTCAGAAAACGTACTAATACGTGTGTCATGCTCAAGTATCAATCGTTAGAAAACGTACTAGTACGTGTATCATGCTCAAGTATCCATCGTCAGAACAAGTACTAGTACGTGTCCCGCGCTCAAATATCCATTGTTAAAAAACGTACTAGTACGTGCCCCGCGCTCAAATATCTATCGTCGAAAAACGTACTAATACGTGTGTCATGCTCAAGTATCAATCGTCAGAAAACGTACTCATACGTGTCCTGCGCTCAAGTATCCATCGTCAGAACAAGTACTAGTACGTGTCCCGCGCTCAAATATCCATTGTTAAAAACGTACTAGTACGTGTCTCGCGCTCAAATATCCATCGTCAGAAAACGTACTAATACGTGTGTCATGCTCAAGTATCAATCGTTAGAAAACGTACTCATACGTGTCCTGCGCTCAAGTATCCATCGTCAGAACAAGTACTAGTACGTGTCTCGCGCTCAAATATCCATCGTCAGAAAACGTACTAATACGTGTGTCATGCTCAAGTATCAATCGTTAGAAAACGTACTAGTACGTGTTTCGCATATAATGTGTTAATATTATTTAAAGAATGATTTAAATGATGCTTTCAGGATCTGAAAAGAGTAGTGTTCTGAAAATAACTTCTAATTAATGATCTTGAACTCATAATTTTAATGGCTAATTGCTCAAATATGTTTTGAATAATAAATTAAAACACTTGCTTTTAAACAATGGAATATCATGTTTATCCAGCTAATTTTAGAATTATTTAATTATTAATCATTTAATTATTATTTTTAGACCGCATTCTGGTGGGAATTAGAGAAAAGAGGTGGGTTTAAAAGAAAATGATATACTTATCAAGTTTTAAATGGTGTGGTGATTTTGTTTTTATTTACTTTTATATTTTTTAAAGTTAATAATACAGGTTAGAGAGCGGAAAGTAATTTTGGACATGGCCAGATAATTAAAAAAAAGTTTAGAGAATAAGGTTACAAATTAAATGATATTCTTTTAATGCGTATTCCTAATGATACATTTAATTACAATTATTTTGTATTAGAAAGAGATATATTTATACTAGACGACCCGACAGACGTTGTCCTATTTTAAAAATGTTAATACAAAAATTTTAAAATGTTTTGAAATAAATTATAAATTGGACAGCTTTGATAAAAAAGTAACGAAAAAAATTTTTTTTTGAAAAATACCTGACGCCACTATGCGTACGGTCATCACAAACGTAACTAGATTAAATTAAAATTTCCACATATTGCCTGCACGGGGAATCGATTCTAGGATTTTTCGTACTGAAGCCCGTTGCTCTGACCACAGATACACTGGCAATGAAGGGTTTCAATTGGCATTATATTAATTTCAGTAAACGTGCAATTCTGGATTTTTAATAAAAAAATATTTTCTATCGGATCAAATTGTGAATCTAAACCAATCTCGAATCAACTTAATTACATGCACAAAGTTTCATCAATATCAGTCCAACCGTTTAGGATTAGTTCTATTACAAATACAGAAGAATTTTATATATAAAGATACATAATGAGAGTTTGCTTGGGGTGGCAGTGACGCATCTAGTGCTCGGGGCACAATACTGTTTTGGTTCTGCTGGACGATGGTCGAATGGTAAGACGCTGCTCTTCGGTATCAGTTAGGTTTGGAGCTCTACGGTCAACTTTTCTTGCAACACGAGGACTAATGAGAGCGGAACCTACTGCTTAATAGATTCCGAACGACTACGAACATCTATGCAAATATGAGACTCTACTACAAGAAGTTCGACACCGAAGATCAGTTCTTACCCACTTGACCGTCCTTCAGGTTCTTATGGCAGAGTAACATAACTCAGACTTGCTAACTGCTGCGAAAAAATCGTAGTTTCTACGAATTACGATCTAGCTAGTAATTACAATCATAATCTGCTTAAAGCCGATTCCGAACGACTACGAACATATATGCAAATATGAGACTCTACTACAAGAAGTTCGACACCGAAGATCAGTTCTTACTCACTCGACCGTCCTTCAGGCTCTTATGGCAGAGTAATATAACTCAGACCTGCCAACTACTACGAAAAAATCGCAGTTTCTATGAATTACATCTAGCTAGTAATTACAATCATAATCTGCTTAAAGCCGATTCCGAACGACTACGAACATCTACGCAAATATGAGACTCTACTACAAGAAGTTCGACACCGAAGATCAGTTCTTACTCACTCGACCGTTCTTCAGGCTCTTATGGCAGAGTAACATAACTTAGACCTGCCAACTGCTACGAAAAAATCGCAGTTTCTATGAATTACGATCTAGCTAGTAATTACAATCATAATCTGCTTAAAGCCGATTCCGAACGACTACGAACATCTACGCAATATGAGACTCTACTACAAGAAGTTCGACCGAGATCAGTTCTTACTCACTCGACGTTCTTCAGGTCTTATGGCAGAGTAATATAACTCAGACCTGCCAACTACTACGAAAAAATCGCAGTTTCTATGAATTACGATCTAGCTAGTAATTACAATCATAATCTGCTTAAAGCCGATTCCGAACGACTACGAACTTCTACGCAAATATGAGACTCTACTACAAGAAGTTCGATACCGAAGATCAGTTCTTACCCACTCGACCGTCCTTCAGGTTCTTATGGCAGAGTAACATAACTCAGACTTGCCAACTGCTACGAAAAAATCGTAGTTTCTACGAATTACGATCTAGCTTGTAATTACAATCATAATCTGCTTAAAGCCGATTCCGAACGACTACGAACATCTACGCAAATATGAGACTCTACTACAAGAAGTTCGACACCGAAGATCAGTTCTTACTCTTGACCGTCCTTCAGGTTTATGGCAGAGTAACATAACTCAGACCTGCCAACTACTACGAAAAAATCGCAGTTTCTATGAATTACGATCTAGCTAGTAATTACAATCATAATCTGCTTAAAGCCGATTCCGAACGACTACGAACATCTACGCAAATATGAGACTCTACTACAAGAAGTTCGACAGACGATCATTCTTATACTCTTTCTTCAGGCTCTTATGGCAGAGTAACATAACTAGACCTAAACTACTAAGAAAAATCGCAGTTTCTATGAATTACGATCTAGCTAGTATTACAAATTTATAATCGTTAAAAGTCGATTCTAAGTACGAGCAATTTAAAAGTGGGATTCGAAACGAACTGGTACAGATCGTACATTCATATCATTCTCTCGTATCATAATCTGTATTCGAAATTTGCGACATTTTTCTAGCCGTTGGAATATGCTTAAGCAATAGGTCCTGGTCTCATTGGCTTTTATGTAGCAAAAATATAGACCGTAGTGCTAGAACCAAATCCAAAGATTTTGGTTCTCTAATTTTGGTAATATATAGTAATATTTTATACAGACTACATCACTTGAATCTATAAAACATTCTGCATCAATACTTGCCTCCTTATACGTTCGGTGACGAGATGTAAGGTTTTTTTAGAAACACTAATGCAAGGGCACCATTTTAGTAGAATTTTAATTTTTAAAAAGAAGGATTACTAGAAAAAAATTATTAAGTATAACAATCAATTCTTATTAAGAGCAGTAGTTTATATGGCGCTTATGACTGCTTATATGGTGTTTGTACTAAAGTCCCGTCTAACTTAACAGGAAACATGTGTTAAAGTGCACCGCTTATACAGTCATTTCCTTTTTTTGTTATCGGTTATATGATCAATTTCATGTTTTCAACGAGTTTCCGTTTTTTTTTTCCTTTTCTTTTTTTTAAGAAGTCAGTGTGAAATCGGAGAGGACCTGAATTCAAGCCTTTATTTCCCTCCCTTTCTTGTTTGTGTAGACATCACCTCTCTCAGTTCTCTTGCCCCCTGACAAGAGGTGGACATCTGTCTGTTTATTGGTTGAAGTTATGTCTCCCTGCTTAACCCATATTGTACCACACCAACTAAATATTTCCGTAAGTTATTAAAACTTAATCCATATCATTAATATGGTGTAACTAAGTATATAACACCAAAATTTTGAATTTTTTTAAAAATTTTTTATGTAATTGGCTGTCCTATAAATAGGACAACGGTCCATTACACTACTAAAACTTAACAAATATCACTTACATTGCATTAGGCTGATTCATAGAAAAAATTTGGCAAACAGTCAAAACAAAGTCCAATATTACATTTTAAGCATACTGTTATAGGTTTTCTCTTGCAGTTATTGAACTGGCAGTAAGAGAGTAAGTTTATCTTGCAAAATATCTCCAGTTTTCTGAATAGAATAGACATCTATTTACCCCTTGTTGTGTCCAGGTGTATGAACAGGTGTTTGAACTGGTTTTCATTGAAAGATAAGAAAATAATGTGCGCTGTCAATGCAATATCGAATTCATAGAAAAATAATCAGGATTGGACCGTCGTCTTAATTTTAGGGCAAATTTTTTTTACTTACAAAATACACATGTAAAATATATTTTTCAACAAAAACTATCAGCTACATTTTACGCTCTGTTTTTAAACTAAAAGTAACCTCCACAATGTTAAAATAATAATAATAATAACTATAAAATTAAAGATTTAAAAATGACAATTTTTAAGAGGTAGCTGAAAATAAATTTTACAATACAATATAATTTGATTTCTAAGTTTTTTTTTGTTACTATGCTAAAGTGTGTCTATTTTAAAGGTATTAAAATAAAATCCACTCAGAAAATATTTATAACTTTATTATTAAATGAAATTTTATTTGCTGTCCTGTTTATAGGACAGCGGTCCAAAGTTGAAATTGAGACGAAACAAGTAAAGGAAAATTTTGTTGCATTTGGATTCTACGTCACGAGTAAAAACGTTCATTTTTTAATTATGGCTTCGAAAAGAAATAATTGATCATTTGCTGTCAAAAATGAATTGATTGAGAATTTTAAAAAATCTAATATTTTAAA
>CM063507.1:15559761-15562261 GCA_032207245.1 Pardosa pseudoannulata
ATAAATTTTTTAAAGGTTTTCTTATGGGACCTAGTTTAAAATTAAAGATTTCAAGAACCCAATTTTTAAGGATCTCGCTGATTGAAGTAGTTTTTAAAAACTTTTGATGACTTTTTAATTCAGGTTTTTTTTCCAAAATATATAATACTTGTACGCCTATATAGATACACAAACATTAAAGCTAAACATGAAAACTAAAATATATATATATATATATATATATATATATATATATATATATATATATATTAAAAAATACTTACCAGTTCGCTTGATGTTTGCCATTTCAGCGGAAATCTATCGCTTTAATCAAACATATCTAATCGTATCACACGTACCTAATTTGAAAATCTGAAATTCTCGAAGGCGGCAATATCTTTTTTAAAGCACAACTACTCTTATCACCTAAACGAATGATGGACTCCCTTGACCTAGTCCTCTTGTTAAGTCTGTCACTTAAAATTTTATTGTATAAATCGTTCTTTAGTCTGATAATGAAGTACAGCTACAAGAGGAATAACCCCTACAAGCTAGGGTGAAATATTTGTACGAATTCTCTATACTTAAGACTTAAATCATGCCTTTTCTGTTTAACATGACGTTTATTTAATGGATTAGTAATATACCTAGCCCAGTCTTACAAACGATTCCAGGAATAGTACAGCCTTAGGTTACACGAAACTTATGCCGACCAGATGTGCAATTCCCTCTCCAAGGAAAAAAAATCTATCCAAAACAAGATATTTTAGGGGAAATGGCTCTTTAATCAGTTTTGCTCCTAATGACCGAATAACATGCGCACCCCATATTGTGTCCATTTATCTTCCTTTCCGGACTTCCTGGGCATTTTCAACACCCGAAGTGTTTAGTTTCCCATAGTGTTTTAGTGAATACCCTCCACAAACATACACAGACATTTCTCGAACCCATTTAGACCCTTCAATTCATCGGTCATTATTAAAATGAATGTCAAAGATTGCGGAACTTAGCACACCCCGTATCTTGACCACTCGGGGTGGCGAAAGCCTGTAGCCCCGCAAGACATTTCTGAACGAAACGTCTTTTTCTAAGAAAACTGTTGTCTATAGCCAAGCAGAGGGTCCATTTTCTTTCCACGACACGATCTTATAGAATTTTAGAATTTCGGGGGAGGGGGCCACCGGTCCCCTTGACTACGGCTTAAAACAAGAAATCTGTTGGTTTCTTCTTTATTCCTTTTTCGGTAGCATATATTTACTCCTCAAAAAAGGTCTTCAAAAATCGAGAAGCATACAGTTATTAGAGTACCTATATTTCCTTTAATAAATTAGAAAAACCCTAAAAATCGTCAGGGGAGAAACTACAAGTTTGAATTCTTATACTTGCTTTAAAAATGTCCCAGGAAAGGAGGATAACCTTAATTAAAATAAATCTTAAGCACACTAATAAAAACAGGATAACTGAAACATTCATTAAAATGTCAAAAATTCAACGTGTGAATAAAACCCAAAACATTTGGAGGGGCAAAACTACAAGTTCGAATACCTATACTTCCTTTAAAAATGTCTCAGAAAAGGAGGATAACCGTAATTACAATAAGTCTTCACACTAATAAAAACAGATTAACTTCAACATTCGTTAAAATGTCAAATCAAAATTTTAATATATGCATAAAACTCTAAAAATCTGGAGGGGCAAAATTGCAAGTTCGAATACCTATACTTGTTTTGAAAATGTCTCAGAAAAGGACCATAACAGTAATTAGAATAAGTCTTCAGCACACTAATAAAAACAGATTAATTTACACATTCATTAAAATGTTGAAATCTGGAGGGGCAAAACTACAATTTCGAATACCTACACTTGTTTTAAAAATGTCTCAGAAAAGGGCGATAACCGTAATTAGAATAAGTCTTCAGCACACTAATAAAAACAGATTAATTTAAACATTCATTAAAATGTTGAAATCTGGAGGGGCAAAACTACAATTTCGAATACCTACACTTGTTTTAAAAATGTCTCAGAAAAGGACGATAACCGTAATTAGAATAAGTCTTCAGCACACTAATAAAAACAGATTAATCTACACATTCATTAAAATGTTGAAATCTGGAGGGGCAAAACTACAATTTCGAATACCTATACTTGTTTTGAAAATGTCTCAGAAAAGGACCAGAACAGTAATTACAATAAGTCTTCAGCATACCAATAAAAACAGATTAATTCAACAAATTCATTAAAATGTTGAAATCTGGAGGGGCAAAAGTACAAGTTCGAACACCTATACTTGTTTTAAAAGTGTTTCAGAAAAGGACGATAACAGTAATTACAATAAGTCTTCAGCATACCAATAAAAACATTAATTTACAAATTCATTAAATGTTGAAATCTGGAGGGGCAAAACTACAAGTTCGAATACCTATACTTATTTTGAAAATGTCCCCGAAATGGTTGATAACTGTAATTAAAATAAGTCTTAATCACACTAATAAAAACGGAATAACTTCAACATTTATTAAAA
>CM063507.1:15577261-15609761 GCA_032207245.1 Pardosa pseudoannulata
CCTCAGGTTTGGTTTTGGTTTGGAGTGCTATGGTCTACTTTTTGAAACACGAGGGCTAATGAGATCGGGATCTACAGCTTAAAGTCGATTCCGAACGGCTACGAGCATCCATGCCACCGTGGGAACCCACGAACTCCGGTACCGAAGGCCAGCACCCTAACCAAATCGGCCATCGTTCAGCCAAAGCCTCAGGGATCAAGTTCTTCGAACAACAATGCGATCGTTTTCCTGAGTTCTACTTGTACTATGGGAATCACAGTGAGTTCTTGAAGATTTTGTGAATGGATCAATTGTTAACCGACCGGGAAGAATTTCTTTCTCAACTCACTGAAACGTCTGGAGTTCCACAGTGGAAGATCAAATGGTCGATGGTTCCCTATTAGCCTTCAAACGAGCAGAGTCTGCTTTTACCGAACGTTTTTAATTGATGTCCAGGGGTGATCCCATGGCCAGAGAGAATTTGATTCAGATAGAAATCTGTTTCACACCTCCCCAGTGTCACTCTAGGTTTGGTTTGGTTTGGTTTGGGAGTGCTAAGGTCTACTTTTTGCAACACGAGGGCTAATGAGACCGGGACCTACTGGTGTCACTCTAGGAAAAAGTGAGATAGGTAAATTTCATCTAACCGGTACATATGTTTCGCACCTCAGGGCTCTTGGTTTCGAAAACGGAGATTGGTACCGTAGGCTCCAAGTTGGGCTGTAGTGTCAAGGAGTTTATTTAAAAATAAAATATCTGAAGGTCACACGTCAACACGTACGTGTTAATTTATGATTCTTTTCACTGGTGAATGATGTGTAAATTTCTTTGTGTTGAAGCGAAAACTTTTTAGCCGATTTATTTGAGTTTAGGTAAACTTGTGACAAAGACTTTAATCTGTTGAAAAGTTTTCACTATCACACGAGAAATCCGCTTATTCCCTATATAATAATAGCCTGAGTTATCTGTCCGTCTGTCCTCGAATTTATGAAGAAGTTGGACCTGGAATGGATAGAGGCATCCACATTGGATTCTTGATGAATTAGGATTAGCAACGTTCGAAATCAACCCCTTCCCCTCTTTTCTAATATTTAATACCATTATTTCAAGCCCTATTTTCCCCGGTTAAGGGGAGTCGATTAAATTTGTCAATTTGTCCCATTATAAATAGGTAAAAATAACATTTTTTCTAGCATTATGACGTCATTCCTTTAACCGTCTCATTTATTCATTTCTTATTTTAAATTATTTAAATATCATTTGCATTATTTTCCTACGTTTTATCACTGAACTTAGATATTACTTAAATAATTTTCTTTTATATTTGGTTTAAATAATAGATTTGGTACATATGAGATAATTTTAAATTTAATCATCGATTATTTTTAGTTGCAATGGAAATTTTATCACCGGTTTTAACTATAAATTCTATATACCTCCAGGGTGTAGTGGAAATTATTGTTTTATTCCTTTACTTCCATTAATTACTGTGGAAAAAAATTGGGAAGAATTTAACGATAATTCCGACGTGGCTAAGAAAACTTTGATTTATCTTTCTAAATGAATTAATTCAACGGGATTCTAAACTGCATTCACAGTATCGAGAAACTTTTGAGGAGTTTGGAGATAAACAAATTATTGAGCGTGTACCAGATAATACTCAGCCAAAAAACGTTTTTTTAACGTTTTTTGGCTGGACAAACCATTTTTTGAAACAAACCATTTTTTACCTGCTTCATAAGGTACTTTATAATTCTGGAAAATTAAAAGTTTTAATGATCCCGTCATATGATGGGCTATATGCTAGTTCTTTAACTAATATACAGATTTCTTAAACTGAATTTGCTGCTTTTATAACATGTACATAAGATAAGGCCTTTATATTTTTTATTTTTTGAGAATTCCGATATTTTGCAAAAGAAAATAATGTTAAACTAAAAGCAATCACGCTGATTACACAGAGTATGGTTGCTTTTAAAAAGGAGATACACAGATTCAGTGATGATACATCCCGTGTTTATTCATACACATACATTTAAAGTACAGCTTTTATGCGTTAATGAATGTTGGACAGGAATAATAAAATACATTCAGAAATACAATTCTTCTTAGGCTTTCAGGATATTTAGATAAAATATTTAGATAAAATGTAGCAAAAATACAAAGGTTAAAATTACTTATCACATAATGATATATTCACAAACATGTTTTGATATCACCAAAGCTCATGGACACCATTTTGAAAGCTCTTACAAACCTGAACATTAAATAGGATTTATTTAACAGATACATTCATACAATCAGTGGATCTATTCGTAACGTATCACTAAAATTTCTAATTTTTATTCTGCTATTGGTGTTATATTTCTAATACCTAGATATTAAAGAGGTTTTATTTACGTGTGCTGCACAAATATGAAAATAACAGACTATATTTAATGAAATATTCTAATGTTTACAACCGAATCTCGGTATATCGGACCTGGTATACAACGAACTCCTCTGTATAACAAACCAAAATATTAGTCCTGCCGTTTTCCTATGTTTTTTTCTTCTAGTTTATTTATTTTGCTATAATGAATCTCCGAAATATTCTAAATCCGACATAAAGAACCAAAATTTTGGTCTTGCAATTTTTTCATGTTTTTTTCCTAATTTATTCTATTACAACGAACCTCTAAAATATTATAAATCGGATATAACGAACCAAAATTTTGATCCCACCGTGTTCCTATCGTTTTTTGTTTGTTAATTTATCGTTTTATAACAAATCTCCGAAATATTAGAAATTGAAAAAACGAATCAAAATATTTATTTCCCTATATTACTATGGTTTTTCTGTTAATTTACGTTTTCTAACAAACCTCTAAAATATTTGAATGCTAGAAATTTTACAAAAAAAAAAAACAAGTGTTTCATTATTTTTTGACATCGATACACGTATGTAATGGAATTTCAATTCCATAGCTGGAATTACACTACAAAATTTTACAAAAAATAAAGTTTTCATTCTTTTTTGTTAATACACGTATATAATGGAATTTCAATGACGTATCAGGAATTAACGAGAAATTTTTCGGAAATTTTTTTTTCATTATTTCTTGACATTGTCAAAGCTCACTTACATAAATTTTGTTTTAAAATCTTTTAAACAGGAACAGTTTTTACGATAAAAAACATCTATCATAGATCTCTTAATGTACATATCAGTTTTATAGATCCTTCATCAGTACTACAGCTGTCACAAGATTAGGCTGTCTCAATCAGTCTCCTCCATAATCAATAAAAAATTAAATTAAAGATTAGGCCTGGGTGATAATTATCGATAGATCGCATAAATTCAATGCAACGTGTTGCATCACGACACTGATTTCCAAATTTTCAGTTCGGTGATGTATCACGGTGGAACAAATGTATCTAAATCAATTTAACACTTCGCGTGCGGGCAACGTATTTTTACGTTTTTTGCAGTCTGTCGCTGGAGAGCGGGTCACGTAAAAATACGTATTTAGTAGATTTGTGGTGGATACCCGCTAACCACCACAAATCTACTAAATACGTATAGTTATGTGACATTATATGCGTGTTGTTTGAGTTGCTATGCAGCGCTTTGCATTTTTTCTTTCCACAAGTTATGATTGTCGAGTGACTCGGTCTTTTGTTGCGTCATTTAGTCTTCAATCGAATTACTAGCTCCAGAACGTACAAGTCGTGTTTTGTCAATTTGAAGCTCGGCTTTTTATTGTTGAATACAAAATTGATAAAATGAGCCGTTGTGACAAAGATAGTGATGAAGAAATATGCGCTGACAGATTATCGGACTTTAATTTTAAAAATCGTTTATTTTTGGGATTTCGTAAAAATATTGTTTGTTTTTTGTTGAATAATCATATCGTATATATTAAAGTGTAAAGTAAAAAAATGTTTCGTTCATAAAACAAAGTAGTTTTCGATTTACTGCGATTTTTCTGAAAACTAAACTTTCGCGCGATTCACGAAAAAAAAAACGCCAGCTGCACGTGTAAGTTGGCGGTGAATTATACCCGCATGCCAAGTGTTAAGTTTCTCGGACGTGATACCGCCTTACAGATGTCCTGATTTAGAGATAAAGAGCAACAGTGCACACACGATGTTCGTCCCTGATATATAAACATCGTTTTTGTGATTTCCGATTTCTTGTGATTCCCCAATTTATGTGAATTACTTATTTTTAGAAAAGTAGTTACATTTTGTAATTCAACCACAGCACAATTGTACGGAGCCCAGAAATTTTGAACTTATCTTACTAACATCTCTCGTACAAATAAAACACGTTATAAGGCGACAACGTTATAGAAGAGCTGTCGTAATATTTGTTCCTCGTTATATGAGTCGCTCAGAAGCCAATTAAGTCCAAAACACAAAAATTGAGAAAATTAATGTTTTTTGATACATTAGTTTTTAAAATTCTTGGTTTATTAATTTAATTAGAAAAGTGTATAAAGTCTTTTTTCGAGGTGTAAACTCTGCAAAAAAAAACAAGATATGTACAGGATGTGTAAATAAAAACGTAAGTATTTATTGAAATAATGACAGCATCTTAAAAATTTTAGGACTTATACCTTTTGGCAGCTGAAAAAGATAAGAAATTTATGTAAAAATAATAAAATAACATTTATTGTCATAAGTTTTATGTTTATGTTTTTCAGTGTTACCAACAAATATCGAAAGAAGAATAATAATTTAATTTTTATTTCTAGAATTTATGTAAAAAAATATTGATAAAAGGTGGACTTATTCACAATGGCTTCCGAAATTATTATACAATATATTCAGAAGCTATTAAAAAAAAGGGCTGTCTAACCTAGAAAAAAGTAACCAACGAGTAAATCCTTTAATAAATAAGAAGATTATTATTTATTTCATCAAAATTTCCAAAAATCAGAAAATATCAAAAAATGGACTTAACCGCATTGGCTTCTGAGAGGCTTATATGGAAATCGGCTATAAAATCATCATTATAGGAGACTTGACTGTAGTACTTTCAATTCCGTTTTATACTACATTGCTTATTAATTGTATTCATTAATTTCATTATTTATTATTCTACACATAATCATAGGGGAGAGTGGGGCACCTTGGGACGTAGCCCACCTTGGGACACCTTTATTTTCAGACTTTAATTTGCAGCCAGGAATTAGTGCTCATGTGTATTGATAGATGATATTACTCTTCACTTCTCAAAGAATTTTGAAGAAGATAGGGATTATAGGTAAGGAACAATTCCATTTTCTTTGTTTTGAATAACCCAAAATTACATCAATATGCATTTTAAAAAGTAATTTTTTTGAAAAAAAATTTTAAAATTAAAAAAAAGTGTATTGTTATGAAAGATTATTCATTTATTATTATTTCTATGCTAATAAATAAACTGCATTGTTAAACCTAACTGTATAGTAGTTACCAAAAGATACTATGTATAATGGGGCAGGTTGGGACACACATAGATGGGGCACCTTGGGACACTTTAAAAAGTGTAAACAAATATCAATTCAAGCAAAATAATTAATATTTTGGTGCCTAATTTTTAATTGATGATTTAACATGTCAAAATATTAATTTATTAACCTTTTTTGTTTCAGAAAAAAATGGTGAGAACAACAAAAACAAACAGAAAGTATTTTGCTGAAAATGACCATATTCTTGTGAAGTTGAACACTCCTAAAGAAACAGTAGTCCAAAAGTGCATTTTGTTAGATTTTAAAAAAGAATTTGCTGGCATCAAATATAAGATTTGTTAAAAAAAAATGTATTAACTTGAACAATTTTCAGTCATTTCTCTTTTATAACAGTTAATAAAATTAATTTGAACCGTATTTTGTATTTGTTAAACCTAACTGTATAGTAGTTACCAAAAGATACTATGTATAATGGGGCAGGTTGGGACACACATAGATGGGGCACATTGGGATACTTTAAAAAATGTAAACAAATATCAATTCAAGCAAAATAATTAATATTTCTGTGCCTAATTTTTAATTGATGATTTAACATGCCAAAATATTAATTTATTAACCTTTTTTGTTTCAGAAAAAAATGGTGAGAACAACAAAAACAAACAGAAAGTGTTCTGCTGTAAATGCTCGTATTCTTGTGAAGTTGAACACTCCTAAAGAAACAGTGCCGAACGATGGCCGATTTGGTTAGGGAGCTGATCGTCGGTACCGGAGTTCGTGGGTTCGAATCCCACTATGGCATGGATGTTCGTAGCCGTTCGGAATCGGCTTTAAGCAGTAGGTCCTGGTCTCATTAGCACTCGTGTGCAAAACAGTAGACCGTAGAGCTCCAAACCAAACCAAACCAAAACCTAAAGAAACAGTAGGCCAAAGGTGCATTTTGTTAGATTTTAAAGAAGAATTTGCTGGCATCAAATATAAGATTTGTTAAAAAAAATGTATTAACTTGAACAATTTTCAGCCATTTCTCTTTTATAACAGTTAATAAAAATAATATGAACAGTATTTTGTATTTGTTGTTTAATCTCCCAACCTACCCCATACAGTGGGGCAGGTTGGGACATTAGAAAGGTATTTTATTTCTTTTATTACTCTTTAACTAGATGAGATATTAAGTAGGTTTAATGTTTATAAGAAGCAGATATGATGTCAATATATGCATGAATACTTATTTTTTTTAATTAGCTTTAAAAAAAATTCATAAAAATGTTTAACTGAAAAGTGTCCTAAGGTGCTCCGGTCTCCCCTATGCATTACTCACTGATACCTTCTTGTATTTTTTTCAGAAAATTTAAAAAACTGATGTTTTATATAAAAGTAATAAAATGAGCTTAACTACATAAATTGAGCTTTTTCCCTAGTAAAACGTAAAAAACCAATTTGAGCGATAAAATAAATCTGAATTAATCTAAATTAATTAAAATGAATTTATAATCTTAATAGCTAGACTAGAAGAAAAAGTATTGCCTTGAAGAATGTCAATAGTTCATACAGTACAGGCCATTACTACTCTTATGATTTTCAAACAGTTTCTTTATAAAAGAAAAAAAAAGATCAAATAAAACTACATTTAAGGAATTATAAAAAATAGAAAAACTGTAAATTAAATGTAAAATGTGAAGACAATAATAAAAACAACACAGATGTATTCTAAAAGTATAAATTGAAAAACACTGTGGTTATAGAGCCATATATAGAGTTGGTGTTGACTAGAAGAATCTCATACATCCGACCTAACTTGAAAATTTTATATTTAAGGTATCCGTCTACGTTAAAAAAGTCATTTTTTGCCAAAAATCATAAATTTTTTTATTTATCTATTGTAAAATTTCAACTTTTAGGCTTCTAAATCTGTTTTTGTTTTGTCTCTATGGCATGTTAAAGAAAAGTTACAGCTTTTTAAACATCAGTGACAGTTGTCAAAACGAAACGGAAATAGCGGCTTCGGAACGAACCAGAAGTTGTGAATTTAAAGCCTTTAAAAGAGCTTTTTTTGGACAAAACTTATGTATATATATATATATATATATATATATATATATATATATATATATATATATATATATATATATATATATATATATATATATATATATATATATATATATATATATATACATATATGTATATATATGTATATATATATACATATATATGTATATATATGTATATATATATATATATATATATATATGTATATATATGTGTAAATATATATATATATGTATATATATATGTATATATATATATATATGTGTAAATATGTATATGTATATATATGTATATATATATATGTAAATATATATATATATACATGTATATATATATGTACATATATATATACATATATATATATATATATATATATATACATATATATATATATATATAAATATATATATATATATATATATATATATATATATATATAAATATATATATATATATATATATATATATATATACATATATATATATATATATATATATATATATATATATATATATATATATATATATATGTATATATATATATATACAATATATATACATATATATATATATATATATATATATATATATATATATATATATATATATATAATATATATATATATATATATATATATATATACATATATATACATATATATATATATATATATATATATATATATATATATACACATATTTTTATACACACATACACATATACCTCAAATATATAATCTAGAAGGAATTTTTAAAAATCCATACCTGAAATCTACGAATTAGATAATTTAAAAAAACGAAAACAAATCACAACTTAAAATAGGAATGAAGAAACTGAATCTAAGCAGAAGCCTGTAATGTATTTTATTTCTTAAAAAAGCTTTTAAAAGTGTGAACAATAATCCTTACATTTAAAAACCGTGTCGAGCCAAAATCAACGTGTCACTTGTATAAATAAATATAATAGAGATTCTCGAAAAATTAAGCTATTTATATTCCAAATTCGAACGTTTTAAAAGTCCACCTTGAATAAAGTTGGTTTTATTCATTCAGGGTTAAAACACACTTTTTTCAGTATTTAGTTATTCCTCTATATACGACTCTTACAGATGAAAAAAATAATACATTTAATAATGCAAAACGTACTATAAACCATTCCAGGAATTTAGACACAAATAAACATGCAAACATAGTTGAACATTAGCGACACTAGTGTTGAATTCTAGTGTCACATAAATCGAAATTTACAAAAGAACAAAATTCCCTGATATAATTGCAGCAGGAATAATTAATAGCTTCACAGAATATGAAATAATGAAAATAAATGCACTGTTAAAATTGTTTCTAAACCTCGAGCATTCATAATTTATCCATTCTTCGGTAAACATGAAGCTAAAATTTGCCACAAAACACTGAACACAAAGCAGAAAGCTCAGAATATACTATTGTAGCAAAGCATTGTAGCAAAACCTCTCATCGTCACAAAAAAATATGAGATAATAAAAATGAAAAACATACATATATTTATTATCTGTATCTATTCTGCCGAGTTTATACATGTACACACACGCATATATATATATAGTATATATATATATATATATATATATATAATATATATATATATATATATATATATATATATATATATATATATATATATATATATATATATATATACTATATATACATATATATATATATATATATATATATATATATATATATATATATATATATATACATATATATTTATATATACATATATATACATATATATATATATATATATACATATATATATACATATATATACACATATATATACCTATATATACTTATATACATATATATATATACATATATATATATAGACATATATATATATATATATATATATATATATATATATACATATATATACATATATATATATATGTATATATATATATATATATATATATATATATATATATATATATATATATACATATACATGTAAGGAAAAGTAAATTGGATAGAGAAATTAATGTAGGCATTTTGTATAAAACCCCTAAAATGGCCCGAGAAAATTCTCAGGGGTTTTCCAAACTTAAATAAAGGGCGAAAAATTCCAGCGTCAGTTTGCTTTCCCCTTTTTAATCCCTAACCTAAACTGACCACTGGGGCTACAGTTTACGCCCCCAGAGAAGGGATCTAACCAATTATAACTCTACATTGCCCTAGCGGTCAATTTAGGAAATTCCCAAACAAAAAAAGAGATGCACGCTATTGGAGGCAGATTTTCGTAGAGATTTTCCCACAGATTTTAACTGAGATGTTGTCCCAGGTGTTAAGGGCTTTTTAACTTATAACTTCATGCTAGCTGACTCCTCCGTTTGTACTGTCCCTATAATAAAGTTGGTAAGCTCCAAAGTTCCGTTAATAAAGGTCTTTAACTAAAACCGTGTCATTTTTATGGGCCATGGCTGCAACCAGAAGTCGTGAAGTCCGTCTTGTTACATATATATACTCGGCAAAATTAGAAAGTAAAGTTAAGTTGTACGATACAATTGATGAGATACCAAAGCATCAAGAACTGGTACGCTGAAATTTAATTCGTATATTTTTAGGAAATAAAAATAAGAAACTGAAATTAAAAAAAACAACTATCTATTTCATTAATACATTTTTTATTAATATTCTTATATCCTTCAGAATAGTATTTTAGTTTTTACTGGACGCTTTCTTTTTTAAAATTGAGATTAATTTGCAGTATGATTCCATCTTAGCCATTTTGTAAACACTTGTTTTATACGTAATACAATCAAATTAGTAATCATTATGTATTTTAACTGTTCTCATTTGTTAGTTTGTATCTATTTTCTGTGCATAACTGATACGTTGAAAATGATTTCGTTTTTTTTAGGGAAGATAAATATAAAACTGAATAATTAATAATTTCATTAAGTTTTTATTGATGTCCTAAATAGTATTTTGATTTTTGATTTTCACCGGGCTCTTCACTTTTTAAAATAGAGATTAATTTGCAGTACAATTTCATCTTAGCCATTTTGTAAAAACTTGTTTTTTACGTAATATAATCAAATTGGTAATCATTATGTATTTTAACTGTTCTCATTTTTTAGTTTGTATCTATTTTCTGTGCATAACTGATATGTTGAAAATGATTTCGTTTTTTCAGGGAAGAAAAATGTAAAACTGAAATTCAAAAAACTATTTAAGAATTTCATTAAGTTTTTATTGATGTCCTAATTAGTATTTTGATTTTCACTGGGCTCTTCCTTTTTTTTAAAAAAGAGATTTATCTGCAGTATGGTTTCATATTAGCCATTTTGTAAACACTTGTTTTTTACGTAATACAATCAAATTCGTAATCATTATGTATTTAAACTGTTCTCATTTGTTAGTTTGTATCTATTTTCTGTGAATAACTGATACTTTGAAAAGGATTTTTTTCTTTTCAGGAAAGAAAAATATGAAAAACTGAAATTCAAAAAAAATATTTAATAGTTTTATTAAGTTTTTATTGATGTTCTAAATAGTATTTTGATTTTCACTGGGCTCTTCCTTTTTTAAAACAGAGAATAATCTGCAGTATGATTCCATCTTAGCCATTTTGTAAACACTTGTTTTATGCGTAATACAATCAAATTGACAATTATTATGTATTTTAACTGTTCTCATTTATTAATTTCTATCTATTTTCTGTGTATAATTGATACGTTGAAAATTATTTCGTTTTTTTTAGGGAAGAAAAATATAAAACTGAAACTGAAATTCAACCAAATATTTAATAATTTCATTAAGTTTTTATTGATGTTCTAAATAGTATTTTGATTTTCACTGGTCTCTTCTTTTTTTTTTAAAGAAAAATAGAGAATAAACTGCAGTACGATTTCATCTTAGCCATTTTGTAAAAACTTGTTTTTTTACGTAATATAATCAAATTTGTAATCATTATGTATTTTAACTGTTCTCATTTGTTAATTTGTATCTCTTTTCTGTGAATAACTGATATGTTGAAAATATTTCGTTTTTCAAAGAAAAATATAAAATTGAAATTCAAAAATATATTTAAGAATTTCATTAAGTTTTTATTGATGTCCTAAATATATTTTGTTTTTCAATGGGCTCTTCTTTATTAAAACTGAGAATAATCTGCAGTATGATTCCATCTTAGCCATTTTGTAAACACTTGTTTTATGCGTAATACAATCAAGTTGGTAATTATTATGTATTTTAACTGTTCGCATTTATTAATTTCTATCTATTTTCTGTGTATAATTGATACGTTGAAAATTATTTCGTTTTTTTTAGGGAAGAAAAATATAAAACTGAAACTGAAATTCAACCAAATATTTAATAATTTCATTAAGTTTTTATTGATGTTCTAAATAGTATTTTGATTTTCACTAATTCTTCTTATTTTAAAAAAAATAGAAAATAAACTGCACGATTTCATCTTAGCCATTATTTACTTTTTAGATGTAATGAATCCAAGGTAATCATTAAGTATTTCTGGTTAACAAATTTAGTAACAAAAGTCTCATAAATAATAAACGTACAAAAATTTAATCAGAATAATTTTTTTTTTCTTAACTTAAAAATATGTAATTTTCAGAATCACTTAGTATAACAGAATCGTGGTAAAAATTAAAAGAATAATTAATCAAAGTAATAATATAATGCATGCATTTAAAAAATTATTCCAATTATATTATATAAAAGTAGATTAGTTTCAGAAATAAAATAAAGAAAATACAAATACATCTGTAGTAAGTTTATCATTAAAGTTTAATTTTTGTATCTCAACTAATATTTTCAAATAACATAAAATTTTAAAAAAGATGTGTGTAACCAGTGCTTTTGTTATCCATACTGAAATATTACAGAATGTAATTTTTACAAAAGTATCATTTGAGCAATAACTTAAAAACATTACAAGAATATCAATTAAAAAAATCTGAAATAATGAAAATTAATCACAGTTTAAGCTATTCATCTACATTTTCTTATGAAACATAGAAGTAAAAATAAAGCAGAAATAATACAAAGTAATATAACAAAGAATCATGGTAACAACTAACCAGTACAAAAAGAAAAAATATCTAAAATAATGAAAATTAATCACAGTTTAAATGATTTATCTACATTTTCTTATGAAATCAAAGTAAAAATATACAATGTAAAATAACAAAGAATCATGGTAGAATACCATTACAAATAAAAAAAAGAAAAAATAATCTAAAATAATGAAAATTAATCACAGTTTAAGCTATTCATTTACATTTTCTTATGAAACATAGAAGTAAAAATAAAGCAGAAATAATACAAAGTAATATGACAAACAATCATGGTAACAACTTAGAAGTACAAAAAGAAAAAATATCTAAAATAATGAAAATTAATCACAGTTTAAATGATTTATCTACATTTTCCTATGAAATCTACAAGTAAAAATAAAGCAGAAATAACACAAAATATAACAAAGAATCGTGGTAACCAGTACAAAAAGAAAAAATAATCTAAAATAATGAAAATTAATCACAGTTTAAGCTATTCATCTACATTTTCTTATGAAACATAGAAGTAAAAATAAAGCAGAAATAATACAAAGTAATATAACAAAGAATCATGGTAACAACTTATCAGTACAAAAAGAAAACAATCTAAAATAATGAAAAGTAATCACAGAAAATACAAGTAAAACAAATCAGAAATAATATAATGCAATATTTCCACAAAGCCACGTAGTGAAAATAAAAAAAAGCATCTTGTAAAAATAGTACTACCCCTTTTCTTTGAAATGAACTCAGTTTATGCAAAAGTAATTGCATAAACACAATTTTAAACTTGTTATCATGAAGTTCAAAAAGTTCGAAATAGGGTTAAAAGGACAGTAAAATATAGAAAATATCTCTTAATATATCTGCAGGAAATATAGCCATTGATAAGAATTGATTTACATTGTCTCACTATTCTAAATGGATGGCAGATATATCTTTTAAAAATATTTCATACACTGACATACCGGGAGCAAGCAATAACAGTTTATAACAAGCGACACAATTTAAGCGTTTTTAAACACTTACTGAAGTTCTACATGACCAAGAATTTTCGTCTGGTGACGAGAAACTCAAAACTTATTATAAAGCTGCAACCAGACAAAAGAAAAGCTATTCGCATATTGACAAAAATGCTTCTTACACTTCTTCGTATTGATACTAGACAATCAAAATGTTTCCGCTTGTCAGCAAAAATATTTCTCGTGCTTACTCTAGTTGCCACCAGGCAAGAGGAAAAAGCTTCTTGTAAACTAAAATACAGGTACTTCTCACTTTATCGTCTATCTACTAAATGACTACTAGAACTTACAACCAATCGAGTTTGAATCTGCAATTTGAAGATTGCAGATCCAAGTACAGATCGAAATTGGACATGCCAGTGAAGAATGATGATATCCCGGTTATAAAAGAGAAGACTTAAAGTTGGCACATTGGACAGTTTCAAAGATACAGTTAGGGTGGAAGAAGCTGTTATATCCAGGCCTTTCTTCCTAGAAAGTACAACTTAATCCTTATCCGGAACCTCAAAAGCTGCAGGCTAATCAAATAAACAAAGGATAATATGGACATATACATTCTTTAATGAACAAATTTCAAATTTGTTGAAAACTAATCATAATCTTACAAAGCTTCTCAGTTCCCGTCTTAAGCTCATCGCTTATCAACCAATTAATTCTCTTAATGACGTAGTCACCGGAACAGAACTTGGTCTTAAAGTAAGGAGTACCTGTACCTGTATTAAGCTCCCTTATTAAATTGCCATTTGACAATTTTTCTAGTAGCTAAACACGTTCACCATACTTAATCAAACTGTATCTACATAGGAGAAATATTTTACTCGTATTGACAAAAAATATTCTCTCGAATAGAAGCATTATTTACATGTTATACTTGGAAAACAGAACTGCATTGTATGGGAAACAAGGTTCCATGCCGAATGGAATCGAGATTATTACAGTGGCACTTTGTGTTTGGAGGTCTTTATATGTTATGGTATTTGGTGATTTTTTTTATGATTCAGAAGAGCCATGACCAAACAGAAAATAGCAATATATAATATAAAAATCACAAGTTTATATTTCTATTCTACGTACATATAATTTAATTACTTTTCTCCTTTAGGTCCTGGGAAACAAGAAAGACAATGGGTTTGAAAATCGTAGAACATAGTATTAGATTAAGTAAAATAAACTGACTGATGTTTGAAACAAGTTACCAAATAACATCCCTGTTACAAATCAACTTTAATGTAATTTTGGGCAGAAAATTTACATTTTTGTACTATCAACATATATTATACTACCCCAATGCTTTCTTTACTTTAGGAGGAGGATAATAGTTTAGTGTAGAAGTTTATCATATACTCCCTTTTATCGCAAATATGTTCCGACATATTATGGCAAATAGTAGTATAGATAATGCCATAACATTCAGCAGGTTTTGAAGCAAATTAAATACAGGACAACTCCGTCACATTTGGTACTACAGTTTTGCTATCTTGTGCCCAATATACTTAGTACTTTACGAAATGGAATGAGATATTACAGTTGATACGCTTGTAGTATAAAATGATTCCTTGATAGATGAGTGTGAATACGTTAGACGGAGGATAAATACAGCATTTTTCTCTCCTTTATCCAACATACTTTACGGGAATATATGCTTGGTATGTAAAAATACTAGGGTTTTTAATTGACACTAGGGCTTACTTAATTTTGAGACTACTTACGAATTTTGACAGTTGCGGGGGAATACGTTGGTATTAGCATAAATCCAGCTTTTTCCTCTCCTTTACCCAACATACTGCATGAGAATATATGCTTGGCATGTGAAGACACGTGGGTTTTGAACTGAGAATAAAGCTTACTTAATTTTGAGACTTGTTGCTTTTGAAAGTAATGACTATCATTTATTATTGACAATTTTAATAAAACGGGCAAGTGCATCATTATTTCAGCGAATCATAGTTGATAGAACCGTCTTGAAAGGGAAGATCACGTTGAACAGCGTAAAAATTACCATATTTAGGTCAATTCGAAAAACTCTGCAGTTACAAAACCATGGCATGTAGTATTAAAGAAGTGTTCAAATGTAAATAACATGAATAATGAAAAAAAAGATAAATAAAAAAATTTCCTTTCTAAAAACATAAAAACAAAAATATTTATTTTCCATGCAAGATCTTAAAAATTCTACTGCAGTTATATTTTTAATATTTTGTATATTTCTACCTAATTTGCCACATTTTATTATGAACTTCAATTAAGAAATATATTCAAATTTTATTAATACAATTTATGACGACTTTTATAATTACATTTAGTATTTTTACTACTTATTTTTGTAATTTAATTTAGTTACTAAATTTAATTTTATTACTAAACACAATTTTCTATTAATAAAAATGAGGTTAAATTGAGGTTTATCATAAAAATATACTTATAAATTAATAATCTAGAAAATCTGATAGTTTTGTGATAGATTTTAAATTAACTTTGGTAATAAATATATAAGTAAATCGTATTGGAATTGTAAATGCTAAAACAAAGAAGATTCAGTGATAACTTCTGTATTAACTGGAATTCCCAATTTCCCTCTGGAATTAACTACATAAGTAAATGTTACTGGAGTATAAAAGTAAATGCTGAATCAAAGATGATTCAGCAATAACTTCTGTACTAACTGGAATTTTCGGTATAACTTTGGAATTAACTACATAAGTAAATGCTAAAGCGAAGAAGTGTCAGCAATAATTTCTATACTAACAGGAATTTCCGGTTTCCCTTTGGAATTAACTACATAAGTAAATGCTACTGAACTATAAAAGTAAACGCTAAAGCGAAGAAAATACAGTAATAACTTCTGTACTAACTGGAATTTCCGATTTCCTTTTGAAATTAACTACATAAGTAAATGCTAAAGCAAAGACGATCAGCAATAACTTCTGTACTAACTTGAATTACCGGTTTCCCTTTGGAATTAACTACATAAGCAAATGCAACTGAACTATAAAAGTAAATACTAAAGCAAAGGAGATTCAGCAATAACTTCTGTACTAACTGGAATTTTCAGTTTCCTTTTAGAGATAACTAGATAAGTAAATGCTACTGGATTATAAAAGTAAATGTTAGAGCAAAGAAGATTCAGCAATAACCCTTGTACTAACTGGAATTTTTGATATGCCTTTGGAATTAACTACATAAGTAAATGCTACTGAACTGTAAAAGTAAACGCTAAAGCAAAGACGATTCAGCATTAACTTCTATACTAAATGGAATTTCCGGTTTCCATTTGGAATTAACTATTTAAATAAATGTTAAAGCAAAAAAATATTCAGCAATAACTTCTATACTAACTGGAATTTTCAGTTTCCTTTTAGAAATAACTACATAAGTAAATGCTACTGGACTGTAAATTTAAATGTTAAAGCAAAGAAGATTCACTGATAAATTATATTCTAATTGGAATGTTGAATTTGGAATAATAGAATTTGTAACATTTCAATCTATCTATGGTAAATATTTCAAAAAATCGAATTTTTTTAACCTTCACCGTGATCTACCCCCTTTAATTTTCTATCAAGAATGTCTACCACTTTAATGTAAAAATCTGAACTCTCAACAATGAAATAACAGTGAAATCAACAGAGAATAACATCTGGTTCTGCATTGCAGATCACCAAAGATTTCCCCAGCGGACCTAGAGGGAAAAATCATTTTTATACATCTTCACATAAACTTATTAATACTTTGAATAGAAGGAAAATGGACACATGCTTCGAGATTTCCTTTAGGAACAACCTTACCTCTCTTATTTATGTAGTCCACTAATAAAACAGTTATCACAGATCTCATGAGCGCAATATTATACACTGCAAAAACTGCACGTGTTATTTCACAAAAAAGCTCGATATATTTGAGAAAAGGAATGACTGGTACTGACTAAGAGGTGATAACTGTGCTTGTGACAGTCACTGTGAAAATTACAAGCAATTTTTTTTCACATTTGATTAAAAACTAGTTTTATTAATAATTTCCTCTGATTATCTTTAAGGGCCTTTAATATGAAAACTATTTTTTAAAGTATGTCTGTGTGTGTGTGCATATGATAGTTTTACACTAGTTAAATGAGTTTTAATTTAATTACATTCTTTAATAATACTTTGGTGATTCTATACCCATATTGAATTCCCTACTCCTTATTCTGGAAATTTTACTTTCATTTCTTCTACTTCTGTTAACGTATTGGCGAGATACTAGTTGCCAAGCGAGAAAATCCTTTACTATGTAAGTAGTTTAATACTAGATTTACGGACCGAGCCAATCTGACTCATTAAAAATTTACGATCACTATATATATATATATATATATATATATATATATATATATATATATATATATATATATATATATATATATATATATATATATACATATATATATATATATATATATATATATATATATACATATATACATATATATATATATATATATATATATATATATATATATATATATATATATATATATATATACATATATACATATATATATATATATATATATATATATATATATATATATATACATATATATATATATATATATATATATATATACATATATATATATACATATATATATATACATATATACATATATATATATATATATATATATATATATATATATATATATATACATATATATATATACATATATATACATATATATATATATATACATATATATATATACATATATATATATATATATATATATATATATATATATATATATATATATATATATATATATATATATATATATATATATATATATATATATATATATATATATATATATATATATATATATATATATATATATACATATATATATATATATATATATATATATATATATATATATATATATATATATATATATATATATATATATATATATATATATATATATATATATATATATATATATATATATACATATATATACATATATATATATATATACATATATATAATATACATATATACATATATATATACATATATATATATATATATACATATATATATACATATATATATACATATATATATATATATATATATATACATATATATATATATACATATATATATATACATATATATATATATATATATATATATATATATATATATATATATATATATATATATATATATATATATATATATATATATATATATATATATATATATATATATATATATAACTTTAATGTCACTTTTCAAAAACATACGTTGGTTTTTAGTTAAGTAATAAAATATATGTAAACTTTCATTCCTCTTCCCCGCAGACCCCTTCATTTCGCATTATCAAATGTAATATACCTATTTTCACGGTTGTGAGTCAGTTTGACTCATAGAATGGTTTAACCCTTTAGTGGACAGTGGTTTCGCACTGAAACCTCCTGTTAAACATTTTTTCTCCATTTTATTTTTAAAAATATGAATGATTTTTTTTTCGGTTTTTTATGTTTTGGACATTTAAAAATTACAATAAAGGATAGTACTACACTTAATTTGTTTATTTCTTTTGAAATATATGTATTTAAACTTGATGTACCTGGGAAGTTAGTAATTCGATTTTTTCACGTATGACCCCCAAGAAAAAATATCTATTCAAACAACACTTATGAATTGTTAGGCTATTTATTTATTGCACTTTTTAAGAACACTTATTTATTGTTCTTCCAATATAGTTAAAATTTTAAAGTATTATGTTCACGCTGTACAAGAGGGTGAGTTTGTCAGTTAACTCCCCTCAATTCCTCCTAAGGTATTCTATAATGCAAATCTAAGGATTGTAAAAAAACATTTTAATACATTTTTCATTTATAAGGTTCATAGGTAATATTTATGAACTAATTTCATTAAATTCCAAAGAGTTTATATAGCCGACCTTTAAAGAGTTAACAGTTAATCGTACAATAGGAATTTGATTGGTCCTATCAGGTCTGGGATATTTTCCAATTGGCTGAAGAGCTAAGAAATAAATATAGTTAAGAAGTCGAGAACACTTCTTTTCCAATGACAGAAATTCTTGCTACTGACGAACAGAAGAATTGTCAAGTTCAACAATCATGCGAAAGAAGCAAATGTAGAAACCATTGTGCTAAATGTAATAGAAATGTTTGCGGAAAATGTGTTTCAAAACCAGATTTTATATGTAAAAAAGGGTTTTCCATGAATTTTTTGATAATAAGCATTTTATTTAAATTAATTTAGCACTATTTTCTTTGCAAAAAACTTCAATTTTCTTGTATGAGTCAAATTGGCTCACTTCAGTAAAATTAGGTATATGATCAACATCCGTAAATCTAGTGTTAATATATATTTTTGTTATATAACTATTATTTCTTTACAAGCGTCACCAAGTGACCCAAATTTATGTTCCTGATTGGCTAAAGATCTTTTGGAAGCAAATGTGGGTCTGCCCTATATAAGATTGTAATCGCAGACTACCGGCAGATGACCTGCATAAACAAATTTGTGTTGCTTACCCTGTTAGATTTGTTTTTGTGTTCTGTCTCATCTACAGCACATTACACACACAAACAGTACCTAAAATGCCGTATTAAGGGTTTGTTTGACATTAAAATTTAGATTATTCTATCTACATTACAAAGATAATCTCTTGGAGGCAAATTAATATCATTGTAATTCTGTGAAAATATTTTGCGTATTTATCAAAATATATTGATTAAATCTCAAATATAGAGCTAATTTAGCAATTTAGAGGCTCTAGGTTTTTTTTAGCATTAAAGTATTTTATTTGCTGATTTGTATATATATTATTAAATAAATAATATACTATGAATAAACAAGCCCTTAATACCACTTGTCTGGAAATAGATTTATACAAATAATTATATATTTAACAAAACAAAGATTTGGTTTGAAAAAGTGGCAACATTAGTGAAGTTTGCAATATATAGATTTAAAAAGTCTCATACGCACTACAGGATATTAGTTCATGCTGAAAATGTATCTATTTTAAACAATAATAAATTTCTAAATACTTTTACAAATTTACAAAAAATTGAAAGATAGTCAAAAGTTATTTCATTTGTTATAATATTATGAAATTATTCCTTTTGCTTACCTACAATAAAAAATAGAATTAATAAAGAAGGAATTAACTTTATGTTTTGTTACTACTCTTGATATACAGCCTAAAGAAAATTATCCTTAAAGAATTCAAATATTGTGTAATTATTATTCTACATTTCTCGTTACAATAAATTAAGCAGAAATATTTCGTTGTATTTTAAAAGAGTTGATGCAGGTTTTAAATATTTCAAAACTTATGTAATTATTATTCTACATTTTTTATTACAATAAATTAAGATGAATTACTAAAAGATTTTATAAGAGTTGAAACATGCCTTAAAGGTTTTACATCTTATTATTATTCTACATTTTTTTCTGTAATAAATGAAAGCAAATTATTACATGAGTTTAAAATGCCTTAAGAGCTTGAAATCTTATCTAATTATTATTCTACACTTTTCATTATAATAAATGAAGCCGAAATATTTCTGGATTTTATCTTAGTTGAAACAGGTCTTAAATGTCTCAAATCTCATGCAATTATTATTCTACATTTTCGTTATAATAAATTAAACTGAAATATTTCATGATTTTATAAGAATTAAAACAGGTCTGAAATGTCTCAAATCTTATGTAATTATTATTCTACACTTTTCGTTATAATAAATTAAGCCGAAATATTTCTGGATTTTAATTGAGTTGAAACAGGTCTTAAATGTCTCAAATCTCATGCAATTATTATTCTACATTTTCGTTATAATAAATTAAACTGAAATATTTCATGATTTTATAAGAATTAAAACAGGTCTGAAATGTCTCAAATCTTATGTAATTATTATTCTACAATTTTTGTTGTAATATATTGAACCGAAATATTTAATGATTTTATAAGATTTGAAATAGGTCTTAAATGTATCAAATCTTTTGTAATTATTATTCTACAATTTTCATTATAATAAATTAAGAAGAATTAATTGAGAATTTTAAAAGAGTTGAGGCAGCTTTTAAATGTTTGATAACTTATGTAATTATCATTCTACATTTTCGTTATAATAAATTAAGCCGAAATATTTCATGATTTTATAAGAATTGAAACATGTCTTAGATGTCTCATATCTTTTGTAATTATTATTCTACAATTTTCATTATAATAATTTAAGACGAATAAATTCAGGATTTTATAAATAAGAGTTGAGGCAGGTTTTAAATGTTTGAAAACTTATGTAGTTATTATTCTACATTTTCGTTATAATAAATTAAACTGAAATATTTAATCATTTTATAAGAATTGAAATAGGTCTTAAATGTCTGAAATATCAGGTAATTATTATTCTACACTTTTCGTTTCAATAAATTAAACCGAAATATTTCATGATTTTATAAGAATTGAAACAGGTTTTAGATATGTCAAATCTTTTGTAACTATTATTCTATAATTTTCATTATAATAAATTAAGACGAATTAATTCAGGATTTTATGAGAGTTGAGGTAGGTTTTAAATGTTTGAAAACGTATGTAATTATTATTCTACATTTTCGTTATAATAAATTAAGCCAAAATATTCCTTGATTTTAATTGAGTGGAAACAGGTCTTACATGTCTCAAGTCTTTTATAATTATTATTCTACATTTTTCTAACAAATTAAGACGAATTAATTCAGTATTTTGTAAAAATTGAGGCAGGTTTTAGATGTTAAAAAACTTCTGCAATTATAATTAAATATTTTTTACTGTAGTAAATGAAGCTTTATTTAATGACTTTATAAGAATTGAAACAAATCTTAAATGTCTCAAATCTTATGTAATTGTTATTTTACATTTTCGTTACAATAAATTAAGCCGAAATATTTTGTGATTTTATAAGAGTTGAAACAGGTCTTAAATGTTTAAAATCATATGTTATTATTATTCTACAATTTTCGTTACAATAAATAATGACAAAATATTTCATAATTATTATAAGATTTGAAACATGTATTATATGTTATCATGTATAATTATTATTCTATATTTTTTTGGTATAATAAATTAAGATGAATTTTTTAAGGATTATATATATATATAAGTTAAAATAGGTCTTAAATGTTTCAAATATTGTGTAATTAGTTTTCTTTTTTTTTGTTATAATAAATAAACCCGAAATATTTCATTATTTTAAAAGTGTTGAAACAGGTCTTGTCTCAAAATTTTTTGTATGACATTCATAAGTATCTTTAACCCTTTCGTGGGCTATTTATGTCTCACTCCACGTTTCCAAACTTTCAAAACAGAGCTGCTAATTTTATTCAATAAATCGAACAATTGATGACAGTGCAAACCCGAAGCGGGAATCAGTCTTCCCGTCGTTTCAATAACAAGACCAATGTATTAGAATAGGTTTTGCGCTTCCCACAGGTGCATTTTGTAAGATCATGTAGGAGGGAAGTAATCTTCCCACGGCCCACGAAAGGGTTAAAGACTTATGGTTTATAGGGACACAACATTTTCAGCATGCTAAGATACCTTCAGAGTATATGAGACCCATTAAAATTCTGAAATAATATTGAAAAATCATACTGTTAAAGACCCTTAAAAATATGTAAATTAGTTTAACCATATAATTACTTTAATTATATTTATTATATATTTGTTAATACGTAAATGACTTTTTATACGTTATGGTTGAGGAAAGTTTTCTATAATAGAAATTAATGTATTTCTCTTAATAATTTATTGAATTCTTTTGTTAAAAATACTTTTAGAAAACGCTATTATGCTTTGAAAAATTTTTCAGTTCTTAACGTGGAGATTTAATAGTGCCAATATTGTAATTTTTAGAATTTATATTAAAAAAAAAAGAGATTACCTTTACAAGCTTAGATATCCTAAGAAGTATGATTGCAACGCATGTAAAAATGCTTTGATGATGGTATTTTTATACTGAAGTTGAAAAAAAGGAACTGTAAAGAAAAAATAATTGGCCTTAAAATCTCTAAAAATATGATATGCTAAAAATAATTATATAAAAGTAAAAGATTGTGTTAGCAACGCATCTATTGCTAACTGATATATAAAAAAATATTTGAATTCATTAAATCATATTAGCACCTTTTCTCTAGATTTTCACTCTTACCCCTTTGGAAAAAAATATTTCTTAGGATTCTGACCTTGCTATGCGTAATCTAGAGAGATCGAGGAAGGAAACATGACATCATTGTTACGACAGGCGTAAAAAAGAACACAACGTAATTCTGTGGGCGGCAATGGAAGCTCATTCCTCTTCCATAGACGGGACTCAAGGGTGGTTCTGTCGTCATGTGACTGTAACAGCGGAATTCTTGTTGCCCGGGTTGAACAAGAATGTTTGGGTCGTGCCTGGACGTGACTAGAGGCAAAGTTTTCATTCGCACACGTTTGTCTTTTAAATCGAGGTGAACTTTGTAGAGGACCAGCGCCAGAGACGCCTTGGCATCCTCCACGCTGTCATGTCCGGTCTCCCTCGAGTGGATACTCGTCTCCAGGTACTTCTGAGCGAGGTTCTTCAGCGAGTGACGAAAGGGGAAGCCCCTCTCGTGCTCGAACACCAGGGAAGTGTCGACAACGTTCGAGTGGCAAAGGTGGAGTCCAAGTAGGTCGTTCTCCAAGCCGTGTCCGATGAGGATGGATTTGGCGTCAAGCAGCTTCAGCAGCGACTCCTGGACGTCCGTCAGCGTGGTCGTGACACCATCCAGGTCCTCCTCCTTCACTCCACTGTACGCAGTGTTGTAGTCCAGGACGGGGTTATCAGGTCTCACTAAGGAATCGTAAACCGTATTGCCGTAAGCCGACACCATGCTCACTCGCACGACTTCCATGCCGATAGTGGTATACACCATCTCGCAGTCCAGTGCAAACACGTTCGGTCCTACATGACGGTTGTGCCTCGCCCGCAGAAACTGCTGTCCGTCCACCGGCCGGAACTCGCAGACGTGGTGGCTGTAGCGGGTGCAGCCTTCCTCTTCGGAGACGCCCTTGCAGCAGCTGTAGAGGCCATTATCCGGACCCCCTAGGAAAGTCCTCTTGCCAGGGTGGTAAGAGCACCCATCCTCGTCAAGCCACCAGTTCTCTTCGAGGAGGGAGACAGGTTTCTTGCAGCGCTTGCACTTCTGCTTGGCCGGGTCGTTGGAGCAGTCAAAGGCCGGGCAAGGAAAGCGCTTGATCTCACTGGAGTCGGGAGTGGCGATAGGGAATCCCGAATCCTTGATGGTGGTGTAGTTGGGTTTGTACTTCTGGATGATCGAGTACAGCTGCAATGGCGTGAGCGGAATGACCTCGTGGTATTTCTGTATGATACCTTCCATGATGAACCTAATACTCTAGGGATGATGTGTCTGTAGATAAGCTCTAGTCAGGTGTATGGGAAGATTCAAGAACTCATCAGAACCTGAAATAATAAAAGGAAAGATATGAGTATAAAAGTTTTAAGTTCCAACAGAGCATCAGATTAAATGGTCTAAGGGGTTTTAAACTGCTACGTAACTGTGTAAATAAATTATTTCAACTACTACTAACTTAATATTATTAGAATTTTTTTTAATTTACCAACTTTTAATGTCATTTAGAAATTCAATATTTTCAATCATTAAATATTTTTCATTTTAAATACAAAATATATATAATAAAGTCAACAGAACAAAATTAAAAAATAATTTTGAGACACTATTTGCTATTCGTAAAGGGTTTTAAGTTGTAATTGACTTATAAATATTAATTAATATTAAATTGATAAGAAATGTTTGTTGTATAGAATGAATTAGATATATTATATATTTAATATCATTAACTACATTGACTATTTATAAAAAATAATTCAAAATGTAAAAAAAAACAATAAATATACAATATTTAGTTTCATTGTAATAAAAAAAATATTGAAAATATTAAAATTTCCACAAAATATTAATTTATTCTATAGATAATAAACATATATTCAAACATGGAAAATTTCAAGCAGATAGATTGAATAGATTTTTTTAATCTTACGGATAGTGGTGAAAATTATAGTTTTGAGAAAAAAGCCTCTAAAGATTGCATATCAGCTGACGTATCTAGCATTATCAGATATGACAGAATATAAATAAACTTCGGATATGCCACATACCTAAACATTGTTTTGACTAGAACTAGGGCTTTAACCCCTTCCGGTAAAATGACGAGTCTAGCTCGTCATTGGTTTTTCATTCCCTACCGCACAATGACGAGCTACACTCGTCATGCGACTAAAGTTACTGTTAAATATGATAATTAATTTAGTTTAAAATTTCTAGTGTACTGAACTTGGCAACACTTTTGTTACTTGTGGAAATCTCAAGTCACTATTGTATATTGTTTACATAGAATTTCTTGATACAAGTCACTGCCAATTTGATGAATCAGAATAAAAGAAAACCTACTAAGAAATGCCGTGTGTGTTACAAGAATCAAATTAGAAGTGAAACTCCCTGGCGGTGTAAACAATTCAGAATTCCTTTGCACTTTGTTTTGAAAAGTACCACTAGCTTGAAGACTATTATCTGTCTACCCTATTAATGTTTTGCTTTGATATTTTCTTAATTTTACCGTTTCTGGTATTATTTAACACTATGTAAAAAGTGGATTTTAATTAAGAATATGTAACAATTGTAAAATGAAACAAGTTTTTTAAATAAAAAATAAATTGTTACTTCATGCACAGTTTTTCATTATTAAATCGCACCGGAAGGGGTTAAACCGAAAACCAGGAAAAATTGTTATTTTGGTAGGAACGAAAACCGGAACTGAACCAAAAATATATCGGTTTATTTCGGTGCGATATATGTTTTGAGTCATTTTGTTACTGTAACCAATATATCAATATTCTCTAATCTAACCGTTTGAGTGCTGCGAAGCGCTATCTCACTTCGCTTGTTATGCGCCAAAAATGCGGAGAAGCGCTATAGCGCTTCTCTTGTTTTGTACCAAAAATGCGGAAACGCTGCTGTTGGTTAGTATAATTTTCACATCTTATTGAGAACGGTTGAATTTGTTCACACAATAGAGTTGTAGATGATAATAGTGTGTCTGTCTTTCTTTTTTTACTCTTTTTCTTTTTTTACCATCCGTTTCGAAATTAATTTCTCTTGATGAGATATAGAGAAAGTATTATAATCATCAGAGAATTTTGATGAATAAAGATATTTTAGACTTTTCATCTGCCTCTAGGTATAATAAATCTTCATATACCTCTAAGTATAATAAAGCGTTTTTTTTAATTATGTGTGTGTGTGGTTTAAAAAAAAGGCTAAATGGGTGAAGTTTGGCAAGTAGTTCTTAGGTCAAAATTATGATTCAAATTGGTTTAATACGTATATTTTTCTTCAAAAGATATGCATAAAAATTACTATGATCGTTCTCAAAATGATGATCTCTATGATCTTTTTCAAACTGCGATTGATAATCGCAGTTTGTATTCATTTTACTCAACTGTGATTTTTAATAATATAAGAATTAAAATAAAATACAGTGGTAAGTTGTAATGCAGTAGAACCATGGATTGTGGTACGGTAGACAAAATGAGCGTATTTTATTTATTTATTTATTTGTAACAAAAAAAAAAACTTTTTGTTCTTGTATAAAAACTAGAAACTGTTTTCTCTTTCTCGACAAGTGTTATACTGATCATTATTGGTACTATAGAGGAAGAATGACTAGCAAGCAAAAATGCCACAGGAAGACTACCAATAACTACAAAGTTTCTTTAGAAAAATTGCCTGGGCGAAACTAGCGACAATGTGATGTATGCAGTAAACAAAAATGGTAATGAAATTAGACGATCCAACTTAATTTGAGCTCTATGTAAAAAAGGAACTCATGGAATTTGGGCAGCAAAAAAAGCTTGTCATAAGTTAGAACAAAGAATATTTTTGTTGGTAAAAATTCTTGTTACATGATAATTAGTGTTAATTATAACCATTTCTATTGTTCTCTAAAAAATTACTACGAATTTCATTCCGCACTATTAGCATATAAGAAAACTCTTCATTCAAACGGTTTACGCAAACCATATAATTATCGTTATTGCATGTACATTTCTTCTCAATTTCCTGTTCACTAGTACTTTTCTGTTTCAGGTTTGCATGAAACTATTTCTAAAAAGCAGAAAAATTGGGAAGAACTTAACGATAATTTTGACGTAGCTAAGAAAACTTTTTATATTATATTTCTAAACGAATTCAACGTGATATCAAATTTCATGCACAGTATCGGGAGACTTTACAGGAGTATGGATATAAACAAATTAATGAGCGTGTACCAGATAATTCTCAGGCAAAAAAAGAAACCATATTTGTAAAGCATCATCTAAAGCAGGTAATGCTTTATAGGGTGATTTACAAATGTGTAAAATTAAAAGTTTTATTGAACCTTTCATATGACGTGTTATGTGCTAGTGCGATAATACGACCTTAACTGAGAGACATTTAGAAACCCGTGCAACGGATATGCCTCTTATAGTAAGTCTATAAACATTTCTGTTCTATCTTTAAAATGCAAATAAATAAATGCTCAAAAAATTTCACTAAAATTGCTGAATTTTCCTTGTTTAGATATCTTGTTTCACTAAAATTGCTGAATTTTAATTGTTTAGATATCTTGTTTCATTAAATTGCTGAATTTCCCTTGTTTAGATATCTTGTTTCACTAAATTTGCTGAATTTTCCTTTATTTGATATCTTGTTTCACTAAAATTGCTGAATTTCCTCTGTTTAGACATCTTCTTTCACTAAAATTGCTGAATTTCCTTTGTTTAGATATCTTGTTTCACTAAAATTGCTGAATTTTCCTTGTTTAGATATCTTGTTGCACTAAAATTGCTGAATTTCCCTTATTTAGATATCTTGTTGCACTAAAATTGCTGAATTTTCCTTGTTTAGATATCTTGTTGCACCAAAATTGCTGAATTTTCCTTGTTTAGATATCTTGTGAGCCCCTAAATAGAACGGAAGAAATGCAAGCAAGTACTGCACTAGTAGACAATGGCAAACTAATAAGAAAAATATGAGGGATGTAATTAAAATAACTATAAATACTAAACCGAGATATTCTTTTTCTGAATACACACTCGTATCGATTAATTTATCCCATTTTTTTTTTCAGAGTAAATAAAACTTTTTGAAGATGAAAAAGAATTAATTTAACTCATCTAAATATCGATGAGAGTTAAATGCTGCAGTTCAAAGAAGAAACAAATTTTCGTTTCGTTAACGTCGTAAAATATTTGCGAATTCTTCGAACAGCATAATGTTCTTCTTAATTTGGTCATAAAGGTGTTTTTATTCTTTAATAAACCACAGCATTTCCTCATTAATTTTTTCAAAATGAGGAAAAACACAAAAAGCTTTTTGATATTTATACAGGACTTATATTTACCTCAGAGATTTCATCTCTTTTGTGAGGTAATGTAGCAGAGACACACAAAATCATTAACAAAATAATAAGGCACTGAACCCATGCAATTGTTTCGCAGCGATCAATAAACGAGTTGCATTA
This sequence comes from Pardosa pseudoannulata, assembly GCA_032207245.1. Taxonomy (NCBI): domain Eukaryota; kingdom Metazoa; phylum Arthropoda; class Arachnida; order Araneae; family Lycosidae; genus Pardosa; species Pardosa pseudoannulata. Next base: position 15,606,444 of record CM063507.1, read on the forward strand.
CCTATTAATGATCTCTCAGTGGTTAAAAAATAACGCTGAGCCAAAAATATTTAGTTCAAAAAAGGAACAAGTTCACGGTTCGTTAAAGATGTAAATTATTTACAAAATCTTGGAACTGCAAAACAAAAATATGTATGTATATATATATATATATATATATATATATATATATACATATATATATATACATTATATATATATATATATATATAATATAACATATATATACATATATATATATACACATATATATATATATATATATATATATATATATATATATATATATATATATATATATATATATATAATATATATATATATATATATATAATATATATATATATATATATATATATATTAGTGGATGAATTTATAATAGTATATCAAATATGAAAAATTAAATAGAAATATTAGTATATAGTTTTAATTTCTTCCCTTTCTATGGTTCGGCATCTACTGATGAAAAAACTAGTTTTTTATTTGTCTGAATTTTTCCAGAATCTATGTATAGACAAGAACATTCAGCTTTGTTTTCCTGTAGTTTATTTTTTTACCCACAAACAAACCATGTTGTTGCATTATGACGTTATTACTTTAATCATCTCATTTAATCATATCTTATTTTAAATTATTTAAATATCGTCTACATTATTTTCAAATGTTTCATCACTGAACTTAGATATTAAGTAAATAATATTCTTTTATATTTGGTTTAAATAATAGATCAGGTACGTATGTGATAATATGAAATCGAATCACCGATTACCTTTTCTTGCAATGAAAATTTTATCAACGGTATTAACAAGAAATTCTATCTACCTTCAAGGTGTATTGGAAATGATAGTTTCATTCCTTTGTTTCCATTAATTATTGTGGAAACAAATTGGGCAGAACTTAACGATAATTCCGAAGTAGCTAAGAAAACTTTGAATTATCTTTCTAAATGAATTCAACTTAATTCCAAACTGCATTCACAGTAACGGGAGACTTTAGAGGCGTATGGAGATAAAAAAAATTAATGAGCGCGCACCAGATAATTCTCAGCCAAAAAACAAACCATTCTTTACTCGCCTCGTAAGGTGCTTTACAATTCTGGAAAATTAAAAGTTTTACTGAACCCGTCATAAGACGGGCTAGGGCGATAAGACCTTAACTGAAAGACATTTAGAAACTCGTGCAACGGATAGGCCTCGTATAGTAAGTCTATAAACATTTCTGTTCTATCTCTAAAAGGAAAATAGATAAATGGAGCAAAGAATTCTAAAATTGCTGAATTTCCCTTGTTTAGAATCTTGTTTCACTAAAATTGCAGAATTTACCTTGTTTAGATATCTTATTTCAATAAAATCGCTGAATTTTCCTTGTTTAGATATCATGTTTCACTAAAAATTAGGAATTTCCCTTGTTTAGAATCTTTTTTCACTAAAATTGATGAATTTCTCTTGTTTAGATACCTTGTTTCACTAAAATTGCTGAATTTTACTTGTTTAGTTATCTTATTTCACTAATATCGCTGAAATTTCCTTGTTTAGATATCTTGTTTCAATAAATTGCTGATTTTTTCTTATTTAGTTATCTAGTTTCAATAAAATCGATGAATTTACCTTGTTTAGATATCTTGTTTGTCTAAAATTGCTGAATTTCCCTTGTTTAGAATCTTGTTTCACTAAAATTGCAGAATTTTAGAATCTTGTTTCACTAAAATTGCTGAATTTCCTATGTTAAGATATCTTGTTTCAGTAAAACTGCTGAATTTTTATTGTTTAGTTATCTAGTATTAATAAATTTGCTGAATTTTCCTTTGTTTAGATATCTTGTTTCACTAAAATTGATGAATTTCTCTTGTTTAGTTATGTTGTTTCACTAAAATTGGTGAACTTTCCTTGTTTACATATCGTGTTTCACTAAAATTGCTGAATTTTCCTTGTTTATATATCTTGTTTCACTAAAATTGCTAAATTTCTCTTGTTCAGAAACTTGTTTCACTAAAATTGCTAAATTTTCCTTGTTTAGATACCTTGTGAGCCCCTAATAGAGTGGGAGAACTGGAAGAAAATAGTGCACTAGAAGACAATGGCTAACTAATAAGAAAAATATAAGGGATTTACTGAAAAGAACTATAAATATTAAACCGAGATATTCTTTTTCTGAATACACACTCGTTTCGATTAATTTATCCGCATTTTCTTTTTCTCAGAGTAAATAAAACTTTTTAAAGATGATAAAGAATTTACTTGATTCATCTAAAAATGAGAGTTAAATACTGCAGTTCAAAGAAGAAACAAATTTTCGGTTCGTTAACGTCGTGGAACAGATGCATTATAGTCGCCGGTCCCGGCCGCCATGTTTTTTTTTGGCGACCAACAGAAAAACGCATGATTTGAAAAGTCGCCAAGTAGAAAAACATGGCGGCGGCGCATAAAAAAAAAAAAAAAAAAAAAAAAAAAAAAAAAAAAAAAAAAACAAGGCGATGGTCTCGTGGCATATTTGAAACACAACATTAACAAAACTAAACTTTAAAAGGAAACAACAGGTTAACAATTTAAAGTATTATTAAAATAAAATTAGCATAATAATCATAATTTTTTACGTTTTCTAAAAAATAAATAACAGATTAGTAATATTTATGATATGTGTCTACAGAGTAAACACAATATATATTATTTTAATAAGCACTAATATTATGGAGAATCTAACATGTGAGGGGGGGGGTCCCCCCTCAACCCCCCTCTTGTGCAAAGAACAAAATAAAAATGTTCCAAACCAATTAACTTAGAATATCCTGATACATTTTAAGTATTTCAAAACCGAAATAACTGCACCCGTCTTAACTAAATCTCAGAAAATGATAAGAACAAAAACAAAATGTTCCAAACCAAAGCATCTTGTTTGGTTTAGACATTTTGATACTTTTTAACAATTTCAAAACCGAAATAACTTACCCGTCGTAACTAAATTAACTAAATCCCAGAAAATGATAAGAACAAAAACAAAATGTTCCAAACTCAAACATCTTATATGATTTAGAATATTTTGATATTTTTTAACAATTTCAAAACCGAAACAATTTTACTTGTCATAACTAAATTAACTAAATTCCAGAAAATGTTAAGAGCAAAAACAAAATGTCCCAAACCAAAGCATCTTGTTTGGTTTAGAATATTTTGATACTTTTTAACAGTTTCAAAACAGAAATAACTTACTCGTCATAACTAAATCCCAGAAAATGATAACAACAAAAACAAAATGTTCCAAACCAAAACTTCTTATTTGATTTAGAATATTTTGATATTTTTTAACAATTTCAAAACCGAT
>CM063507.1:15614761-15654761 GCA_032207245.1 Pardosa pseudoannulata
TGGATACATTATACCTTCCCGACCAAGTTCCTTGAGTTTCTGGCGAGTCACTACAGACGTGTGTGGCCTGGCGTTGTACTGATGGAACACAACACCTCTTCTGTTGGCCAATTCTGGTCAATCGCTAGCTTCTAACGGTCCAGTTGTTGACGGTAGAGATATGAATTTAGGGTTTGGTCATATGGAAGCAACTCATAATAAATGATCCAAATCCAGTCCCCCGAAATACACAGTAGAACCTTCCTGGCCGTCAGTCTTGTTTTACCCACCGTTAGAGTTGTTTCACTGCGCTTTGACCACGATCGCTTTCTCACAATATTGTCGTATTTGACCCATTTCTCAACCTCAGTCATGATTTTTTTTAAAATGTTTAGATTTCACTCCGTTTGGCTAAGGCTTCGGAGACGGAAATTCGATCCATCCTGATTTTTGGTGTTCATTGGTGTGGCACCCAAACATCGAGCTTCTTTTTCAACCCAACTTTGAGAAAATGGTTTAAAACTGTTTAATGGTCGATCTTTAGCTCTTGGGCGATACTGCGACTACTAACATGCAACTTCGACAACATGCATTACATATATATATATATACATATATATATATATATATATATATATATACATATATATATACATATATATATATATACATATACATATATATATATACATACATATATATATACATATATATATATATTATATATATATATATATATACATATATATATATATACATACATATATATATAAGTATTAACTCACAAGGATTTGACTGAAGTTATTCTCGCTTCCAACTTCAATGTTTTTAGGAGACAAGGTCAAGTGCAATTTGGGGAAAAACTGCATTCCCCATACTTTATCCAAGAACAGTTTGAGGTTACAGGTACAAAAAAGTAAAAAGTAAACAAAATGATCAGTTGCACAGTATTGAAAAACAAATTTGGGGAAATTTAAATAGTTGATGTTGCAAAAAGAGTTGATTTTGGCCGAAGGTTTTTTTTTTCATTTATACAAATAATTTCAGGGTGCATATACTATTTAACGAGAATAATAATAGAATGTGTATACAACTTTTAGCATTACTATGTTAATTCAAGATAATCATTAAAAGATAAATGTAATCTAATAGATGCACACTAGTTCTATCACAGATTTTCTATACTCATTACATTCTATACACTATACATTTGCATCTTCTATTTTTTTTATATGTAAACATTTGAATCATAATGTTTAAAATCAAATTTATTGTACATTTATTAATAGTCTCTACTTATCTATACCATTTTCAACATGAAAATATTTTATTTACCGCCTTTATTTATATAATAGTATTTTTGTAATAGACCGTATTTTCCCAAACTACCCGTATTTTCTTCTAAGTATAAAAGTAGGGCTCCTAAGCAAATGTTTTTTTATTCACCGAGAAAACAAAATCCAGAAAAAAGAAAAATAAATAAACATCGCGATTTATATTTATTTTAAATTTAATTAAAGTTTATTCAAATCTTAATCACTATTATTTTATGAAAATCTGCTTTAAAAATGCATGTAAAAACGGATTTAAAAAAGAAATGTTTTTAGAAGTAAATATGGTAAGGTGCAATGTTTTTTAATTGTTTTAATTATTTTTCGATATATATTCTGCAAACTAGTGTAAACCATTTAGATGGCATTTAGTGAAATCAATGTTCCGAAACAAAAGCAACTATAATTTCCCACATTGTCTTTGGAAAGTAAAATATAAACGATTTTAGAAATATTATTGGTGGCATCAGTCTTCCAGAATTTATGGTAGAAATCTATTTACAAACTACGCTTCTGGGAATTTACAAATTGTTAATTATTGTTACTGTTTTAATGACCAGTGCTGAAGCTGATAGATGTTTTTCAACTGCCATTAATGTTCTACAATTTATGCTAGAAAACAATTTGCTGACTGCCTTTCCGAGATTTTACAAAATGTTGCTAATTATTGTTATTTTAATGACCACTGCTGAACCTGATATATGCTTCTTAACTGACTTTAGTTTTATAGAATTTATAATAGAAAACAATTTGCTGACTACATTTCTGAGACTTTTCAAAATGTTGCTAGTTATTTTTAATATTTTACAATCCACTGTTGAAGCTGATAGATGATTCTCACCTGCCATTTGTGTTCTACAATTTATGTTAGAAAACAATTTGCTGACTAAGTTTCCGAGACTTTACAAAATGTTGCTAATTACTGTTATTTTAATGACACTGCTGAAGATGACATATGATTCTCATCTGCATTTAGTTTTGTACAATTTATAATAGAAAACAATTTGCTGGCTACCTTTCCGAGACTTTAGAAAATGTTACTAATTATAGTTAATATTTTACAGTTTACTTCTGAAGCTGATAAATGCTTCTCAACTGCCATTAGTGTTTTACAATTTATGACAGTAAATAATTTACAGACGATGTTTCTGAGACTTTACAAATTGTTGCTAATTATTGTTACTATTTTAAAGACTAATATTGAAGCTGATATATGCTTCTCAACTGCCTTTAGTTTTATGCATTTTATAATAGAAAAAAATAATAGATGACGTTTCCGAGACATTATAAATTATTGTTAATTATTATCAATTTAATGACCACTGCTAAAGCTGATATATGCTGCTCAACTGCCTTTAGTTTTATACAATTTATAATAGAAAAAAATTACTGACTACGCTTCCGGGATTTTACAAAATGTTGCTAATTATTGTTAATATTTTACAATCCACTTCTGAAGCTGATAGATGCTTCTCAACTGTCATTAGTGTTCTACAATTTATGTTAGAAAACAATTTACAGATGACGTTTCCGAGACTTTATAAATGGTTGCTAATTATTGTTACTATTTTAAAGACCACTACTGATGCTGATATATGCTTCTCAACTGCCTTTAGTTTTATACAATTTATAATAGAAAACAATTTCTTGACAACGTTTCCAAGACTTTACAAAATGTTGCTAATTATTGTTAATATTTTACAGTCCACTTCTGAATATGACAGATGCTTCTCAACTGCAATTATTTTTCTACAATTTATGACAGAAAATAATTTAAGGACGACGTTTCTGAGATATTACAAATTGTTGCTAATTATTGTTATTATTTAAAAGACTAATGCTGAAGCTGATATATGTTTCTCAGCTGCCATTAGTGTTCTACAATTTATGTTAGAAAAAATTTACAGATGACGGTTCTAAAACATTATAAATTGTTTCTAATTATTATTATTTTAATGACCACTTCTAAAGCTGATGTATGCTTCTCAACTGCCTTTAGTTTTATACAATTTATAATACAAAAACATGCTGACTACGCTTCCGGGATTTTACAAAATGTTGTTAATTATTGTTAATATTTTACAATCCACTTCTGAAACTGACAGATGCTTCTCAACTGCAATTAGTGTTCTGCAATTTATGACAGAAAACAATTTACAGACGACGTTTCCGTGACTTAAAAAATGTTGCTAAATATTGTTAATATTTTAAAGTCCACTTCTGAAGCTGATAGATGCTTCTCAACTAGCATTAGTTTTCTACAATTTATGTTAGAAAACAATTTACAGATGACGTTTTCGAGACTTTAAAAATTGTTGCTAATTATTGTTACTATTTTAAAGACCAGTTCATAAGCTAATATATGCTTCTCAACTGCCTTTAGTTTTATGCAATTTATAATAGAAAACAATTTGCTGACTACGTTTCCGGAACTTCAGAAATGTTGCTAATTATTGTTAATATTTTGCAGTCCACTTATGAAGCTGATAGATGCATCTCAACTCCAATTGTTGTTCTACAATTTATGACAGAAAACAATTTATAGACGACGTTTCTGAGACTTTACAAATCGTTGCTAATTATTGTTACTATTTTAAAGACCAATGCTGAAGCTAATATATGCTTCTCAACTGCCATTAGTGTTCTACAATTTATGACAGCAAACAATTTACAGATGACGTTTCCGAGACATTATAAATTATTGTTAATTATTATCAATTTAATGACCACTGCTAAAGCTGATATATGCTGCTCAACTGCCTTTAGTTTTATACAATTTATAATAGAAAAAAATTACTGACTACGCTTCCGGGATTTTACAAAATGTTGCTAATTATCGTTAATATTTTACAATCCACTTCTGAAGCTGACAGATGCTTCTCAACTGCAATTAGTGTTCTACAATTTATGTTAGAAAACAATTTACAGACGACGTTTCCGTGACTTTACAAAATGTTGCTAAATATTGTTAATATTTTAAAGTCCACTTCTGACGCTGATAGATGCTTCTCAACTGCCATTAGTGTTCTACAATTTATGTTAGAAAACTATTTACAGATGATGTTTCCGAGACTCTATAAATAGTTGCTAATTATTATTATTTTAATGACCAGTACTGATGCTGATATATGCTTCTCAACTGTCTTTAGTTTATGATAGAAAACAATTTGCTGACTACGTTTCCGGGACTTCACAAAATGTTGCTAATTATTGTTAATATTTTACAGTCTACTTCTGAAGCTGTTAGATGCTTCTCAACTGCAATTAGTGTTCTACAATTTATGACAGAAAACAATTTACAGACGACGTTTCTGAGACTTTACAAATTGTTGCTAATTATTGTTACTATTTTAATGACCACTGCTGAAGCCGAGAGATGCTCTCAAATCTTCTTGAAAATTTTTCAAGTAGAGAGATATTAAAGAATCATTAAAAGTTTGGATAAACTATATGCTATACCCATGTTCTCAATTGAAAAAAAAAAGAAAAATTTTAATAGTCATATCTAAGTATAATGAAAAGGTTATTGAACTGTTTGCCTTAAAACAAGACAGACCATTGGGTTTAATTTGCAAAAAATGTACTTTAGATTTCTTTTATTCCACAACAATTGTTATTTTAATGAGTAATTTTTAACGATAAATATATTCTTATTAAGAAACCTACATATTATTAATTCCAAAAGTATGTTATTAAATGCACTTTTAAAGTAAAACAATAAATATTTCAGTGGAAAGTCTTTCCAATAATCATCAATTTTAAAACTATAAAATTGATATGAAACTTAAAATATTTGTATCAATTTGACAATTTTAAATTTTATATGATATTTACAAGTTTTTGAAATACAATTTATTTTACATTGAAATATTTGAAACATTTAGACATTGAAATATTTAAAATATTTGAAATTTTTAATCATTGAAGCATTGTGGCGTTGGAGTCGCGCTTCGAGTTCCCACGACACAGGTCCAAGGTTCGATCCCCGTACTGGGCAAGGTTGACTCAGCCTTTCATCCCTTCAGTGGGTCGACAAACTGAGGATCAAGCATGCTTGAAAATTAAACGCTGGGGGTTCCGCGTAAGGTTGACCACCAAACCGTAACATGTATTTCACACCTCAGGGCCCATAGTCTCGGAAACGGAGATTGGCACCGTCGGCCTTGGTCACCTAGGAACTGTTAGGTCTAGGAATTTAGTTTATTTTATTTATACATATTTTATCATTTTAATGAAATTGAGAAATAAAACTATGAATTCATACGGAAGTTTGCCAATTTTCAAAGAATAAGCAATTTTTGCACACGTTGTAGAGAAAATTTGTATTTACGGCAACTGTTTTTAAGGCATTCTAAATAGTAAATTTTAATAATTATAAAATAATTTAAATTAAGATTGTTTAAAAACCAGGTTAAAATTATGAAGTTGGTATAAAATTTCAATGAAATTTATTTTAATTATCAATATATAAGCAATTCAATATTTAAACTAGAAAATACTAAAATAATATTTATACATATTTTCATTATTTTAGTGATTTAGTTTGGTTTGGTTTGGTTTTTTTTTTTTTTTTTTTCCCAGTGCTACGGTCTATTTTTTGCAACATGAGAGCTAATGAGACGTGGAAATAGAATTGAAATAGAAATAGAATTGTGAATTCATACGATAGTTTGCTAATTAAAAAAAAAGGAGTTTTTGCTCGTGTTTTAGAAAAAATTTGTATTTACGGCAACTGTTCTTAAGACATTCTGAATAATCAATTTTAATAATTATAAAATAATTTAAAATAAGATTGTTTAAAAACCAGGTTAAAACTATGAAGTTGGTATGCAATTTCAATGAAAGTTATTTTGATTTTCAATATACAGGCAATACAATATTTAAATTAGAAAGTACTAAAATAATATTTATACATATTTTCACTATTTTAGAGAAAATGAGACATAAGATTATGAATTCACACGAAAGTTTGCTAGCTAATTTTCAAAGAATAAGCAATTTTTTGCACACGTTTTATAGAAAATTTGTATTTACGGCAACTGTTCTTAAGACATTTTGAATGATCAATTTTAATAATTATAAAATAATTTAAAATAAAATTGTCTAAAAATTAGGTTAAAATTATGAAGTTGGTATGAAATTTCAATGAAAGATATTTTAATTATCAATATATAGGCAATTCAATATTTAAACTAGAAAATACTAAAAAATAATATTTATACATTTTTTCACTATTTTAGAGAAAAGGAGAAATAAAATTATGAATTCATACGAAAGTTTGCTAATTTTCAAAGAATAAGCAATTTTTGCACACGTTTTAGAGAAAATTTGTATTTACGGCAACTGTTCTTAAGACATTCTAAATAATAAATTTTAATAATTATAAAATAATTTAAAATAATATTGTTTAAAAACCAGGTTAAAACTATGAAGTTGGTATGCAATTTCAATGATAGTTATTTTGATTTGCAATATTAAGGCAATACCATATTCAAACTAGAAAATACTAAAATAATATTTATACATATTTTCAATATATATTTTTATTTATTTATTTATTTTTTTTGAGTGCTACGGTCTACTTTTTGCAACACGAGGGCTAATGAGACGTGGAAATAGAATTGAAATAGAAATAAAATTGTGAATTCGTACAATAGTTTAGTAATTTTCAAAAAATTAGCAGTTCTTGCTCATGTTTTAGAAAAAATTTGTATTTACGGCAACTGTTCTTAAGACATTCTGAATAATCAATTTTAATAATTATAAAATAATTTAAATTAAGATTGTTTAAAAATTAGGTTAAAACTATGAAGTTGGTATGAAATTTCAATGAAAGATATTTTAATTATTAATATGTAGGCAATTCAATATTTAAACTAGAAAATACTAAAAAATAATATTTATACATTTTTTCACTATTTTAGAGAAAAGGAGAAATAAAATTATGAATTCAAACGAAAGTTTGCTAATTTTTAAAGAATAAGCAATTTTTTAACATGTTTTAGAGCAAATTTGTATTTACGGCAACTGTTCTTAAGACAATCTAAATAATATATTTTAATAATTATAAAATAATTTAATGTAGAATTGTTTAAAAATCAGGTTAAAATTATGAAGTTGGTATGAAATTTCAATGAAAGTTATTTTGATTATCAATATATAAGCAATTCAATATTTAAACTAGAAAGTACTAAAATGATATTTATACATATTTCCATATTTTAATGAAATTGAAAAATAAAATCATGAATTCATACGAAAGTTTGCTAAATTCAAAGAATAAGAAATTTTTGCACACGTTTTAGAGAAAATTTGTATTTACTGCAACTGTTCTTAAGACATTCTAAATAATAAATTTTAATAATTATAAAATAATTTAAAATAAGATTGTTTAAAAATTAGGTTAAAACTATGAATTTGGTATGAAATTTCAATGAAAGATATTTTAATTATCAATATATAGACAATTCAATATTTAAACTAGAAAATACTAAAAAATAATATTTATACATATTTTTAGTATTTAGTGAAAAGGAGAAATAAAATTGTGAATTCATACAAAAGTTTGCTAGTTTTCAAAGAATAAGCAGTTTTTGTACACGTGTTAGAGAAAATTTGTATTTACGGCAACAGTTCTTAAGACAATCTAAATAAAAAATTTTAATAATTATAAAATAATTTAAAATAAGATTGTTTAAAAACCAGGTTAAAACTATGAAGTTGGTATGCAATTTCAATGAAAGTTATTTTGATTTGCAATATTAAGGCAATACAATATTCAAACTAGAAAATACTAAAATAATATTTATACATATTTTTAATATATATTTCTTATTTATTTATTTATTTTTTGAGTGCTACGGTCTACTTTTTGCAACACGAGGGCTAATGAGACGTGGAAATAGAATTGAAATAGAAATAGAATTGTGAATTCGTACGATAGTTTAGTAATTTTCAAAAAATTAGCATTTTTTGCTTATGTTTTAGAAAAAAATTTATATTTACGGCAACTGTTCTTAAGACATTCTGAATAATCAATTTTAATAATTATAAAATAATTTAAAATAAGATTGTTTAAAAATTAGGTTAAAACTATGGGGTTCGTATGAAATTTCAATGAAAAATATTTTAATTATCGATATATAAGCAATTCAATATTTAAACTAGAAAATACTAAAATAATATTTATACATATTTTCACTATTTTAGTGATTTGGTTTGGTTTGGTTTGGTTTATTTTTTTTTTTTTGAGTGCTACGGTCTATTTTTTGCAACATGAGAGCTAATGGACGTGGAAATAGAATTGAAATAGAAATAGAATTGTGAATACATACGATAGTTTGCTAATTTTCAAAAAATAAGCAGTTTTTGCTCACGTTTTAGAAAAAATTTGTATTTACGGCAACTGTTCTTAAGACATTCTAAATAATAAATTTTAATAATTATAAAATAATTTAAAATAAGATTGTTTAAAAATTAGGTTAAAACTATGACTTTAGTATGAAATTTCAATGAAAGATATTTTAATTATCAATATATAGGCAAGTCAATATTTAAACTACAAAATACTAAAAAATAATATTTATATATTTTTTCACTATTTTAGTGAAAAGGAGAAATAAAATTATGAATTCATACCAAAGGTTGCTAATTTTTAATAAATAAGCATATTTGAACACGTTTTAGAGCAAATTTGTATTTACGGCAACTGTTCTTAAGACAATCTAAATAATAAATTTTAATAATTATAAAATAATTTAAAATAAGATTGTTTAAAAACCAGGTTAAAACTATGAAGTTGGTATGCAATTTCAATGAAAGTTATTTTGATTTGCAATATTAAGGCAATACAATATTCAAACTAGAAAATACTAAAATAATATTTATACATATTTTCAATATATATTTTTATTTATTTTTTTATTTTTTGAGTGCTACGGTCTACTTTTTGCAACAGGAGGGCTAATGAGACGTGGAAATAGAATTGAAATAGAAATAGAATTGTGAATTCATACGAAAGTTTGCTAATTTTCAAAGAATAAGCAATTTTTGCACACTTGTTAGAGAAAATTTGTATTTACGGCAACTGTTCTTAAGACATTCTGAATGATCAATTTTAATAATTATAAAATAATTTAAAATAAGATTGTCTAAAAATTAGGTTAAAATTATGAAGTTGGTATGAAATTTCAATGAAAGTTATTTTGATTATCAATATATAGGTAATTCAATATTTAAACTAGAAAACACTAAAATAATATTTATACATATTTTCAATATTTTAATGAAATTGAGAAATAAAATTATGAATTCATACAAAAGTTTGCTAATTTTCAAAGAATAAGCAATTTTTGCACACGTTTTAGTGAAAATTTGTTTTTAAGGCAACTGTTCTCAAGACATTCTGAAAAATAAATTTTAATAATTATAAATTAATTTAAAATAAGATTGTTTAAAAATGAGGTTAAAACTATGAAGTTGGTATAAAATTCAATGAAAGTTATTTTAATTATCAATATATAAGCAATTCAATATTTAAACTGGAAAATACTAAAATAATATTTATACATATTTTCACTATTTTAGTGAAAAGTAGAAATAAAATTATGAATTCATTGTTCATAAAGTTTGCTAATTCAAAGAATATAATTTTTGCACGTTTTAGAAAAATTGAATCGTGCAATCTTCTATTTCTTTTAAAATATAATAATTTAAATTTTAAAAAATATTTTTTTAAAAAATTTATATTTCTTAGAATTAAAATTATTAATTAAAATAAATTAATATTTAAACATAAAGATAAAATTTTATTAATAATATTTCAATTTAATATTTTTTAGAAATAAAAATAATAAATTTTTAAAGAAAAAATTAAATATTTTTTAATTTTTTTTTTTTATTTTTATAATTATTTTATTATTTTTTTTGTTTTCTTTTTTGTTTTAAATATTTTTTTAAAATATAATTTCTTTTTAAAATTTTTAAAATAATATAAAATATTTATTAATTTTTTTTTTTTTATTTTTTTTTTTTTTTAATATATTATTTAATAATTTATTTTGTTTTTATTTTTTTTTTTTTTTTTTTTTTTATTTTTTTTTAAAAAATAAAAATTTTAATAAAAAAAATTTTTTATTTATTTTTAATTTTAATTTTTTTATAATTATTTTTTTATAATAATTTTAAAATTTTATTAAATAAAAAATTTTTTATTATTTTCTATCTTTTTTTATAGAATTTTTATTCTTTTCGATTTTTTTCTATTTCTTTTTTTTATATTTTTTCAACTCTTATATCCTTTTCTTTTTTTTTGCCAAAAGTTTTTTAAGACACGATCCTTATTTTCTTTTTAATTCTAATTTAGTTTTTTTCAAACTTTTATTTTTTTATTTAATTTTTTTTTATGTATATTTTACTATTTTTCATAAATAACATTTTAATTTTAATAATTTAAATTATTAATTATTTTTTTTATTGTTTTATTATATTGTATATATTCATTTATATTATAAATAATTTATATTTATAATAATTTTTTAATATATTTATATTAATTTATTTATTTTATTTATTTTATTTATATTAATAATTATTTTTATATTAAAATTATATATTATATTAATAATTTTTTTTATATATTAAATTGTTATTAAAATTTATATTTATATTTTTATTATTTTATTTTATTTTTATGTTGTTTAAATATTAATTATATTTTTATATTTTAATAATTTAAAAAAAATTTATATTTATATTATTAAAAAATTATATTTTTATTTATTATAAATTAATAAAATTTTATATTTTATATTTAATTAAATATTTAATTATAAAATTATATATTATATATTAATTAAATTATATATTAATTATAAAATTATATATTATATATTAATTTATATATGTAATAAATTAATATAAATAAATCATTATATTTTAGATATATTATATATCTCCACAAGATATATTTGAAATCCTTCTGAATTTTAGCTAATAATATATTTTGTTTTTTAAAAATCTTTATCACAATTATCATTTCCACAATTCCTTCTAGATTCAGAGTTAGTTTTGTTTTTGAAGGTAACGATATTACCTGAGTAAAGCGGAAGTACCAATTTTTGGTTGGAAACAATGTTGCTACTTAAAAGACAAGCAAAGAAATTTGGTTTGTATTTAATTCGTCAAAATTAATGTAACTAAAAAATCAGGTAATTTCTGCTAAATATAATAGTTTTGGGTTACCGCACTCCATCCTATTTCGTGATAAAATTATTTTATTTATTAACTGATTTATTAAAGTATTATAAAAAGATTAAGAAACGATGTAATTGAAACGTAAAAATTCAAAGAATAATGCAGTTGTAAAGAATACTTTTTACAGCATATCATTTTTATAAAATGTTCGCCATAAAAAGATTCTTCTCACCAAATTTTAATTGACTTATGAAGACAAATTTTGGTTGAAAACAATCCAGCTGTTAAATAGCGAAACAAAGAAATTGTTTCGTATTTCAACAATGGGAAGAAAAGTGACTAAAAAAGCGGGTAATTGGTACTAAATAAAATAATTTTTTGTTTGCACATTAACAAAATTCCGTAATAAAAGTAATTTATTACCCACTTTATTGAAGTATTATAAAGCTCTATATTTGAAATATAGATATGAAAAGAATACTGCAGTTGTAAAAAATAATTTTTACACAGTATTGTTCTTAAAAAGTGTTAGCCATAAAAAGACTCATCTATCCAAATTTTTATCGTCTTATGATCAACAAATTTTGATTAAAAGCAATCTAGTTGTTAAAAAGCGAGATAAAGAAATGGTTTTGTGTTTAAATAATGAAATCTAAAGTAACTAAAAAGCAGGTAATTGGAATTGAATATAATAGATTTTGGTTTGTGTATTCAACAAATTTCCATGATAAAATTATTTTATTTACTAATTAATTTATTGAAGTGTTATAAAACGGTTAAAAGCGCTGTATTTGAAATGTAGATATACAAAGAATAATGCAGTTGTAAAAAATAATTTTTACAGCATATTATTCTTAAAAAGTTTTCGCCATAAAAGATTCAGCTATCTAAATTTTTATTGTCTTATGAACATCAAATTTTGAGTAAAAACAATCTAGCTGTTAAAGAGCGAAACAAAGAAATTGCTTTGTGTTAAAATAATGAAATATATGTTATTATGAAATATATATTAATTATGTGTTTAAAACGATTATAGAACGTTTTATTTGAAATATAGATATGCAAAGAATAATGCAGTTGTAAAAAATACTTTTTAATGCATATTATTCTTAAAAAGTGTTAGCCATAAAAAGATTTATCTATCCTAATTTTTATTGTTTTATGATCATCAAATTTAATTAAAATCAATCTAACTGTTAAAAAGCGAAACAAAGAAATTGTTTTGTGTTTAAATAGTAAAATCTAAAGTAACTAAAAAGCAGGTAATTGGTACTAAATATAATAATTTTTGGTTTGCGCATTAACAAAATTCCGTGATAAAAATATTTTATTTATTAACCAATTTATTGAAGTGTTATAAAACGTTTAAAAAGAGCTTCATTTGAAATGTAGATATGAAAAGAATAATGCAATTGTAAAAAATAATTTTTATAGCGTATTATATTTTATAAAATGTTCGCCATAAAATATTCATCTCACCAAATTTTTATCACCTTATAAACACCAAATTTTGGTTGCAAACAATCTAGCTGTTAAATAGTTAAAAAAGAAATTTTTTGTGCTCAAATAATGAAATCTAAAGTAACTAAATAGCAAGTAATTGGTACTGAATATAATAATTTTTGGTTTGCGCATTCACAAAATTCCGTGATAAAAATATTTTATTTACTAATCGATTTATTGAAGTGTTATAAAACGATTAAAAAGTGCTGTATTTGAAATGTAGATGTGCAAAGAATCATGCAGTTGAAAAAATAATTTTTACAGCCTATTATTCTTAAAAAGTGTTCGACATAAAAAGATCCTTCTATCCAAACTTTTATCTTCTTATGATCATCAAATTTTGATTAAAATCAATCAAGTTGTTAAAAAGCGAAACAAAGAAACTGCTTTGTGTTTAAATAGTAAAATCTAAAGTAACTAAAAAGCAGGTAATTGGTACGAAATATAATGATTTTTGGTTTGCACACTCAATAAAATTACCTGAAAAATTTATTTTACTTATTGACCGATTTATCGAAGTGTTATAAGACGATTAAAAAGCACTGTATTTGAAATGTAGATAAGCAAAGAATAATACAGTTGTAAAACAAATTTTACAGCATATTATTCTTAAAAATTGTTCGACATAAAAAGATTCATCTACTCAAATTTTTATCGTCTTGTGAACATCAAATTTTGATTAAAAAAATTTAGCTGTTAAAGAGCAAAACAAAGAAATTGCTTTGATTAAATAATTAAATTTAATGTAAATAGAAAGCAGGCAATTGGTACTGAAAATAAGAGTTTTTGGGTTTGCACACTCGACAAAATTCCCTAAAAAATTATTTTATTTATTAACCTATTTATTGAAGTGTTATACAACAGTTAAAAAGTGCTGTATTTGAAATGTAGATAAGTAAAAAGAATAATGCAGCTGAAAAAATAATTTTTACAGCATATTATTCTTAAAAATTGTTCGACATAAAAAGATTCATCTACTCAAATTTTTATCGTCTTGTGAACATCAAATTTTGATTAAAAAAATTTAGCTGTTAAAGAGCAAAACAAAGAAATTGCTTTGATTAAATAATTAAATTTAAAGTAACTAAAAGGCAGGTAATTGGTACTGAAAATAATAGTTTTTGGTTTGCACACTTAACAAAATTCCCTGAAAAAATTATTTTATTTACTAACGGATTTAATGAAGTGTTGTAAAACGATTAAAAAGCCCTGTATTTGAAATGTAGATATGAAAAGAATAATGCAGTTGTAAAAAATAATTTTTATAGCGTATGATATTTTATAAAATGTTCGACATAAAAATATTCATCTCACCAAATTTTTATCACCTTAAAAAGATCAAAAATTTTGGTCGCAAACAACCTAGCTGTAAAATAGCAAAACAAAGAAATTTTTTTATGTTTAAATAATGAAATCTAAAGTAACTAAATAGCAGGTAATTGGTACTGAATATAATAATTTTTGGTTTGCGCATTCACAAAATTCCGTGATAAAAATATTTTATTTACTAATCGATTTATTGAAGTGTTATAAAACGATTAAAAAGTGCTGTATTTGAAATGTAGATGTGCAAAGAATCATGCAGTTGAAAAAATAATTTTTACAGCCTATTATTCTTAAAAAGTGTTCGACATAAAAAGATCCTTCTATCCAAACTTTTATCTTCTTATGATCTTCAAATTTTGATTAAAATCAATCTAGCTGTTAAAAAAAGCGAAACAAAGAAATTGCTTTGTGTTTAAATAGTAAAATCTAAAGTAACTAAAAAGCAGGTAATTGATACGGAATATAATGATTTTTGGTTTGCACACTCAATAAAATTCCCTGAAAAATTTATTTTACTTATTGACCGATTTATCGAAGTGTTATAAGACGATTAAAAAGTACCGTATTTGAAATGTAGATAAGCAAAGAATAATACAGTTGTAAAAAAAAAATTTTACAGCATATTATTCTTAAAAAGTGTTCGCCATAAAAAAAATTCAGCTATCTAAATTTTTATTGTCTTATGATCATCAAATTTTGATTAGAAACAATGCAGCTGTTAAAAAGCGAAACAAAGAAATTGTTTTGTGTTTAAATAGTAAAATATAAAGTAATAAAAAAGCAAGTAATTGGTACTAAATATATTAGTTTTGGAAAGCAATTCCCCGATAAAATTATTTTATTTATTAACCGATTTAATGAAGTGTTATAAAACGATTAAAAAGCGCTGTATTTGAAATATAGATATGCAAAGAAAAATGCAGTTAAAAAATTAATTTTTACAGCATATCATTTTAATAAAATGTTCGCCATAAAAAGATTCATATCACCAAATTTTTATTGCCTTATAAAGACCAAATCTATTTGTTAAAAAGCTATAGAAAGAAATTAATTTGTGTTTAAATAGTGAAATCTAAAGCAAATTAAAAGCAGATAATTGGTACTGAATATAAATAGTTTTTGGTTTGTGCACTCAACAAAATTCCATGATAAAATTGTATTAGTTACTAACACATTTACTGAAGTGGTATAAAATGATTAAAAAGCACTGTATTTGAAATATAGATATGAAAAGAATAATGCAGTTATAAAAAATAATTTTTACAGAGTACTGTTCTTAAGAAGTGTTAGCCATAAAAAGATTCATCTATACAAATTTTTATCATCTTATGATAATCAAATTTTTATTAAAATCAATCTAGATATTAATAAGCGAAACAAAGAAATTGCTTTGCATTTAAATAATGAAATCTTAAGTAACTAAAAACGCAGGTAAATGGCACTGAATATAATAATTTTTGCGAATATAAAAATTCTGCGCAGTCAAGAAAAGTTCCGTGATAGAATTATTTTATTTACCAACTGATTTATGAAAAGTATTATAAAAAAGTTAAAAAATACTATAATTGAAACATAAATATACAAAAAATAATGCAGTTGTATAAAATATGTCTTGCAGCATACCATTTTTAAAAAATGTTCGCCACAGAAAGATTCATCTCTTCAAATTTTTATCGTCTCGCAAAGATCAAATTTAGTTAAGTACAATGTAGCTATTAAAAAGCGAAGCAAATATATTATTTTTTATTTAAATAATGAAACTTAAAGTAACTAAAAAAAATCAGGTAATTATTACTAAATATATTAGTTTTTCCGCACTCAACAAAATAAACTAAAAAAAATGCATGTATTTGGCACTAATTTAATAATTTTTGGAGTGCGCACTCAACAAAATTCCGTGATAGAATTATTTTTATTATTAACTAATTTATTAAAGTATTATAAAAAGATAAAAAACACTATATAATTGAAACATAAATATACAAAGAATAATGCAGTTGTAAAAAATGAGTCTTACAGCATACCATTTTTAAAAAGTGTTCGCCACAGAAAGAATTATTTCTCCAAATTTTGGTTAAAAATTATCCAATTTTTAAAGCGAAACAAAGAAATTCTTTTCATTTAAATAACGAAAACTTCCATATTTGAACTCTAATTTAATTGCAACAAATAAAAAAGAATCCCATTTGATTAATTTATCTGATAAGGCTATCCGGATTCGTTAATTAAATCATCTACACTCTTCTCTTTAACAACGCTTTATTGATTTCTTTCATAAATCAGAGCTGATGGTTAATCTGTAAATGGTTGTTTACGAGAATAGCACCCGCAGAGTGCTGGTCATAAATCAAAACAGTCGTTAATCAGAGTTATGTTGAAGATTCCGCAGCATTTTATCCAGATTATTTACAAGGTTTTTGCTGGTCATCTACTGCAAATAAACAACTTTTGAGAGTTTTATATGAGTAATATATAATTATGAAAGAATGTTAAGTAAAAGTAAGAATTTATAGCTTATTAATCGAAAAACATTCTAAATTTGACTTGCAGTGTGTTGGATATGAGCTGTAGAGTACTGCTTAATTGAAAAAGTCTTTTGTGTGATTTAAGTTGAAAACTAAAGAAATCGAGAATTTATTTTCAAACAGAACAAGTATTTATTCACTAGCATATAGCCCGTCATATGTCGGGATCAGTAAAATGTTTAATTTTCCAAAACTGTAAAGTACTTTATGAGGCACGTAGAAAAATGGTTTGTTTTTTGGCTGAGAATTATCTTGCAACAAAAAATAATCGATGATTAAATTTAAAATTATCGCATATGTACCTAATCTATTATTTAAGTCAAATATAAAAGAAAATTATTTACTTAATGTCTAAGTTCAATGATAACACGTATGAAAATAAGGCATAATTTAAATAATTTAAAATAAGAAACGTTTAAAAGAGATAGTTAAAGGAAGATGGTTAAATTTAATCGTCTGCTCTTATCAGGGGAAAATAGGAGTTGAAATAATGGCATTAAAAGCTAGAAAAGGGGAAAAGGGGTGGATTTCGAATGTTTTAAAGACGACAATATTCTTTGCTGTTATATGAAGCATATTTATACCAATGTATTGTAAAATCAGATAGATTAGGAGAAGATAAACATTACTCGCTTTGAATTTTGGTAACTATAGATGCCTCTATCCATTCCAGGTCCAACCGATTCATAAATTGGAGGACAGACGGACAGATAACTTAGGCTATCATTATATAGGGGATTATACTTGCATGATAATAAATAGAAACGTTTACCAGCTTCTACAAAAAACTACTAAATCTACAACAATGCTAACACATTATCCTCTTGTTAAAAAATGCAACAGCACTATTTATACAATAACTAGCTGCTTCGTACCCAGCCTTCGGTCTGGGTAATAAATGTATTCCAATAAAGTTTTGGAAGCAATACTATAGATTAACACATTCATAAGAAAAATTAATCTCGTGTGATGCAGAATGTTAACAAATATGATAGTTTATTAGCAACTGAATGTCCAACAAATGTACTGTTTTGCCCATGAGCCGCTGAATAATAATTCCAAATGCCATGACTTACCTTACTGTAGGAATCGAATTTTAACATATTGTGAATAGTAATATATATGAACTGTTTTGAATGTGATAATTCCTTTCACAAATTCTATTTATTAATAAAAATTTGTATAAACATTTTTTAAATAAGTATAAATTGCAAGAAAATGTAATTTATTACGTTCCCTTTTTTACACTCCCTTTTTTCAGTGCATAGAATAGAAGTTCTTTTTACGATATGCTAAAGCACAAAAATGCCCAAAAATGATTCGTTTTTTTTTCAAGTCATTTTAAATAATTCAATGCATTTTATCTATCCTATAGGCTTAAGTTAAGTAAAGCGTAAAAAAAACTTTAAAAAATGGATATCTATTTACTTTAGCGCTGTAGATGAAGTGTAGGTCTACATTTGCAGGTTATGAAAGTTTTTGTATTTTTCTCAATTCAAAATTTTTAAAAATTTATTTTTCACATTTATATATTTTTTTTCTTATTTTTATAATCTTTTTACCGTTATTTTGCAAACATTTTGGTTACAAACGGCAAAACAGTTGACCTGTAATATTGAATACAGAGTACATATCTAAGATCTTTACTTGGTGGTTGTCCAACATATTGAAATCTCGATTCATCGTTTCCCTAGGAGAGGGAAGGGGTACGACAGATACGGGAAAATGATCTAGATTTTTGGAACAAAATGTGTAACTGCGAATTAACCACTTCCCTGTTTTGCCCGTACAGCGTACGGGCAATCTGATTTCTATTTCGATTGCACTGTTTCGGCCGTATTTTTTCAAATTTTAGTAACAAATTATTCGTATAGATGTCCAGTAAATGATAGTTTTCAGTTTATCTTATTTTCTACTCTGATTGGATCAAAAGCTTGGGTTTTTCGAATGTTTTGTATCAGAATACGAATTGTTATCTTTCATTGTATAGCTTTCTGGTTATATTTTACTAACCGCCTGATAATTTTATTGATGTAAAGGTTGAATAATACATTTTTACTTTTAAATAATGGATAAATCAGAGTGTCTGAGGCTAATTTATTATGATTCGAACTGTGACTAGGAATCAGAAAATGAATTATCCGTAAATGATAGTAGCGAAAGTTTACTAGATGACGTGGATAGTACTGACTCTGATAGTAGTACAGATGGAATCAGTCAAGCAAGACAATGTTTTGAAATTAATTGTGATAATCCTTCGGATCTGTCTCCTAGATTTGCTTTCACTGCAATTCCAAAAATTAACTTGGATATCGATGAGACTAAAGGTAAACTTTAGTCCTATGATGCTTTCATAGAAAAAAAAGCTATTGCTTTAAAATATTAGAAATGTTAATTTTAATAGCATATCTTTACTTAAAAATATAAAATGAACAAAAATATGCAATAAAAAATGTGACATTTTTCTGACCGAATTCTGGAAAAAAATGAAATTATCAAAGGGTTAAAGGTTGCAAATTTACCGACTTTTTCATTTATTTCTAATTCAGTAAAGAAAATGCTAAATAAAAGTTTGAAGCTAATTTTTCAGTAATTTTTTATAATTTTGAGTGCTGAAGAGTTTTTATATATATATATGCTAATAGTGCGGAATGAAATGAGTAGTAATTTTTTTGGAGAACAATAGAAATGATTATAATTAACACTAATTATTGTGTAACAAGTAATTTTTACCAACAAAAATATTCTTTATTCTCACTTATTACAAGAATGTCTTGCTGTACAAACTCCATGAATTCCTTTTTTACATATAGCGCAAATTACCATTTCTTTAACTGCATATATCACATCATCGAAAGTTTCGCCCAGGCAATTTTTCTATAGAAAACTTTGTACTTATTGGTAGTCTTCCTGTGGCATTTTTGCTTGTTAACCATTCCTCCTCTATAGCATTAATAATGATCAGTATAACACTTGTTGAGAAAGTGAAAACAGTTTCTAATTTCTATACAACAACGAAAAGCTTTTTTTACTACAAATAAATAAATAAATAAAACACGCTTATTTTGTCTATCTACCACAATCCACTGTTCTACCGCATCACTACTTACCACTGTATTTTTATTTTAATTCTTATATTATTAAAAATACCAATTGAGTAAAATAAATACAAACTGCGATTGATATAAATTCAACTGCTCTCGATAGATGCGAAAATTATACTAACCAACAGAAGCGTCTCCGCATTTTCGGTAAAAAACAAGAGAAGCGCGATAGTAATTCGTAGCACTCAAACAGTTAAATAATTAATATTAGGTAGTTTGTACTAAAAACATAACTTTTAATTCGTGCTCCTTAAAAAACTATTGTATTTACTAATCGATTTATTAAATTATTATTAAAAGGCTAAAAATGCTATAACTGAAGCGTAAACGTATAAGATATAATTTCAGAACTAAAAAATTATCTATATTTTAAATTATAGACTAAATACCTATAATTCTTAATTCATGCGCTCGAAAAAATTATTGCAAAAAACTATTGTATTTGCTAATCAGTTTAATAAAGTATTATTAAAATGTTAAAAAATGTTATAACTGCAGCATAAACATCCAAGAAAAGCTTTTAGATAAACAAATTTATATGTATATTAATTATATACTAAATTCATGCAATTTTTGATTCTGAACTCGACAAAAATTCAGCAAAAACTATGATATTTACTAATCTATTGTTAAAATATTATTAAAAGGTTAAAAAATACTATAACTGAAGCACAAATATACAATAAATAATTTAAGATAAACAAAATTGTCCATATATTAAATTATATGCTAAATATAATTTTTAATTCATGCACTCCACAAAAATTCCACAGAAAACTATAATATTTACTAATCAGTTTATTAATCGATTTATTAAAGTATTATTAAAAGGTTAAAAACTGCTATAACTGAAGCGTAAATGTGCAAGAAATAATTTCATATCTAAAAAATACCTATACATTAAATCATATGCTAAATAAATATAATTTTTAGTTTGTGCGCTCACCAAAAATATGTAAAAAACTATGGTATTTATTAATCGATTTATTAAAGTATTATTAAAAGGTTAAGAATTACTAAAACTGAAATGTAAATGCGCAAGAAATAATTTCAGATAAAAAAATTATCCGTATATTAAATTATATAATAGATAAATGATTTTTAATTCTTGCATTCAACAAAAATTCAGTAAAAACTTTTGTATTTGCTAATCGATTTATTAAAATATTATTAAAAGATTAAAGAAAGTTATAACTGAAGCGTAAACATGGATCAAATAATTTCAGATAAAAAAATTATCTATATATTTATTATATACTAAATACATATAATTTTTAATTCGTGCACTCTGCAAAAATTCCAAAAAAAAAAACTATTGTATTTACTATTGTGTTTACTGATTCAAGTATTATTAAAAGATTAAAAAATTCTATAATTGAAGCTTAAACATACAAGAATAATTTCGGATGTAATAAAAAACTTTTAGAACTAAACATTTTAAAAAAATTATCAGGGTAAAAATATTCATTTATCCAAAATTTTATCCCGTGAACAAAAGACCAAATTTTAATTTAAAAAAATCTAGCTGAAAAAAAGTAAAAAAAAAAGAAATTGCTTTGCATATAAATAAAGAAAACTTATGTATCTAAAAACAAGTACAAGAATAATTTCAGGTGTAAAAAAAATTTTATAGCTAAACATTAAAAAAAAAAAAAAAAAATTCAGGGTAAAAAATATTTCTCAAGTATCAATCGTCAGAAAACGATGTCACATTACAATTTTAAGAGTTAATGACCTCATTTAAAAAAATTAAAAGTAGTGTAAAAATTAAAAAATAAAAAATATCTTTTTCATTCTAAATTCAAAGAAGATTTCTTTTTGTTTAGAAGAAAAATCACATTATTTTGAAAACGTTGAAAACATACACAATAGTCAAATGAATACAAAACAAAAAGAAAACATTAAAATTTTCTTAGAAAAACTTTCGATTATAATTCACAAGAAGAGATAAAATTAGAGCGTTCAATCCTACACATCAGTGAAGATAAACATCCCAACAACAATTTAAAGAAAAAAATAACCGATTGAAAACAATCCAAAAAAGAAGAATTGATCTCGTTATAGTCACCGATTACACATTTTAGCAGTAATAAATGGTCATTCAACTTAAACTCTTGCTTCTGAAATCGCTGGAGTCCGGTAAACATGTGCTCTATGTTTTATAATTAAAAAAAATAAAGAGCAAGTAAACCCAGATTTCTTTTTCCTCATTCTAAATCAAAAAGAGAAGAGAAAATATTGATGATTAGAGACAAATGTGAACAGTGATACATGATGATAAAACGGTAGAAAAACATGATACACAACAGTTAAAAGAAAATAAAACAAAAGAAGTTACCTAAAATTTCTAAGAAAATATTTTGAATATAATTCGCTAGCAGTGATAAAAGTAGAACGTTCAATCCTCCTCATCAATTAAGGTAAACATTCCAACAACAATTTAGGAAAAAACAGTGGATTGGAAACAATTCCACAATAAAGAATTGATATCGTTATAGTCACAGATCTCACTCTTCAGTAATAATAAATGGTCATTAAACTTAAACTGTCGCTTTCGAAAATGCAGTAGACCGGTAAAGATATGATCTATGTTTAATAATTTAAACAAAATAACGAGCAAGTAAACCCTGACTTCTGTTTCCTTATTGGGATTTAAAAACAGAAGATTAAGTATTGATGATTAGATAGAAATGTGAACAGTGCCCACATGTTGATGGCAAGTTAGAAAAGCATGATACGCAACAGTTAAATGAAAATAAAAGAAAGGAAGTAACCTAAAATTTCTAAGAAAATATTTCCCATATAATTCGTAAAGAAACGATAAAATTAGAAAGTCTAAACCTTCTCATCAATTAAGATAAACATTCCTACAACCATTTAGGAAAAAATAGCCGTTTGGAAAGAATCCCAAAATAAAGAATTAATTTCGTTATACTCACCGATCACTCTTTGGCAGTAATTAATGGTTATTCAACTTAAATTCTGACTTTTGAAATCGCTGGAGTCCGGTAAACATGTGCTTTATGAATAATAATTTTAGATAAATTAAAGAGCAAGTAAAACGACATATCTTTTTCTTCATTCTAAATTTAAAAAAAATAAGAGTAGAAAATGATAATTAGATACAAATGTAAATAGCGCCCACATGATAATAAAAGGTTAGATAAACATACTACACAACATTTAAAAGAAAATATAACAAAGTAATTTTCCTAAAGCTTCTGACAAAATCTTTCGTGTATAATGCTCAAGCAGTGATAAAATTAAAATGTTCAGTTCTGTCCATCAATGAAGAGAAGCATTCCAAAAAACTATATAAGAAAAAATAGCCGATTGGAAACAATCACACAATAAAGAATTGATCTTGCTATAGCCACTGATCACACTATCTAGCAGGAACAAATGGTCATTAAACTTAACTCTCGCTTTTGAAATTGCTGATGTCCAATAAGCATGTTCTTTATGTTTAATAATTTTAAAAAATTTAAAGTAAAGTAAACCCTAACTTATTTTTCCTCATTGTGGTTTAAAAAGAGAAGAGTAAATATTGATGATTAAATACAAATGTGAACAGTACCCACATGATAATAAAATGGTAGAAAAACATGATACGCTACAGTTAAGAGAAAATAAAACAAAAGAATTTACCTAAAGTTTCTAAGAAAATATTTTGCATAGAATGCGCAAGCAGCAATAAAATTAGTACGTTTACTGCTGCCTATCAATGAAAATAAACATTCTAACAACAATTTTAGGAAAAAATAGCCGACTGTAAACAATCTCTCAATAAAGAATTGATCTCGTTATAGTCATCGATCACACTCTTTATCAGTAACAAATGGGCATTCAACTTAAACTCACGCTTTTGAAATCGCTGGAGTCCGGTAAACATGAGGCTTTATGTTTAATAATTTTAAAAAAATTATAGAGCAGTTAGACCCTGACTTGTTTTTCATCATTCTGAATTAAAAAGAGAAGAGTAAATATTGATGATTAGATACAAATGTGAATAATGCCCACATGATGATAAAATGGTAGACAGACATAATACGCAAAAGTTAATAATAAAAATAAAACAAAAGAAGTTACTTCAAGTTTCTAAGAAAATCTTTCGCATATAATGTTCAAGCAGTGATAAAATTAGAATATTCAATTCTGCCCATCAATGAAGAGAAACATTCCAAAAAACTATTTAGGAAAAAATGGCCGATTGGAAACAATCCCACATTATAGAATTGATCTCGTTATAATCCCCGATCACACTCTTCAGTAATAAAAAATGGTCATTGGAGTTAAACTCTCGCTTTTGAAATCACTGGAGTCCATTAAATGTGTGATTTATGTTTAAAATAATTTAAAAATATTAAAGAGCTAGTAAACCCTGACTTCTCTTTTCTCATTCCAAACTAAAAAGAGAAGAGTAAATATTGATGATTAGATACTAATGTGAACAGTGCCCACAGGATGATAAAATGGTACATAAACATGATAAGCAACAGTTAACAGAAAATAAAGCAAAAGATGTTAACTATAATTTCTAAGAATATATTTCACATATAATTCATTCGCAAGCAGTGAAGAAATTAGAACATTCAATCCTTCTCATCAATTAAGATATACATTCCAACAACAATTTAGGATAAAATAACATATGAAAAGCAATCCCACAATAAATACAATAATTTTTAAAAAATTAAGAGCAAGTAAACCTTGACATCTTTTTATTTATTATAAATTAAAAAGAGAAGAGTAAATATTGATGATTAGATAAAAATATGTTCCCTCATAATGATAAATGGTAGAAAAACATGGTACGCAACAGTTGAAAGAAAATAAAAAAAGTTATTTAAAATTTTAAGAAAATATTTCGCAAGCAGCGGAAAAATTAGAATGTTCAAACCTCCTCATCAGTTAAGATAAACATTCCAACAACAAATTAGGAAACAATAGCTGATTGGAAACAATCGAACAATAAAGAATTGATATCGTTATAATCATCGATCAAACTCTTCAGTAATAAGAAATGGTCATTCGAGTTAAACTCTAGCTTTTGAAATCACTGGAGTCCAGTAAATCTGTGATGTTTATTAATTTAAAAATATTAAAGAGCTAGTAAACCCTGACTTCTCTTTTCTCATTCTAAATTAAAAAGAGAAGAGTAAATATTGATGATTAGATACAAATGTGAACAGTGCTCACTTGATGATAAAATGGTAGATAAACATAATACGCAACATTTAACAGAAAATAAAACAAAAGATGTTAACTATAATTTTTAAGAATATATTTCACATATAATTTATTCGCAAGCAGCGATAAAATTAGAACGTTCAATCCTCCTCATCAATTAAGATATACATTCCAACAGCAATTTAGGAAAAAATAACCGATGAAAGCCAATCCGAAAATAAAGAATTGATCTCCTTATAATCACCAATCACACTCTTTAGTAGTAATAAATGATCAATCAACTGAAACTCTCGCTTTTGAAATCGCTGGAGTTAGGTAAACGTAAAACGACATTTCTTTTTCCTCATTCTAGATTAAAAGAGAAGAGTAGATATTGATGATTAGATACAAATGTAAATAGTGCCCGCATGATGATAAAATAGTAAATAAACATAATACGAACATTTAAAAGAAAATATAACAAAGGAATTTTCCTAAAGATTCTAACAAAATCTTTTGCGTATAATGCTCAAGCAGTGATAAAATTAGAATGTTCAAATCTGCCCATCAATGGAAGAGAAACATTCCAAAAAACTATTTAATAAAAAATAGCCGATTGGAAACAATCACACAATAAAGAATTGATCTCGTTATAGTCACTGATCACACTATCTAGCAGGAACAAATGGTCATTAAACTTAACTCTCGCTTTTGAAATTGCTGATGTCCAATAAGCATGTTCTTTATGTTTAATAATTTTAAAAAATTTAAAGTAAAGTAAACCCTAACTTATTTTTCCTCATTGTGGTTTAAAAAGAGAAGAGTAAATATTGATGATTAAATACAAATGTGAAGAGTGCCCACATGACGATAAAATGGTAGATAAACATAATACGCAACATTTAAAAGAAAATAAAACAAAAGAATTTATCTAAAGTTTCGAAGAAAATATTTTGCATATAATTCGCAAGCAGCAATAAAATTAGTACGTTTATTGCTGCCTATCAATGAAAATAAACATTCTAACAACAATTTTAGGAAAAAACAGAAGACTGGAAACAATCTCTCAATAAAGAATTGATCTCGTTATAGTCATCGATCACACTCTTTATCAGTAACAAATGGACATTCAACTTAAACTTACGCTTTTGAAATCGCTGGAGTCCGGTAAACGTGAGGCTTTATGTTTAATAATTTAAAAACAATTATAGAGCAGCTAGACCCTGACTTGTTTTTCATCATTCTGAATTAAAAAGAGAAGAGTAAATATTAATAATTAGATACAAATGTGAATAATGCCCACATGATTATAAAATGGTAGACAGACATAATACGCAACAGTTAATAATAAAAATAAAACAAAAGAAGTTACTTCAAGATTCTAAGAAAATCTTTCGCATATAATGGTCAAGCAGTGATAAAATTAGAATATTCAATTCTGCCCATCAATGAAGAGAAATATTCCAAAAAACTATTTAAGAAAAAATAGCCGATTGGAAACAATCACACAATAAAGAGTTCATCTCATTATAGTCACCGATCACACTCTTTAGTAGTAATAAATGGTCATTCAACTTAAGCTCTTGCTTTTGAAATCGCTGGAGTTAGATAAACATGTGCTCTATGTTAACTAATTTAAAAAAATAAAGCGCAAAAACTTTGACATCTTTTTCCTCATTGTGGTTTAAAAAGAGAAGAGTAAGTATTGATGATTGCATATAAATATGAACAGTGCCCACATGATGATAAAATGTTAGAAAAACATGACAAGCAACATTTAAAAGAAAATAAAACAAAAGAAGTTAACTAAAATATCTAAGAAAATATTTCGCATATAATTGGCAAGCAACGATAAAATTAGAACATTCACAATATTCCTCATCAATGAAGATAAACATCCCAAAAACAATTTAAAGGAAAAAGTCCGATTTGGAAACAATCCCACCATAAAGAATTAATCTCGTTACAGTCAGAGAACACACTCTATAGCAGTAATAAATGGTCATTCTATATAAACTCTCGCTTTTGAAATCGCTGGTGTCCGGTAAACATGTTTCTGTGTTTAATAATTTAAAAAAAAATTAAAGAGCAAGTAAACCGTGACTACTTTTTCATCAATCTAAATTAAAAAGAGAAGAGTAAATATTGATGATTACAGACAGTGCCTACATGACTAGAAAATGGTAGAAAAACATGATACGCAACAGTTAAAAGAAAATAAAACAAAAGAAGCTACCTAAAATTTCTAAGAAAATGTTTCGCATATAATTTAAAATCAGCGATAGAATTTGAAAGTTAAATCCTCCTCATCAATTAAGATAAATATTCTAACAACAATTTAGGAAAAAGTAGCCGATTGGAAACAATCACACAATAAACAGATTATCTCGTTAAAGAAAGAAGATTAAAGAATTGATCTCGTTATAATCACCGATCACACTCTTTTGTAGTAATAAATGGTCATTCAATTTAAAATCTTGCATTTGAAATTCCTGGAGTCCGGTAAACATTTACTTTATGTTTAATAATTTTAAAAAATACTAAAGAGGAAGTAAACCGTGATTTCTTTTTCCGCATTCTAAATTAAAAAAGAAGAGTAACTATTGATGATTAGATACAAATGTGAACAGCGCCCACATGATGATAAAATGGTAGAAAAACATGATACGCAAACAGTTAAAAGAAAATAAAACAAAAGAAGCTACCTAAAATTTCTAAGAAAATGTTTCGCATATAATGCGCAAGCAGCGATAAAATTAGAACGTTCAATCCTCCTCATCAATTAAGATAAATATTCTAACAACAATTTAGGAAAAAGTAGCCGATTGAAAACAATCACACAATAAACAATTGATCTCCTCATAGTCACTGATTACACTCTTTAGCGGTAACAAATAGTCATTCAACTTAAACTGTCGCTTTTGATATTGACAGAGTCCAGTAAAAATATAATTTATGTTTAATAATTTTAAAAAAAATTAAAGAGGAAGTAAACCCAGATTTCTTTTTTGTTATTATAAATGAGATGAGAAGAGTAAATATTGATGTTTTGATACAATTGTGATCAGTGCCCACATGATAATGAAAGTTAGTAAAATATGATACGCAACACTTAAAAAAATAAAACAATAGATGTTACCGAAAGTTTCCAAAATAATCTGTCCCATATAATGCGCAAGCAGCGATAAAATTAGAACGTTCAATTCTCCTCATCAATTAATATAAACAATTCATCATCAATTTAGGAAAAAATAGTCGGTCTGAAACAATCACACAATAAAGAATTGATCTCGTTATATTCACCGATCACACTCTTTACCATTAATAAATGGTTATTCAACTTAAACTCTCGATTTTGAAATTGCTGGTGTCCGGTAAACATGTGCTCTATGTTTAATAATATAAAAATAAATAAATAAATAGCAAGTAAAACGAGATTTCTTTCTCATCATTTGGAATTAAAAAGAGAAGAGTAAATATTAATGATTAGATACAAATATGATCAGTGCCCACATGATGATTAAAAGGTAGAAAAACATGAGACGGAACAGTTAAAAGAACACGAAAGAATAGAAGATACCTAAAAGTTCTATGAAAATATTTCTCATTTAATTTGCAAGCAGTGAAAAAATTAGAACGTTCAATCCTCCTCGCCAATTAAGATAAAATTTCCAACAACAATTTAGGAAAAAATAGCCGATTGGAAACAATCCCACAATAAAGAATTGATCTCGGAATAGACACCGATCTCACTTTTTAGCAGTAATAAATGCTTATTCAACTTAAACTCTGGCTTTTTAAATCGTTGGAGTCCGGTAAACGTGAGGCTTTATGTTTAATAATATAAAAATAAATAAATAAATAGAAAGTAAAACGAGATTTCTTTTTCATCATTTGGGATTAAAAAAAGAGAGAAAATATTAATGATTAGATACGAATGTGGTCAGTGGCCACATGATGATAAAATTTTAGAAAAACATGATACGCAACACTTAAAAGAAAATAAAACAAAAGAACTTACCTAAAGTTTCTAAGAAAATATTTCACATATAATTAGCAAGCAGCGATATAATTGCAACGTTCAATCCTCCTCATCAATTAAGATAAACATTCCAACAACAATTTAGGAAAAAATACTCGATTGGAAACAATCCCACAATAAGGAAGTGATCTCATTATAGTCACCGATTACACTGTTTAGCAGTAATAAATCGTAATTCCACTGAAATTCTCGCTTTTGAAATTGATGGAGTCCGGTAAACATGTGCTCATGTTTGATAATTTAAAAAAAATAAAGAGCATGTAAACCCTGACTTCTTTTCCCTCATACTAAATTAAAATGAGAAGAATAAATATTCATGATTAGATACAAATATTTAAAGTGCCCACATGATGATAAAATTATAAAAAAACAATGATACGCAACACTTAAAAGAAAATAAAGCATAAGAAGTTACCTAAAGTTTCTACGAAAATATTTCACATATAATTAGCATGCAGCGATGTAATTAGAACGTTCAATCCTCCTCATCAATTAAGATAAACATTCCAACAACAATTTATGAAAATATATCAGGTTGAAAACAATCCCAAAATAAATAATTGATCTCGTTATAGTCACGGACCACACGCTTTAGCAGTAATAAATAGTCATTCAGCTTAAACTCTCGCTTTTGAAATTGCTGGAATCCGGTAAACATTCGCTCTATGTTTAATATTTTAAAGAAAAACAATTAAAGAGCAAGTAAACCGTGACTTCTTTTTCCTCATTCTAAATTAAAAAGAAAAAAGTAAATATTGATGATTTGATACCAATGTAAACTGTGCCCACATGGTAAAATGGTAGAAAAACATGATATGCAGCAATTAAAAGAAAATAAAACAAAAGAATTTATCTAAAGTTTCAAAGAAAATATTTCGCATATTATTCTAGAGCAGCGATAAAATTAGATCGTTTAATCCTTCTCAACAATGAAGATAAACATTCCAACAACAATTTAAGGAAAAAATAGCTGACGGGAAACAATCCTACAATAAAGAATTGATTTCGTTATAGTCACCGATCACACTCTTTAACAGTAATAAATGGTCATTCAACTTAAACTCTCGCTTTTGAATTTGCTGGAATCCGGTAAACATGTGCTCTATGTTTAATAATTTTAAAAAATTAAAGAGCAAGTAAACCCTGACTTCTTTTTCCTCATTGTGATTTAAAATAGAAGAGTAAATATTGATGATTAAATACAAATGTGATCAGTGCCCGCATGGTGATGAAAAGGTAGATAAATATAATACGCAACATTTAAAAGGAAATAAAACAAAAGAAGTTACATAAAATTCCTAAAAAAATATTTCGCATAAAATTCGCAAGCAGCGATAAAATTAGAACATTCAATCCTCCTCATCAATTAAGATAAACATTCAAAGAAAAATTTAGGAAATATAGCCGATTAAAAACAATCCCACAATAAAGAAGTGATCTTGTTATAGTCACCGATGACACTATTTGACAGTAATAAATGGTCATTCAAATTAAACTCTCAATTTTGAAATAGCTGGACTCCAGTAAACATGTGCTCTATGTAAAATAATTAAAAAAAAATAAGGACAAATAAACCCAAACTTTTTTTCCGACTCTACATTAAAAAGAGAAGAATAAATATTGATGATTAGATAGAATGCCCACATGATGATAAAATGGTAGAAAATCATGAGACGCCACAGTTAAAATAAAATAAAGCAAAAGAAGTTATCTAAAATTTCTAAGAAAAAATTTCGCATATAAGTAGCAAGAAGCGATAAAATTAGAAATTTTAAGCTTCCTTATCAATTAAGATACACATTCCTAGAACAATTTAGAAAAAGCGGATTGAAAACACTCCCACAATAAAAAATTGATGTTATAATCGCCGATCACACTCTTTAGCTGTAATAAAAGGTCAGTCAACTCTCATTTTTGAAATTGATGGAATCTGGTATACATTCGCTCTATGTTTAATAATTTAAAAAAATTAAAGACCAAGTAAAACGAGATTTTTTTCTCATTCTAAATCAAAAAGAGAAGAGTAAATTTTGATGATTAGATACAAATGTGATCAGTGCCCGCATGATGATGAAAGGTAGAAAAACATAATACCCAACAATTAAAAGAAAATAAAAAAAAAGTTACCTAAAGTTTTTGTCAAAGTTTTTCGGATATAATGCGCAAGCAGAGATAAAATTCAAAAGTTCAATATTCCTCACCAATAAAGATAAACATATCAATAACAATTTAGGAAAAAACAGTCGATTGGAAACAGTACCACAATAAAGAATTGATCTCATTATAGTCACCGATCACACTCTTTAGCAGTAATAAATGGTCATTTAACTTAAACTCTCGCTTTTGAAATCGCTGGTGTTCGGTAAACATGTGCTCTATCTTTAATAATTAAAAAAAATAAAGATCAAGTACACCTTAAATTCTTTTTCCTCATTCTAAATTAAAAAGAGAAGAGTAAATATTGTTGATTAGACACAATTGTGAACAGCGCCCACATGATGATAAAATGGTAGAAAAACATGATACGCAACAGTTAAAAGAAAATAAAGCAAAAGTAGTTACTTAAAGTTTTTAACAAAATATTTCACATATAATTCGCCAGCAGCGATAAATTTAGAACGTCCCATCCTCATTATGAATAAAGATAAACATTCCAACAACAATTTAAGGAAAAATAGCTAATTGGAAACAATCCCACAATAAAGAATTAATCTTGTTATAGTCACCGATCACACTCATTAGCAGTAATAAATGGTCATTCAACTTAAACTCTAGGTTTTGAAATTGCTGGAGTCCTATAAACATGTGATCTATGTTTAATAATTTAAAAAAAATATAAAGAGCAAGTAAACCTTGACTTCTTTTTCTTTTTGACATTGTGGTTTAAAAGAAGAGTAAATATTGATGATTAAATACAAATGTGATCAGTGCCCGCGTGATGATGAAAAGGTAGAAAAACATGATACGTAATAGTTAAAAGAAAATAAAAGAAAAAAAATTACTTAAAATTTCGGGAGAAAATCTTTAGCATACAATACTCGAGCATTGTTAAATTAAACTATTCACTTCTGGACATCAATGAAGGGAAATATTCCAAAAAAACTATTTAAGGAAAAAATAACCGATGAAAAACAATTTCACAACTTAACGCGCTATAATCATCAATCACACTCTTCAGTAATAATAAATGACTATTCAACTTAAACTATAGATTTTGAATTAGATAAAGGATGCAAACGTGTAAAATTTTTTAAAACAGCAAGCAAACCCAGATTTCTTTTTCATTATCCTGATTTAAAAAGAGAAGAGTACAAATGATTGAACAAATACAACATTGGCCAATATCTATATGGTGTGAATTTCGTCCAATAGATATTGGAGTTAATAATGATGATTCATTAAATTGATTCTCATATGAGGTACGAGAGCAGACATAAGCATTAATATATTCCATAAATCCCTAACCTTTACTGCCCACCCCCTTTACAAGGATAAATTATTTTGACGTCTCATCTACCATAATATATAATTATAGAAAAATACCAAACACTGTTCATATTATCTATGCCGATTTTATATGACTAGTCGCCTTAAGAAACAAAAGATGAATTATTTTAAAAAGGTAGATGAACTGACAGTTAAAAGAATATAAAACGAAAATATTAGAAAAAATTTCAATGGAAATCTTTTGAATATAATGTATAAATAAGGATAAAAGTATAAAATTCAACCATACCTATCGGTAAAGATAAATATTCCAACAACAATATAAGATAAAAATGGCCGATGACTGACAGTTAAAAGAATATAAAACGAAAATGCTAGAAAAAATTTCAATGGAAATCTTTTGCATATAATGTATAAATAAGGATAAAAGTATAAAATTCAACCATACCTATCAGTAAAGATAAATATTCCAACAACAATATAAGATAAAAATGGCCGATGACTGACAGTTAAAAGAATATAAAACGAAAATGCTAGAAAAAATTTCAATGGAAATCTTTTGCATATAATGTATAAATAAGGATAAAAGTATAAAATTCAACCATACCTATCAGTAAAGATAAATATTCCAACAACAATATAAGATAAAAATGGCCGATGACTGACAGTTAAAAGAATATAAAACGAAAATGCTAGAAAAAATTTCAATGGAAATCTTTTGCATATAATGTATAAATAAGGATAAAAGTATAAAATTCAACCATACCTATCAGTAAAGATAAATATTCCAACAACAATATAAGATAAAAATGGCCGATGACTGACAGTTAAAAGAATATAAAACGAAAATGCTAGAAAAAATTTCAATGGAAATCTTTTGCATATAATGTATAAATAAGGATAAAAGTATAAAATTCAACCATACCTATCAGTAAAGATAAATATTCCAACAACAATATAAGATAAAAATGGCCGATGATTACAAAAACCCACAATAAAGCATTGTCAACACAAATCACACTTCTTAGTTATTATAATTACTCATTTTACTCTGGATTTTGAAATAGACGGAGGCAGGCACACATATACATAAACATATACATAAAAATTCAAAAAATTTTAAAAAGCTAGAAAACCCAGATTTATTTTTCATCATTCTGAATTAAAAAGAGAAAAGTATAAATGAATGAACAGATTTAACTGTGGTTAGTACACGTATGACGTCAGAGTACATGGTCTTTCGACAGGTAGATCGGGAGATTTGGTTTGGTTTAGACAACTACAGTCTACTGTTTTGATCATGAGGGATAATGATACCGGGACCTACTGCTGAAAGCCGAATTCGAACGGCTATGAACATCCATTCTAACAGCCAGATTCGAACCCGCGAATTACGGTTCCTAAGAGCAGTACTCTACCATTCGGCCATCGTTCGAAAGATCGAGAGGTATTAACTTTTCAAACGCACATTATGACTGAAAATCAAGGGATACTACAGTATATTGTTTTGCTCACGAGGGCTAATGATACCGGGACCTACTGCTCAAAGGCGATTCCGAATGGCCATGAACATCCATGCTAAGAGCGGGAATCGAATCCGCGAATTCCGGTTCCAAAAAGCAGTGCTCTACCATTCGTCCATCGTTCAGCATTAATCATTAAAGCGCACATTAATATTTATTCATAAAAAATTAGCTTCAATGCATCTATTAAGATATAGTAGAGGAAATTCGAAAAGAAAAAAAATTCAGCATTTAGCTTATTCTCAAAGAGAACAATAGCATGTTATGATAAATAAACACATGTTTTTTTACACGATGAAACACGTCAATGTTTTTTTTCTGGGAACATAAAGATTTGTTTTATTAAAAAAGAATTTTACTATTAATTAGATAGTACTTGGAGTTAATCTTGACGTTTTTTCAACTCTCTTTGTTTTTAACTTGCCATTATATGTAAAATCAGCAACAATCATGAATCCCTTAGAAAAACTTTCTTTCGGTTCTTTGAACCATGTACTTAAATTCTTTTCTCCCCTTTTACTATAATAAATGGCTCTTTTTTTGTTACAATCATTTAAATAAAAACCCATGATTCAACTATTGTGACAATTGCTTTCCATTTTTCTTTCGGTAAACGTCTCTCATACAGAATTTTGCAGTAGTGTCCTGCGTTCAACGGTAATCTTTAGATAAAGATGCACATTTCGTTTTCTCGCTTTCTTAAGATTTAAATCAACGTTTATCATTTTTATTTACAGTGGATACTGAACATTTTAATGATTTTGAAACTGTCCTTTAACTAAAGGGATTTTCTTTTAACATCAAACAACGTACCTTTGTAATAGTCGATGATGTTCGTTTTTTCCTTGGAACCTGTTTGGAATTTTTGTCCCATTTGAGTCCCCAATTTGACGTTTTTTCGATTTTTTAGACGATATAACCTAATGATGGTTTAGATCATCGGTCGGGGAACTTTTTTAATCATTACCCCAAAATATTTTTGTGTAAGTTGATATTACCCAATGGCGAAGAGCAAAAAAAACGAAATCGCCTCTTTTTAGCATCTTTCATATTATAGCCCCCCATGATAATTTTGAAAAGAAAACAACTAAAAATTTTATTTAAACTTCATTTATTCAATTTATCAATGTAATACCTAGTAATCCATAACGGTATTGTAACAAATTTTAATAATAATAATAAAACAAAAACAAACAATAGTTAGAATTGAAAAAATTTAAAAAAAAAAAAAAGAATGGAAAATTTTATTTTTACGTTTTGGAGAAATGGTGTTGTTTCATGTTCGATACAATTGCTTCAAAATTAGGACTTTTTGATGTAAGAGCAATTTGAATGCAGTCTTCGGCGTTTAATCGATTTCTGTTCTTCATTTTTATGTTCATTAGAGTGGAAAAGCCTTGTTCGCACAAATATGTTGTTCCAAATGGCAGCAATTTTTTAACCGCCTCTTCATGTGCAATTTTGAAAGCCTTTGCAGCTTTTGAAATCCAAAAAGACGTCAAATTTGATTTACTCTCAAATTGAATACGTACTTCAGTATTAGATCGAAGTTAAAGAATTGCTTCTGCCAAACCTGAAGGTTCTTCTGGTATCATAGCAATATCACGTATAAAAGGATCTACAATCCAACTGATAGTACGTGTATTAAGATCTGGAAAGTAATCTGAAAACCGCTTTCTGAGTTTGATAAGACATAATTAAGGAATTCTTCTTGGTAGTTCTTTTTCTACTTGCTGCCATCTGAAGGGAGACAGAAAATAATATTTGTAAAATATTTAAATTTCTAAATTGCGGCTTACCTTTATCGATATATCGATGATTAATGATACAATCAGCAACTATTAAAACTCGCTCTCTGACTTGTCACTTTATTTGTACTCAATTTAAAGTAAAATAAAATGTGCTTTATTGCGCAAAGAGAACACTTGAGTGGTGGGTAGTGAGATGGCGTGGCCTGCATATGTCTCTAAATTGTTTAAGTTGAAAAAAATACTAACAAGTTTATAAAATAGCAAAATTAAAAAAAATATACTTTTACTCAAAAAGTTTCATTTTTACCCCATTTGGGGTAATTTACCCGTTGACCGCTGGTTTAGATATTACAAAAACCATGACTGTCAATCGTTTTTGGATAGCGGAATATGAATACTTCTTCGGACAAGGTTATAACGATCCACTGCTTAGTTTTTTAAAAAACTATTTTGAATAAAACATATCTCAACTGTAGACGTTAATTTTGATTTAAAAATCAATGTAAAATTGAGTTAGTTTTTTCTCAACATAACGATATTTTTAACGATCAACCAAAAGTTCGTTAAAAACTGAGAGAAAATTGGATTCCAAATCTATTCGCTACGTTTTTAGTTTTTTTCTCAAACTAATAAGGTTATTTAACGATCACTTGAAGTTATAGTTAGAAATAACTGAGGACTTTTCCATAAAAAATTGGATTCCCAAATCTATTCGCTAACAATTCGTTTTTTAGTTTTTTTCTCAAACTAATAAGGTTATTTAACGATCACTTGAAGTTATAGTTAGAAATAACTGAGGACTTTTCCGGAGAAAATTGGATTCCCAAATCTATTCGCTAACAATTCGTTTTTTAGTTTTTTTCTCAAACTAATAAGGTTATTTAACGATCACTTGAAGTTATAGTTAGAAATAACTGAGGACTTTTCCGGAGAAAATTGGATTCCCAAATCTATTCGCTAACAATTAGTTTTTTAGTTTTTTTCTCAAACTAATAAGGTTATTTAACGATCACTTGAAGTTATAGTTAGAAATAACTGAGGACTTTTCCGGAGAAAATTGGATTCCCAAATCTATTCGCTAACAATTCGTTTTTTAGTTTTTTCTCAAACTAATAAGGTTATTTAACGATCACTTGAAGTTATAGTTAGAAATAACTGAGGACTTTTCCGGAGAAAATTGGATTCCCAAATCTATTCGCTAACAATTAGTTTTTTAGTTTTTTTCTCAAACTAATAAGGTTATTTAACGATCACTTGAAGTTATAGTTAGAAATAACTGAGGACTTTTCCGGAGAAAATTGGATTCCCAAATCTATTCGCTAACAATTAGTTTTTTAGTTTTTTTCTCAAAGTAATAAGGTTATTTAACGATCACTTGAAGTTATAGTTAGAAATAACTGAGGACTTTTCCGGAGAAAATTGGATTCCCAAATCTATTCGCTAACAATTCGTTTTTTAGTTTTTTTCTCAAACTAATAAGGTTATTTAACGATCACTTGAAGTTATAGTTAGAAATAACTGAGGACTTTTCCGGAGAAAATTGGATTCCCAAATCTATTCGCTAACAATTCGTTTTTTAGTTT
Source organism: Pardosa pseudoannulata (assembly GCA_032207245.1). Taxonomy (NCBI): domain Eukaryota; kingdom Metazoa; phylum Arthropoda; class Arachnida; order Araneae; family Lycosidae; genus Pardosa; species Pardosa pseudoannulata. The sequence continues at coordinate 15,652,239 of CM063507.1, forward strand.
TTTCCTCAAACTAATAAGGTTATTTAACGATCACTTCAAGTTATAGTTAGAAATAACTGAGACTTTTTCGGGAATAAGAAAAGTTCTGAGGAGGTTTGAAAAATTGTGTTCCCTAATCTATTCACTAAACTTTTTATTCTAGTTTTCCTATCTTAAACTTATAAAGTTATTTGATGATCATTTGAATTTATAGTTAGAAATAACTGAGGATTTTCCCGAAAAAAATTGGGTCCCCAAATCTATTCGCTAACATTTAAAACAAATTTCTTTTCTCAAACTAATAAGGTTATTTAACGATCCCTTGAAGTTATAGTTAGAAATAACTGAGGACTTTTTCAAGAATTGGAAAATTTCTCAGGAGGTTTGAAAAATTGGGTTCCCTAATCTATTCCCTAAACATTTTTTTTCTAGTTTTCCTTTCTTAAACTAATAAGATTATTTAACGATCACTTAAAGTTATATTTAGAAATAACTGAGGACTCTTTCGGGAAAAAAAATTGGTTCCCCAAATCTATTCCCTAAATTTTTTTAAAAATTTTTCTTTCTCCAACTAATAAGGTTATTTAACGATCACTTGAAGTTAAAGTTAAAAATAACTGAGGACTTTTCCGGAAAAAACTGGGTTACCAAATCTATTAACTAACAATTTATTTTTTAGTTTTTTTTTCTCAAACTAATAAAGTTACTTTGTGGTGGCCCCGAGAATATTACAGCCTATTTATTAAAAGTTTAACTTAAGTAACAGTTCGGAACCTACCACAAGTCTTAACTCGTGACCCGATAACTGTATAATCTTGTCTTAACAAAATCTATACCAAAACAGGAAAAAACTTGAGGTATGATAAAAATACACAATTTATTAATTTATACAAGTATACTCAACTTTTCCACAATTTGTGTGAGCGTTTGAAACATAAATTGCAAAAATGAAATACGTAATATGCCAGCGTTCGGAGGTTCGGTGTGCAATACCTGCGCTGGATCAGCAGCAAGGCCTTCCTCGAATCTATGAGTTGCTAGCGAGAGTAGCTTACGACATCTAAGACGAAGGTCTGAAGCCTTATTCAGAGTCACAGCAATCAGGGAGAAGACAACGTCGAACACATCAGCAGCACTCGACCAGGAGATCCTTCCGCAAAGATCAGGCACGAGAAATCAGTCAAGCCAGCCAGCAACGCTCTCTCTAAAACGAAGGAAATTCCTCCGCTTATATGCAGTCGTGCATGCGCAGGCGATCACGCTTGGAATTTGCATAGGAGTCTGCATCTTCTTCGCACAACCGCCACAACTTAAGGATCACTTGAAGTTATAGTTAGAAATAGCTGAGACTTTTCGAGGAGTTGGAAAAGTTCTCAGGAGGTTTGGAAAGTTGGGTTCCCGAATCTATTCACTAAACATTTTTTTTTAGTTTTCATTTCTTAAACTAATAAGGTTATTTAACGATCACTTGAAATTATATTTAGAAATAACTCAGGACTTTTTTGGAAAAAAATTGGGTCCTCAAATCTATTCACTAACATTTTTTAAAAAATTTCCTTTCTCAAACTAATAAGGTTATTTAACAATCACTTGAAGTTATAGTTAGAAATAAGTGACACTTTTTCGAGAATTTAAAAATTCTCAGGAGGTTTGAAAAATAGGGTTCCCGAATCTATTCAGTAAATACTTTTTTCTAGCTTTAATATTTTAAACTTATCAGGTTATTTAACGATTATTTGAATTTATAGTTAGAAATTACTGAGGACTTTTCCCGAAAACAATTGAGTCCCCAAATCTATTCACTAACATTTAAAAAAATTCCTTTCTCAAACTAATAAGGTTATTTAATGATCACTTGAAGTTACAGTTAGAAATAACTGAGACTTTTTCGCTAATATTAAAAGTTCTCAAGAGGTTTGAAAAATTGGGTTCCCGAATCTATTCACTAAACATTTTTTTTCTAGTTTTTCTATCTTAAACTTATAAGGCTATTTAACAATCATTTGGATATATAGTTAGAAATAACTGAGGACTTTTCCCGAAGTCAATTGAGTCCCCAAATGTATTCACTAACATTTTTAAAAAATTTTCCTTTGTCCAACGAATAAGTTTATTTAATGATCACTTGAAGTTATAGTGATAACTTAGGACTTTTAAGGAAAATATTAGTTCCTAAATCTATTCACTAACAATTTTTTTTCTAGTTTTCCTTTCTTAAACTAATAAGATTATTTAACAATCATTTGAAGTTTTAATTAAAAGTAAGAGAAGACTTTTCTGGAAAAATTGGGTGCCCAATTCTTTTTACTAACAATTTATTTCTAGTTTTTCTTTCTCAAACTAATAAAATTATTTAACGACTACATGAAGTTGGAACTAGAAATAAATGAGGGAAATCCGAAAAAAAGAGTACCCAAATCATTTTACTAATAATTTATTTTTCAGTACTTCTCTCTCAAACTAATAAGGTTATTTCACGATCACTTAAAGTTATTATAACAAATAACTAAGGACTATCCGGGGAAAAAAAGGAGTACCCAAATC
>CM063507.1:15659761-15662261 GCA_032207245.1 Pardosa pseudoannulata
TCTAAAAAACAACGCTATTCAAAAAGTGCCAGTACAAAAATATGAAAAGCTTAAAGGCACACATTCCGTTTAAGCAAATTAAATTATAAGATATTTTTTTTTATTTTTTTCCGTATCATTTAAAAAAAAAAAATATCGCCAATACATGATTTTTTTCAGTATTTAGTCTCTATTCTAATTTAAATTATTTTGACGACTTTACTTTGTTTCTAAAAAGTAAGAATTTGTAAGAATCTGGGCTCTGGGTTGGTCAGTCTATTCGATGAACTCCATTGACATCATACCAATCCTTGGTTAACCTCGAAATATTTCAACTGGCATTGTCGTCTTGAAAGTAACAGGGGTCCAACCCGTAAAACTGCCATAACGGAGGAAGCACATTGTCATTCAAAATAGTGCAGAAGGCATTGGCGTTGAGCTTACCATGAATGGGGACCATGGGTCCCAGTCCGTACCAGGAGAAATACCCCCAGTCCATAATTCCACCTTCTTGGAACTTGACTGTTAGTACGATGCATTCTAGCAGGAGACGTTCTCCAGACAGACGTCAAACCCAGACCCTGCCATCCGAACGGCAAAAGGTGAACCTTGATTCGTCACTCCAAAGAACCCGTTTCCACTCATCTAAGGTTCAATTTCCATGTGCTTTGCACCACATTAACTGAACAGTGCGGTTGGACTTTGTGATCAAAGGCTTATGGGAAGCAGCACGACCATGAAAACCACGCAGATGTGCTTTCTTACGGATGGTATTAATTGAAACAAGACTCCTGGATGCCTGTTGAAACTCCTCGCGGATGAGGGGAATCGGTTGTATGCAATTCTTCCGAATTTCTCTGGACAGTTCTCGTCGGTTTCTATCTCCCAGTATCTTTGGTCTGCCGACTCGGGGTACATTCCGAGAATCACCTCACCTTACTTCTTAATCCCATAGGCCACTGTCGGTTTTGGGCACTTCAGATCACTGGATATGTCCCTTAAGGATCGCCCACATTTGTAATACCCGATTTCTTGAAATCAGAGAGCTCCGAACTGCGTGGCATATTGCATGCGACTAATGCCGATGCTGTTTCCGACACGATGTATAAAGGCGAAGGCCGTAACGTACCTCAGGACAGCAGATATCTTCATTTGCATAGGTGTCCAAATACTTATTGGTAGACAGTATAGGTAGTTATAGATAAATAAATATACTACAATATTACTACAATTTATAAAGAAATATATGTGAATTTGAATAGAAACGTTTCAAATGGCTGTTCTAGTGTTAATATAGGATTTTTCATTATTTATTATTATTTAATTCAATTTTATTTAAATAATCATTTATTCTTACTTTACAGTCTTTTTATAGAAAGCAGAAACAAACTTAAGGAAAAATACGTATGTATTAAGTAAAATATTAGGTATCCACTAGCTAAATTATTCTTCAACTATGCATTTAAGTGACTAAAGGATTATATTTACACATTGTATGCCGGTACATTTCGCAGCAGAAGTGTACCGGGACCGAGCGTTTTGCTCGTCAATTTAGTTATTCGGTTAACTCTCAATAGATCGAAAATTATTTAATTTTCTAACCAACTTTTTGTGTATTATATTGAAATATATAAACAAATATATAAATAGAAATATACAAATAACAACCATAATATTTTTGTAAAAAAAAATATAAATTTGTAATAGTATCGTAAATATGAAAAATCAAATAGAATTAGTAGTATATAGTTTTAATTTTATGTTATATATAAACATTTTTACGTTATAAAAATATGAAAAGAAAAATCATAAAACTAACAGTGTAAAAACTAGTTTTTATTTGTAGTAGACAAGAACATTCGGCTTCGTTTTCCTGTATATACCGTTATTTTTGTACTCACAAACAAACCATGTTGTTACAATAACCAGTACTAGTACATGACCCACGCTCAAGTATCCGTCGTCAGAAAATTTACTAAGTGCCCCGCGCTTAAGTATCAATCGTCAGAAAAGTACTAGTACGTGTAGAGCGATCAAGTATCAATCGCCCGAAATCGTACTTGTACGTGTCCCGCGATCTAGTATCAATTGTCAGAAAACGTACTAGTACGGGTCTCGTATACAATGTGTTAAAACGAGTCTAATTATAATTTAATTTTTCATTCTTCACTTTCATTTATGAGAGTAAATATATTTTATTTTTAGAGTAGTAAATACATTTCTTAATTTCATGAAAGTACTTCATTTTGCTTTTATTTTAAAATAGAGATATCTTATAGCTTTAAATTTACAAAATGGAAGAGAGTGTTAACTTCAACTCAAAGTAAAAATTTTGTCTCACATAATTCAAAATTTATCTTGCGTGTTAATAAAATTTATTTATTTTCGCTTAGTGTATATATTTTGTATTACTTTAGAAAATATACTACTTAAAATTAAACAAAATTAAAATAAAAACTACTTCAAATAAAGTTAGAAAATTATTAAGGAACAAACAAAAAATTCTCTCTAAATGAAGAGA
>CM063507.1:15667261-15672261 GCA_032207245.1 Pardosa pseudoannulata
AAACACTATTAAAGCTGCATTTAAAAGGACGATAAACTGACGAGATAGATCCTACTCCGGTAAACAAAAGACGAAATATCAAATCATACAGTCTCCCAAGCCTTTGTTAACACATTCTCAAGCACCCTTTGTCATCACAATTCCAGCAAGTGTCTAAGTCGTTTCTAGAATCATTTATTACTAAGTGAGATATCTGCATAATGTAGATTTTAATGTTATAACAATGATTTATTTATAAACTTTGTAAAATAAATCAGAACATATCAAATTTTTCAAGCAAGTTTGATTATATATATATATATAAATAAAGTAGTATATGTATGTAAGCACATACACTACTAATAACATATCAAATATTTTTGAAGCAAGTAAGTTTGATATGCAAAATAAAGTAATTTATATATGTAATCACATACACTACTAATAACATAACATTTTTTTCAATCAAGTAAGTTTGATATGCAAAATAAAGTAGTTTATGTATGTAAGCACATACACTACTAATAACAAATCAAAGTTTTCAAGGAAGTAAGTTTGATATGCAAAATAAAGTAGTTTATGTATGTAAACACATAGACTACTAATAACATATCAAATTTTTCAAGCAAGTAAGTTTGATATGCAAAATAAAGTAGTTTATGTATGTAAGTACATACACTACTAATAACAAATCAAATTTTTCAAGCAAGTAAGTTTGATATGCAAAATAAAGTAAGTATATGTTTTAAGCACATACACTATAAAACATATCAAATTATTTTAAGCAAGTAAGTTTGATATGCAAAATAAATTAGTTTGGAATATCACATATAAATATTATTTAGATAATGAAAAGTTTATAAGCAGAGTATAAATTAAAGGATTATACACATAAGATTTTTTAGAAACCAAAAAAAGAAAAGTCCATTTATCATATCCATTTATTATTTATTTAATTATTTCAATTTGCTATATGTGTATACATAAATATATATATATATATTTATACAAATATATATTTGTATGTATATATGTATATGTATCAATGAGTATATTTATGTTTAAAAATATGTATGTATATATACAATATATATATTTATTAAATTATTATTTAATTATTTATATTTACTATATGGTCATAGATATAGAAATAATGCCATTAAATGCTCGAAAAGGGGGGGGAAGGGTTAGATTTCCGAACGACAATATTTTTCGTTGTGATATGAAACATAATTATGGCAATTTATGTTAGAATGGGATCAATAATTTATGAGAAGATAATATAAATGTAGTATTATAGAAACATAAAAATGTAATCAAGCACATACCTCAGAGATGAAAACACTATTAAAGCTGCATTTAAAAGGACGATAAACTGACGAGATAGATCCTACTCCGGTAAACAAAAGACGAAATATCAAATCATACAGTCTCCCAAGCCTTTGTTAACACATTCTCAAGCACCCTTTGTCATCACAATTCCAGCAAGTGTCTAAGTCGTTTCTAGAATCATTTATTACTAAGTGAGATATCCATGACCTTGAAACGAACAGCACACAAACATATATATAACTTGGTGAAGCTCGAGAGATTGTTATATATATACAACCATATAAAACCTGTTGCTCCGGCAACAGTTTCCCTTCGCCCACGACTTGTGTTGGTCTTTGTGTTTACGCCACGGCAGCGTGTTACATAACTGAAATCTTCCCAGTATCCTTTGGTATATATACCATGCCTCCAGGGGAAAGTAAAATAAAATCCCTGACTCATTCTCCAAGTTTCTTCATTTGCGTAAAAATATAAAGGTAGGATTGTGGAAATGGGAAAAAAAAAATAGAGGGCAAACAAACACACAAACACACACACTGAAAAAAATGCAGTTATGTTAATCGAAATAATTTAGCTGATCAGGTTGGGTACCTATGGTGTATGTATATGTATAATATCGAACACCTTCTGTCGGACTCTCTCCTCGTCTCGACTATCGAACACCTTCTGTCGGACTCTCTCCTCGTCTCGACTATCGAACACCTTCAAAATTTTAGATTTTTCTTATTTTATTAATTTCATCCTTGTCCCCTCTTCCTTCTTATCGTCCAATCGGGATAGTTGTAAGAATCTAATTGGTCTGCTTAAACCCCGCCTTGAGACCGCCAACGTGGAACACCTTACCCCTTCTAATTGGACACTGTCCCTTAGGGACTCATAAATAACTCCACAAAGGTACATTCTTATTTAATGTCAAGTACGGAGACGGGATTCTAATCTGGGACTGGGATCAGAACCCCGCCCGAGACCACCGTACAAGACAACAATATCCGTAGAATATAATTTTATGGTCCTCTGTCTTTTTACAAAGATGTGATGAGGTCAGATTTAGATCCCGAGCATTTTACTTCTTGTATGAATGAATCAATTATATTACATATATTTATTAATTTATTATTTAATTGATCTAAATCGAGTCATCCCATCATTTACTACATATATTACAGGTAACAAATTAAAATTTTAAAAGATTCATTTAACTCAAAATAAATTAGTTTTAACTGAAACACCTATTTAGAGAAAATACATGTCCATGTATACAAATAATATATTGAATTGTGAATAATATATTCACAGTTCACAGACTTAATAACTTTTTTAAATTATTTATTATAATTTACATTGTATATAAATGTAGTATAATAGAAACATAAAAATGTAATCAAGCACATACCTCAAAGATGTAACATTTTTTTCTAGCATTGTGAAGTCATTTCTCTAACACTAAACATACCAAAAACGGGTTCAAATGACCCATAAGGTTTATGAAAAAAAAGCGATGGGAAATGAATTAAAATTCTTATTCCTTGTGTTTGCAATACATAAAAATTGACAAAAAACGAATTTGTTTAATAATAATAAAGCTTATTTGTCTATTCCCTTCCAATTTTTATATTTCATACATTTATAATCAGAAAAATAAAGTCCGGTCATTTGACCCGCTATGGTAGAAATAGGTATATATTAAGTGTTGGTATGTTTAGTGTTAATCATCTCATTTAATCATTTCTTAGACATTCTTAGGCAATTTTACAATACCTACAATAGAGGAGTAATTATATAGAATTTTTTTAACCATTGTTTCACTCTTTACAAAATAACAACTAATACATAAGCACAGAAGTAAAATCCCCTATATAATAATAGCCTAAGTTATCTGTCCGTCTGTCCTCGAATTTATAAAGCGGTTACATCTGGAATGGATAGAGGCATCCATTTTGATGAGCTAGGGTTAGCAAAATTCAAAACGAGTAAAGTCTATCTTCTATTTACCTATCGATCCGATTCTAAAATTAATTGGTATTAATATGCTTTATATCACAAAAGACGAGATACCAAACCATACAGTCACCCAAGTCTTTGTTAACACATTCTCAAGCATCCTTTGTTATCATAATTCCAGCAAGTGTCTCAGTCGTTTCTAGCATCCTTTAGTACAAGTGAGATATCCATAACCTTGAAAAGAACAGAACTCAAATATATATATAACTTGGTGAAGCTCGAGAGATTGTTATATTTAATACAACCATATTAAACCTGTTGCTTCGGCAACAGATCCCCTTCGCCCACGACTTGTGTCGGTCTTTGTGTTTACGCCACGGCAGCGTGTTACATAACTGAAATCTTCCCAGTATCCTTTGGTATATATACCATGCCTCCAGGGGAAAGTAAAATAAAATCCCTGACTCACTCTCCAAGTTTCTTCTTTCAGCGTAAAAAAAAAATGACGGTGGGATTGTGGAACTTGAAAAAAATTAAAGGGCAAACAAACACACAAACACACACACTACCTGACGTCTTCTAACTGGAGAAAACACGTCCGCTCTGACCGGTGGCTGAAGGTGGAATAAAGATGATGTGGAAAAGCGAAGATAGAGGGCGACAGAGGAAAAGCGAGATATTTCCCGAAATGAGGAATCAATAATTCAAACGGAATGCGCTAAAAATAAGCGGAATCGAGATGGTTTTAAAACGAATGTGAAGAGAGCGTAGGTTGATTAAATTTAAGAATTTATCACATTATATGTAGATGAAAATAACATTTGTTTTTCCAGCAAACTTCATTATTTATATTATGATGTCATTCCTTTAACCATATCATTTAATTATTTCATATTTTGAATTATTTGTTATTTATTAATGTTCCACCATGTTACATTTAAATATATATAGTAAATAATATTCTTTTATAATTGGCTTAAAATATATATATGTATAATTCTCAACCAAAAAACAAACTATTTCTTTATACCTGCCGGGTACTTTACTAATTGTATTTAACCTGCATGTGAAGCAGAAAGTCTGATTGTGATGAATATACCCTTTGTGGAGTATTTATGAGTCCCTAAAGAGAGAGAGAGAGAGAGAGAGAGAGTGTGTAAGGCAGTAGGGTATGTGGTAAGTAAAGACATAACAATAAGCAAAGAAAATCACCTAAAAAAGAGGAGGGCGGTAACAGTTTTTTCTTTATTTCTTGAACTTAATCAGATTCATACATCTATGTCATAAATGTATACCAATATGTTTTTAGGAATATTTGTAAAAATTAAGGTATTTAATTTTTTATATGCATATTTACTAAAATCTCTACCTAACGTTGGTGGTCTCAGGGCGGGGTTTGTCAGACGTCATGACCCCTAAAAATGACACCTTTTAGCTAAAGACCCTCAGCAATTATTTGCCTTAAATATGTAAAAGTGAGCATTAAGTTATAAGTAAAAAAGCCCTTAAAACCTGGATCAACACAGTGAAAATTTGTTAGAAAATCTCTAGGAAAATTTGCCTCCTATAATGTGCATATCTTTATTTATTTATTTATTTTTTTTTTAATTTCCTAAATTGTCCGCTACAGCAATGCAGAGTTATAATTGGTTAGACCCCTTCTTTGAGGGATTAAAAGAAGAAGTGAGGAAAAAAGTTGTGAAAGAAGTGTGTATTCATGAGCATTCGATGAACAGCTTCTACACATA
>CM063507.1:15692261-15697261 GCA_032207245.1 Pardosa pseudoannulata
CTGCCAAACTACCTTTTTAAGTCAAACAGCATTTAATTCCTTCATAAGTGATATTATAAGAATTCTACTAAATCATTAAAGTAATATCAATAATGTTGTAGATGATACGCCAAAAAGATTTATATTAATGATGTGATAACAGTTTTTATTTACGAGCTCATTTTATGTGAATCTTAGCTACATCTATAAAGAAAAAAATGCAGTTATGTTAATCGAAATAGTTTATTTTTAGATTGCAGTTTATAGACATATATTACTACTTTAATTATTTATTTTCATTTGTCGTGTAGTCCTCGTTTTTATTTGAGTATTTACCTGTGGTCAAATGTATAGCGGGATTTTATTTTGATTGCGTTGTGTAAAAGTATTTTAGTACTAAATTTAACCACAGGTTCTGAGAAACTACAGACATAAGATATGAAAATAAGCTAAAAGCTAACTACCGAAACTAGCTTAATGTAAAAAAAAGTAAATTTATTATAATATATAAACATCTATGTACACACAAACTGATTCTAATTTTCATAAAATATGCTTTATCAACACCTTCTAAATTAGTTCTGACAATAATTTTTCAATACTTAAGTAATTATGTAAATATAAGAGAGAGGACCTAATCTCAATTTCAAAATGTATGTAAAGGGGGTACCTTTGTGAGTTAATATGGTGTGCCCGGAACACTGCTGGTTGATGGCTGATCAGGTTGGGTACCTATGGATATTTCGTCGGTCTGGTCAGGGGCTACCTCCTGAGTGTTTGGGGTGTGGCCGTGCTATTTGATACCGGAACACTTTCCGTCGGACTTCTCTCCTCGTCTGGACTATCGAACACACCTTCTGTCGGACTCTTTCCTCGTCTCGACTATCGAACACAACTTCTGTCGGACTCTCTCCTCGTCTCGACTATCGAATACCTTCTGTTGGACTCTCTCCTCGTCTGGACTATCGAACACCTTCTGTCGGACTCTCTCCTCGTCTCGACTATCGAACACCTTCTGTCGGACTCTCTCCTCGTCTCGACTATCGAACACAACTTCTGTCGGACTCTCTCCTCGACTCGACTATCGAACACACCTTCTGTCGGACTCTCTCCTCATCTCGACTATCAAACAGCTTCTGTCGGACTCTCTCCTCGTCTCGACTATCGAACACCTTCTGTTGGACTCTCCCCTCGTCCGGACTATCGAACACCTTCTGTCGGACTCTCTCTTCGTCTCAACTATCGAACACAATTTCTGTCGGACTTTCTCCTCGACTCGACTATCGAACACACCTTCTGTCGGACTCTCTCCTGGTCTCGACTATCGAACACCTTCTGTTGGACTCTCTCCTCGACTCGACTATTGAACACACCTTCTGTCGGACTCTCTCCTCGTCTCGACTATCGAACACCTTCTAAATTTTAGATTTTTCTTATTTTATTAATTTCATCCTTGTCCCCTCTTCCTTCTTATCGTCCAATCGGGATAGTTGTAAGAATCTAATTGGTCTGCTTAAACCCCGCCTTGAGACCGCCAAAGTGGAAAACCTTACCCCTTCTAATTGGACACTGTCCCTTAGGGACTCATAAATAACTCCACAAAGGTACATTCTTATTTAATGTCAAGTACGGAGACGGGATTCTAATCTGGGACTGGGATCAGAACCCCGCCCGAGACCACCGTACAAGACAACAATATCCGTAGAATATAATTTTATGGTCCTCTGTCTTTTTACAAAGATGTGATGAGGTCAGATTTAGATCCCGAGCATTTTACTTCTTGTATGAATGAATCAATTATATTACTGATCTAAATCACCTCATCACATCATTTACCTACATATATTACAGGTAACAAATTCAAATTTTAAGAAGATTCATTTAACTTAAAATAAATTAGTTTTATGTGAAACATCTGGATAGAGAAAATACAGGTCCAAGTATACAAATAATATATTGAATTGTGAATAATATATTCACAGTTCACAGACTTAAATAACTTTTTTAATTATTTATTGTAATTTACATACATCCCCTATATAATAATAGCCTAAGTTATCTGTAAGTCTGTCTTCGAATTTATGAAGCGATTAGACCTGGAATGGATAGAGGTATGCATATTGGAGTCTTGATGAGTTAGAGTTAGCAAAATTCAAAACGAGTAAAGTTTATCTTCTTTTATACTATCGATCCGATTCTAAGATAAATTGGTATAATATCCTTCATATAACAGCGAAAAATACTGTCGTCTTTAAAACATTCGAAATCCACTCCTTGTCTCCTTTTCGAGCTTTTAATTCTGTTATATCAAGCCCTAATTTAAGAGCAAGCAATTAAATGTCTCAATTTATCACATGATAAATAGGAAAAAATAACATTTTTTTCTAGCATTGTGAAGTCATTTCTTTAACCATCTCATTTAATCATTTCTTACGCATTTTTAGGCTATTTTACAATACATACAATAGAGGAGTTATTTTATAGAATTTTTAGAACCTCTGTTTCACTCTTTACAAAATAATAACAACTAATACATAAGAACAGAAGTAAAATCCCCTATATAATAATAGCCTAAGTTATCTCTCCTTCTATCCTCGAGTTAATGAAGTGGTTATACCTGGAAAGGATAGAGGCATCCATATTGGATTCTTGATGAGTTAGGATTAGCAAAATTCAAAGCGAGTAAAGTCTATCTTATCTTTACCTATCGATCTGATTCTAAAATTAATTGGTATTAATATGCTTTATATCACAGGCGATTAAAATTATGAATTTATCACATTATCTCTAAATGAAAATAACATTTGTTTTTCCAGCATTATGACGTCATTCCTTTAACCATATAATTTAATTATTTCATATTTTGAATTATTTAAATATCTGCATCACTTTCATACGTTTTATTACTGAACTTTTAAAATGACTGAACTTTAAAACAACTCTGTAAATAATATTCTTTTATAATTGGCTTAAAAAATAGATTAGGTACATATGGGATAATTTTAAATTTAATCATCGATTATTTTTTGTTGCATTGAAACTTTTATCACCGGTATTAACAACAAATTCTTTTCTTAAAAGTCTAGGAGTCTATTTCACGGACTAATAAACATCTAGCCTTTAAGTTATATATCTTTGAAAATTAAGAATCTTATTCGTTTGCGTTTTTGTTTTGTATACATAACCACATGGTTTGCAATCGATTCCCTCAATTTTGGACATCATTCATATATATCACCAAATAATCACTGTCAATATTAAAACCTCTGTCCATCCTATCACGTAATATGACAAGATAAATTCCTTGCTTAAAGTTGGCAACTAACATGCAGTCAGTAAAGATAAGCAAATTATTGAACTTGTACTAAATAATTCTCAACCAAAAAACAAACTATTTCTTTATACCTGCCGGGTACTTTACAATTCTAGAAAATTAAAACTTTTACTGATCCCGTCTTAGGACGGGCTATATGCTAGTTTCATAGAATAAGAATGTTTTGGAAAATTTGCATTCTGTATAAAATAGGATTGTATTTAACCTGTATGTGAAGCAGAAAGTCTGATTGTGATGAGGCGATTTAGATCTGATATATAACTGTTTCATTCATTCAAGAAGTAAAATGTTCGGGATCTAAATCTGACCTCATCACATCGTTGTAGATAGAGGACTAAGGATCATAAATTTCGATTTAACTGATATTGTAGTCCTATACGGTTGTCTCGGGTGGGGTTCTGATTCCAGTCCCAGATAAGAATCCCGTCTCCGTACTTGACATTAAATAAGAATGTACCTTTGTGGAGTATTTATGAGTCCCTAAGGGACAGGGCCCAATTTGAAGGGATAAGGTTGTTCACGTTGGTGGTCTCAGGGCGGGGTTTTGTCAGACCAATGAAATTCTGGCAACTATCCCGATTGGAAGACAAGAAGGAGGAGGGGACAAAGTTTGAGGTAATAAAATATGAAAAATCTAAAAAATGAGGAGATGGATTAGGAGTTCGGTCCCCGTGAGTTTGGTTCGGAGGTCCCAGAAGAGATTGGTTCGGAGGTCCCAAAAAGAAGGTGCTCGATAGTCCAGCCAAGCCCGCCAGAAAGTTTCCTGCACAAAGTAGTACGGCCGCACCCCAAAGACTCAGTAGAAAGCCCTTGACGATGTCTGTAACAGATCAACGGATGATGTAAAGATTCCCTCTCCTGATCAGCTATTGATACCCTTCAACCAGAAGTGTTCCGGGCCCAACAATTGCAGACCCACAAAGGTACCCATTTTGCATTACATTTTGAAATCGAGATTAGGTCCTCTCTCTACTTACAAAATTTACCTAAGTGTAAAAAAAAATTGTCAGAAGTAATTTTGAATAGATTGACTAAGCTTACTTATTTACTTATTACATATTACTGGTTTTGTAAATAGATGTATAAATATTTTATAATAAATTTACTTTTTTTATATTAATCTAGTCTCAGTTGCTATCATTTCAGCGGTTAGTTCATTCTTCATATTTATGTTTGTAGTTTCTCAGAACCTGTGGTTAAATTGTAGTACAAAAAATATTTAACACAACGCAATTTAAAATAAATCCCACTATACATTTGATCACAGGTTGATACTTAAATATATAACGAGGACTACACGACACTCATATTTATAGGTTTTTATTTAGCTATGGGATGCTCCAAATTTCAAATTTAATGACTTAGGAAATTTTAGTGCCTTCCAAAATGAAATTTTTAAAAACACACATGTGGAGCAAAAATGCACATTTTTATAGGTTTGCACTCAGCAATTATTTGCCTTAAATATGTAAAAGTGTAATGGGAGAAATCATTAGGTATCGTTAATCGTTTGCCAAAATTATTGAACACTGATGAACTGGTGTAAAAATTATGATTGTAGTGGGTAAAACTAAAATCGACTACAGTAAATGTGCTGTGAATTTTCATTTAAATAATTTAAAATAATACTAAAATCTCTGCTGTCCATCCTATCACTCAATGTGACAAGATAAATTAGAGTTGGCAA
>CM063507.1:15717261-15742261 GCA_032207245.1 Pardosa pseudoannulata
AAAAATGTTGCATTTTACTAATGAAGGAAAAACAGAATTTTCCATTATCCCTTTGTTTCGTATTTTTTGTATTTAGGGATCACTGTACTCGGTAACAAATTATTATCGTCTGTCGTAGATTAATCTTGAAGTTAATCTACGACCAATAATGAAAACTTTGAATTAAATAATATTTTAATGAATTATGTACAAAAGGCAACGTAAAGGAAAATGCAAGAAGTTAATTCAGGATTTCGTTACGGAAGTAATCTTTTCCATTTAATTGAAAAAAAGTTGTTTCATAAATTTCTTTAACCCTCGACTTAAATTCTTTTAAAGTCTTTGTGATGTCATTTAACAAATTTGGAAAGTATCTAACCTCATATTTTAAATTCAAATGAGATCTTACACTCCTTCCTAAAATAAGACTAAACAGTTCTGATGAAACTCACAACTGTTACATTTTACTAATGAAGGAGAAATAGAACTTTCTATTATCCCTTTCTTTCAAATTTTGGTATTTAGGAATCACTATACCCGGTAATTATACTAATTAGAGTTGAAATTTAACTTCGACCAAACATGAAATCCTTGAGT
The DNA here is from genome assembly GCA_032207245.1 of Pardosa pseudoannulata. NCBI lineage: Eukaryota > Metazoa > Arthropoda > Arachnida > Araneae > Lycosidae > Pardosa > Pardosa pseudoannulata. Next base: position 15,717,838 of record CM063507.1, read on the forward strand.
ATAATAATCTTTATATGACTTGTTTACAATATAAAGAGAAATGCCGTAAGTAAATTCAGGGTTTTGTTACGGAAATATTCTTTTCTGTTTCATTGAAGAAAATTATTTTATAATTTTTTTTTGCCCTTGGCTCAATTTCTTTCAAATATTTTTGTGATTTCATTTAACAAAGTATGTAACCTTAGCTTTGAAAGTCAGTTGAGATTGTTCACTCCTTCCTAAAATAAGACTAAACTGTGCTATAGAAACACACAATTGTTACATTTAATTAAAGAATTAGAAACAGAACTTTCTATTATCCCTTTCTTTCAAATATTGGTATTTAGGGATCACAGTATACGGTTATTATACTGATTAGTGTTGAAATTCATCTACGACCAAACATGAAAACATTGAATATAATTGATTTATATGACTTTTAAAGAACAAAATGCAACATAAAGAAAAATGCAACAAGTAAATTTAGTATTTGTTTACGGAAGTAATATTTTCTGTTTCATAGAAGAAAAATTATTTTATAAATATATTTTCTCCTTGTCTCAATTTCTTTCAACTTCTCTGTGATATCATTTAACAAATTTGAAAAATGTGTAACCTCAGCTTTGAAAGTCAAAGGAGAGCGTTCACTCATTTCTAAAATAAGCCTAAACAATGCATCAGAAACACACAATTATTACATTTTACTAATGAAGGAGAAACAGAATTTTCTATTATCTCTTTCTTTCAAATTTTGGTATTTAGGGATCAATGTGTCCTGTAACAGATAATTATACTGATTAATCTTAAAATTAATCTACGAACAAATATGAAAACTTTGAATAAAATAATATTTATTTGAATTTTGTAGAACAAAAGGCAACGTAAAGGAAAATGCAAGAAGTAAATTTAGAATTTTGTTACAGCAATAATCTTCTTTGTTTAGTTCAATAAAAATTATTTTATAAAATTCTTTTACCCTTTCCTCGATTTCTTTCAAATTCTTTGTGATGTCATTTAACAAATTTAGAAAGTGTGCAACCTCAGCTTTGAAAGTCAAACGAGAACGTTTACTCCTTCCTAAAATAAGACTAAACAGTGCTTCAAAAACTCAAAAATATTGCATTTTACTAATGAAGGAAAATCAGAATTTTCTATAATTCCTTTGTTTCGAATTTTGGTATTTAGGGATCACTGTACTCGGTAAAAGATTATTATACTCGTTCGTAGATTAATCATGAAGTTAATCTACGACCAATAATGAAAATTCTGAGTAAAATAATATTTAAATGAATTGTGTACAACAAAAGGAAACGTAAAGGAAAATGCAAGAAATTAATTCAGGATTTCGTTACGGAAGTAATCATTTCCATTTCATCGAAGAAAAAATGTTTTATAAATTTCTTTAACCATCAACTCAAATTCTTTCAAAGTCTTTGTGATGTCATTTAACAAATTTAGAAAGTATGTAACCTCCGATCTTAAAGTCAAATGAGATCGTTTACTCCTTCCTAAAATAAGACTAAACTGTGTTGCAGAAACTCACAATTGCTATATTTTATAAAGAAGTAGAAATAGAAATTTCTATTATCACTTTATTTCAAATTTTGATATTTAGGGATCATTGTATACGGTTATTATACTCATTAGTGTTGAAATTTATCTACGTCCAAACCTAAAAACGTTGAATATAATAGCTTTATATGAATTGTATAGAAAAAAAGACGATATAAAGGAAAATGTAAAAAGTAAATTCAGCTGTTTTGTTACAGACATAATAATTTTTATTTCTTTGAAGAAAATTATTTTTTAAATTTCTTTTTACATTGGCTCAATATCTTTCAACTTCTTTGTGATGCTTTATAATGAATTTGGTAAATGTGTAACCTGAGTGTTAAAAGTTAAATGATAGTTTTACTTAAAACGTTTAAGTAAAATAAGACTAAAAAATGATGCAGAAACTCAAGATTCTTATATTATTTTTAAGAAGGGGAAAATATTTTCTATTATCACTTCCTATCAAATTGTGGTATTTAGTGATCACTGTACCGGGTAACTGGTAATTATACTGATTAGACTTGAAATTAATCTACGACTAAATATGAAAACATATAATAAAATAATCTTTGTATGAATTGTATACAACAAAAGGCAACATAAAGAAAAATGCAAGAAGTAAATTCAGGATTTTGTTACTAAAGTAATATTTTCTGTATCATTGAAGAAAAATTATCTTTTAAATTTCTTTTCACCTTGTTTCAATTTCTTTCAACTTCTTTGTGATCTCATTTAACAAATTTGAAATATCTGTAACAACAGCTTTGAAAGTCAAAGGAGAGCTTTCACTCTTTCCTAATATAAGACTCAACAGTGCTGCAGAAACTCACGATTGTTATATTTTACGAAAGAAAGAAAAACAGAATTTTCCATTATCCCTTTCTTTTAAATTTTTGTATTTTGGGATCACTGTACCCGGTTACTGATAATTATACTGATTACTTTTGAAATTATTCTACGACCAAACATAACAACATTGATTATAATAATCTTTATATCAATTGCATGCAACATAAGGGAACATAAAGAAAAATTGAAGAAGTTTTTTTAGGATACTGTAAAGGAAGTAATTTTTCCATTTCATTGAAGAAAAATTATTTTAAAAATTTCTTTTATCCTTGGCTCAACTTCTTTCAAATTGTTTGGGATGAAAATTAACAAATTTGGAAAGTATGTAACCTCAGATTTGAAACTCAAAGGAGATCGTTTTTTCCCTCCTAAAATAAAACTAAACTGTGTTGCAAAAACTCACAATTGTTATATCTTACTAAAGAAGGAGAAACAGAATTTTCTACTATCCCTTACTTTCAAATTTTGGTATTTAGGGACACTGTACTCTATATTTATACTGATTAGTGTTTAAATTTATCTACGACCAAACCTGAAAACATCCAATATAATAGTTTTATATGAATTGTATAGAACAAAAGGCAATATAAAAAAATGCAAGAAGTAAATTCACGATTTTGTTACAGAAATAATATTTTTTTACTTAGAAGAAAAATTATTTTCTAAATTTCTTTTTACATTTGCTCAACTTCTTTCAACTTCTTTGTGATGCCTTATAATAAATTTCGTAAATGTGTAACTTCAGTGTTGGAAGTTAAATGATAGCGTTTACTTAAAACGTTTAAGTAAAATAAGACTAAAAAGAGCTGCAGAAACTCACGATTGTTATATTTTATTAAGAAAGGGGAAAAAAAATTTTCTATTATCCCTTTCTTTCAAATTTTGGTATTTAGGGATCACTGTACCGGGTAACTGGTAATTATACTGATTAGACTCTAAATTAATCTACGACTAAATATAAAACATATAATAAAAATAACTTTATATAAATTGAAAAAAAATGCAACGTAAAGGAAAATGTCAGAAGTAAATTCAGGATTTTGTTACGAAAATAATCTTTGTTGTTTCGTTGAAAAAAAATTATTTTATAAATTTCTTTTACCCTTCGCTCAACTTCATTTAATTTCTTTTTTATGATATTTAACAAGTTTGAAAAGTGTGTAACCTCAGCTTTGAAAGTCAAGTGAGATCGCTCATTCCTTCTTAAAAAAAGACTAAACTGTGCTACAGAAACTCTTAATTGTTTTATTTTACTGAAAATGGAGAAACAGAATTTTCTATTATCTCTTTCTTTCAAATTTGTGTATTTAGGGATCACTGTACTCTGTAACTGATAATTATACTGATTAGTGTTGAAAATCATCTGCGACCAAACATGAAAACATTGAATATAATAATCTTTATATGAATTGTATAACACAAAATACAACGTAAGATAAAATGCAAGAAGTAAATTCAGGATTTGTTTACAGAAGTAATATTTTCTGTTTCACTGAAGAAAAATTATTTTATAAATTTCTTTTCACTTTGTCTCAATTTCAACTTCTTTCTGTTGTCATTTTACAAATTTTAAAAATGTGTAACCTCTCTTTAAGTCAAACGAGAGCGTTCACTCATTCCTAGAATAAACGTAAACACTGCTGCAGAAACAATTGTTATATTTTACGAAATAATTAGAAACAGAATTTTCTATTATCCCTTTCTTCCGTGTTTTGGTATTTAAGGATCACAGTATACGGTTATTATACTGATTAGTGTTGAAATTCATCTACGACCAAACAAGAAAACATTGACTATAATTGTATACAACAAAATGCATGATAAAGAAAAGTTAAAGAAATAAATTTAGGATTTTGTACGGAAATAAAATTTTTTTGTTTCATTGAAGAAATATTATTTTATGAATTTCTGTTACTCTTGGCTCAACTTCTTTCAAATTCTTTGTGATGTTATTTATCAAATTTGGAAAGCATGTAACCTCAGCATTGAAAGTCAAATGAGATCGTTTACTCATTCCTAAAAAAAGACGAAATAATGCTGCAGAAACTCACAATTGTTACATTTCACTAATGAAGGAGAAACAGAATTTTCCATTATCCCTTTGTTTCGAATTTTGTTATTTAGGAATCACTGTAAACCGTAACAGATAATTATACTGAATTATCCGGAAATTAATCTACGACCAAATATGAAAATTTTGAATAAAATAATATTTATATGAATTATGTACAACAAAAGGCAACATAAAGGAAAATGCAAGAAGTATATTCAGGATTAATTTACGGAAATAATCTTTGTTGTTTCGTTGAAGAAAAATAATTTTATAAATTTCTTTTACCCTTGGCTCAATGTCTTTCAAATTCTTTGTTATGATATTTAACAAGTTTGAAAAGTGTGTAACCTCAGCTTTGAAAATCAAATAAGATCGTTCTGTCCTTTTAAAATAAGACTAAACTGTGCTGCAGAAATTCACGATTCTTATATTTTACGAGAGAAGGAAAATCAGACTATTCCATTATCTCTCTATTTTAAATTTTTGTATTTTGGGATCACTGTACCCGGTTACAGATAATTATACTGATTAGTTTTGAAATTAATCTACGACCAAACATGAAAACATTCAATATAATATTCCGTAGATTAATTGTATTAAACAAAATGCAATTTAATGGAAAATGCAAGAAGTAAATTTAGGATTTGTTTACAGATGTAATATTTTCTGTTTCATTGAAGAAAAATTATTTTATAAATTTCTTTTCAAGTTGTCTCAATTTCTTTCAACTTCTTTGTGATGTCATTTAACAAATTTGTAAAATGTGTAACCTCAGCTTTGAAAGTGAAATGCCATCGTTCACTCCTTCCTAAAATAAGACTAAAATAAACTGTGATTCAGAAACTCAAAATTGTTATAAATTACTAAATAAGGAAAAACAGAATTTTTCATTATCCTTTGTTTCAAATTTTGATATTTTGAGATTACTGTACCCGGTAACAAATAATTATACTGATTAGTATTGAAATTAATCTACGACCAAACATGAAATTTTTGAATAAAATAATCGTTATATCAGTTGCATGCAACATAAGAGAACATAATGAAAAACTGAAGAAGTTATTTTAGGATACTTTAAAGGAAGTAATCTTTTCCATTTCACTGAAGAAAAATTATTTTATAAATTTCTTTTATCCTTGGCCCAAATTCTTTCAAATTCTTTGGGATGCAAATTAACAAATTTGGAAAGTATGTAACCTCAGATTTGAAAGTCAAATGAGATCCTTTATTCCTTAATAAAATAAAACTAAACTGTGTTGCAGAAACTCACAATTGTTATATCTTACTAAAGAAGGAGAAACAGAATTTTCTATTATCCCTTACTTTCAAATTTTGGTATTGAGGGACACTATACCCTATATTTATACTCATTAGTGTTGAAATTCATCTACGACCAAACCTGAAAACATTGAATATAAAAGTTTTATATGAATTGTATAGAACAAAAGTCAACATAAAGAAGAATGCAAGAAGTAAATTCACGATTTTGTTACAGAAATAATATTATTTTACTTTGAAGATAAATTATTTTCTAAATTTCTTTTCACATTGGCTCAACTTCTTTCAACTTCTTCGTGATACTTTATAAGAAATTTGGTAAATGTGTAACTTCAGTGTTGGAAGGTAAATGATAGCGTTTACTTAAAACGTTTACGTAAAATAAGACTAAAAAGTGCTGCAGAAACTCACGATTGTTATATTTTATTAAGAAGGTGAAAAATATTTTTCTATTATCCCTTTCTTTCAAATTTTGGTATTTCGGGATCACTGTACCAGGTAACAGGTAATTATACTAATTAGTCTTAAAATTAATCTACGACCAAATATGAAAACATTGAATATAATAATCCTTATATGATTTGTATAAAACAAAATGCAACGTAAAGGATAATGCAAGAAGTAAATTTAGGATTTGTTTATGGAAGTAATATTTTCTGTATCACTGAAGAAAAATTATTTTATACATTTCTTTTCACCTTGTCTCAATTTCTTTTAACTTTTTCGTGATATCATTTAACGAATTTGGAAAATCTGTAACCTCAGGTTTGAAAGTCAAAGGAGAGCTTTCACTCATTCCATTTATAATTCTAAATAGTGCTGTGGAATATCACGATTGTTATATTTTACGAAATAATGAAAAACAGAATTTTCCATTATCCCTTTCTTTTAAATTTTTGTATTTTGGGATCACTGTACCCGGTTACTGATAATTATACTGATTAGTTTTGAAATTAATCTACGACCAAACATGAAAGTATTGAATATAATAATCCTTAGATGAATTGTATAAAACAAAATGCAACGTAATGGAAAATGCAAGAAGTAAATTTAGGATTTGTTTATACATGCAATACTTTCTGTTTCATTGAAGAAAAATTATTTTATAATGTCCTTTTCACCTTGTCTCAATTTCTTTCAACTTCTTTGTGATGTCATTTAACAAATTTGGGAAATAAGTAACCTCAGCTTTGAAAGTCAAAGTAGAGCTTTCACTCATTCCATTTATAATTCTAAACAGTGCTGTGGAATCTCACGATTGTTATATTTTACGAAAGAATTAAAAACAGAATTTTCCATTACCCCTTTCTTTTAAATTTTTGTATTTTGGGATCACTGTACCCGGTTACTGATAATTATACTGATTAGTTTTGAAATTAAACTACGACCAAACATAACTATACTGAATAAAATAATCGTTATATGAATTGTATACAACAAAAGGGAACGTAAAGAAAAATGCAAGAAGTAATATCAGGTAAAGGAAGTAATCTTTTCTGTTTCGTTGAAAAAAAAATTATTTTATAAATTTCTGTTAAAGTTAGCTCAACTTCTTTTAACATTTTTTGTGATGGTATTGAATGAGAACGTTCACTCCTATCTAAAAAATACCAAACAATATTCCTGAAACTTACAACTGATAGCAGTAATAAATATTTTACTGACTAAAAGAAATAAATAGATATTTCTATTATCCATTTCTTTCAATTTTTGGTCAGTGTACCCGGAAACAGATAAATATACTCATTATTCTTGAAATCCTTTCCCGACCAAAATGAAAACATTGAGTATAATAACCTTTAGACGAATGGTGTACAAAAAAATACTATAGGAAAATATAAAAAGTAACTACAAGATGTATGTTATGGAATTAATGCATGATTTTTTATTTTCACTTAAGAAAATATATTTTTAAAATTTCTTTTCACCTTCAAGCCTAAACATATTAAACTTCTATAGTCAACAGCAGCAGCAAAAATTATATATTTCTTTTCTTTTTTGAAAGACTATTATTCAAAGACATACTTTAGATTTATTTTAATAAATAGACCGAAAGACTAGTTCAAAAAGAGAGAAATGTCGAATAAAATTCTTGAGAACACCAAGGCCCAATTGCGAAGGGCAATTCTCTTAATTGAAGTAGGGAAAAAAATTTAAATTTAAATATGGTGTTAATACTATTCTATTACTCATTTGATAGCAAATTGTAATCTATATAAAAAAATTATTTATATATATATATATATATATATATTTGCACGTATATATATTTATGTATGTATATACACTCATGTCCATAAATTAAGGATAATTCAGAATCACACAGAAATTGAGCTCTAAAATAAAAATTTCACCTGTAGAATTATCACACACATCTTGAAGAAGAATATGCAAATTGCAGGAAACCACCAGATGGCGCGGATAGTACGTCACAATGACGAGAGTGTATGAAAGGGGTATATAAGGAATGGTAGCAAAGAAGTAAAATTGTTCACAAGCGCTTTAAAAGCCTTTCAGTGCAATAACTGCATAGTTATGGCACAAAGGAAGCATTTGGATGATTTTTTACGTGGTAGAATTATCGGACGACTGGAATGTGGACGTACCCAGCTGGAAGTATCCGAGGAACTTGGAATCGCCTAGAGTGTCATCTCCAGGCTTTGGCAACGATTCAAACATGATGGTAATGTAAGTAGATGTTACAGCACAGGTCGCCCCCGAGTTACTGCGCCAAATGATGACCGGTATTTGGCAGTTACTGCCAAAAGAAACAAACGGAGCACAGCATCATACCTATCTCGTCAGCTCTCTTCAGCTACCGGTACGATATTTTCACGGCAGACCGTGTACAGACGTTTAGGGAACATTGGTCTATATGCTCGTAGGCCTGTCAGATGTGTTCCCCTTACCGCAACTCACTGTCGCCTGCGATTATGCTGGGCTAGAGAGCATGCATTGTGGACACCGCAACAGTGGTCTTGTGTGATGTTTTCCGACGAGTCCAGGTTCAGTTTACATTCTGATTCTCGCCGGACTTTCATATGGAAAGCGCCAGGTACCCGTTACCACCAAGAGAACACCATTGAACGACACCGTTACGGTGGTGCAGGATGGCTTGTTTGGGGAGGAATTATTCTTGGTTCCAGAACTGACCTGCATGTTCAGAGTGTAACGATGACAGGCCACATCTATCGGGATGTCATTCTGGAACAACATGTACGCTTGTTTCGGGGCGCCATGGGTCCTGAATTTCTGTATATGGATGACAACGCCCGACCTCACCGTGCAAACATTGTAGACGAATGCCTTCAATCGGAGGATATCACCCGTATGGATTGGTCAGCATACTCACCGGACTTCAATCCAATAGAGCATGTGTGGGACATGCAGCCCGTCAACCCCCTCCCAACTGTCTATCGGAACTTCGGAGGGCATTGCTTGATGAGTGGTGTAATTTTCCCCAAGATCAGATTGATAATCTGATACTCAGCATGCGTAGGCGTTGTAAAGCTTGTATTGCATCGTCCGGGAGACATACTCTGTATTAACCATCATACTAACTAAATGTTATACTGTTTTCTGTAAATAGGTTCTTTTTTAAAATTTGCTCCAGGGAGTAAAAATCGCAATTTTTATTAATTATGTCAAACATATAGCATATTTTTTTCTCTTTACCTTTTGTTTAATAAATAGACTTTACAAATAAGTCAAATTTGTTTTGCTTTTGTCTCATTGCCTGAACTTCATTATCCTTAATTTATGGACATGAGTGTATATAGATAGGTATATATAGATAGGTATATATATATATATATATATATATATATATATATATATATATATATATAAATATATATACATATATATATATTTATATATATATATATATATATATATATATTATATATATATATATATATATATATAAATATATATATGTTGTATATGTGTTTGTGTGTATCCATATATATAGATATATGTATGTATGCATATATACATATTTATACATATGTATATATATATGTATATATATGTGTGTATATATATGTATATATATATATATATATATATATATATATATATATATTATATATATATATATATATATATAGGTCAGACCTGTCTATCTCGAATCTCTTGAGAGTAAAAAAAAATTCGAGATAAACAGGTTTCGAGATACACAGGTTTTATGAAAATAGATTAAGAAAATTTCTTTACGCAATACAAAAGATTGAAAACTTGAAGTATTTTTAGTTTCATTTACATGTACGACTCTTTTTCATTGTTTTATAGCCGTTTTTGAAGTCTTTTGTATGAAATCTTTGTTTTTCATAATAGTAAAATAGTATGGTGGAATTCTAAATTTAGCGGCGACTATGTTTTACTTCATAGAAGGGTTTTCCTTCAAAAATGACAGAATTTCATTTTTTTAGATGGTTAAAACATTCAATTTTCTTTTAACACCTGCCATTTTTAGCTCCAAAATTGAGACAGCAAGTTGCTAGATGATACTTTAGTCATTAGGCTGTGATGAGAACCAGTTCTATTTCCAAAAAGAAATTCCCTTATTATTCCAGGGCAGACAAGATTATACAATTCCAACCCAGTAATAACCCTCAAAAGAAAACTAGAAGTGTATTTCCTGAAAATGGGAAATTGTGCGGTTGTAACACAATAAAGCTCTAAACTGGAATGTTGTATTTCTTACGAAAATTCGAGATAGGCAGGTTCGGGAAATATTTATTGAAAATAGGGACATACGGAATACGTAGGGTAACGTAAGGAATACGTTAAATTTTAAATGAAAATGTAGGGAAATTGAAAATATTCGAGATAGACAGGTTTGAATGTATATATATGTATATATATATATATATATATATATATTATATATATATATATAAATATATATAGATATATGTATGCATGTATATATATATATATATATATAGATAGGTGTGTGTGTGTATGTATGTATGTATGTATGTGTAACGCAAAATAAACGGATATGGTGTCCAGATAGAATAATTGTATGTAAATACCTGTGCCCGCGTTACTCGATATTGTTGTGTCATGATTAAATACGGCAAGTATCGAATCTCAGTATCTAAAGTCAAATGAGAACGTCTATTATCTCCTAATTAATAACAGTTAATATTCCAGAAACTATCATCTGGTAACAACAATAAGTATTTTACTAAAGAAAGAGTAAGAAACATGACTTTCCATTATCCCTTTCTTTGAAATTTTGGTATTTCGGGGTCGGTATACCCGGAAACAGATAATTATGCTCATTAGTCTTAAAATCCATCTACGACCAAAAATAAAATCAACCCTCCATTATAATATCAGTCGTATACACCAAAAGAAAATGTACAGGAATATGCAAGAAGTAATTTCCGGATGCTGTTACCTAAATGTGAGTCATCTATTCAGTTTTCTAGAAAGAAAACCATTTCCTTGTCTTTTCACATAGTTGCCAAAACATACTAACTAAACTTAATTTCCAATACAAAAAGCAAAACTTATCTCTCATCTGAAAGGGGGTATTGAATGAAATGTGTAGTAATATATTTATTATAAGAATAATTATAGATTTAAATCTGGTTTTAAAATTATTATATTTTTTAGATTTGCTTCTCCTTTGATTCTTTGAACGAAAAATTCCAATATAGAGTATATTATTTTACATATAAATATATATATGTATATGTATGAACATATATTGGTATGAATGCATATTTATGTATATATATATATATATATATATATATATATATATTATATATATATATATATATATATATATATATATATATATATAAATATAAATATATACATATATAAGTTTGCATACTTATAGATATCTACATGTATATATACATATATATATATATATGTATATATATATATATATATATGTGTGTGTATACTTATATATAAGTATGTATATATATATATTTATATATGTATATATATATGTGTATATGTGTATATATATATGTGTGTGTATATATATTTATTTATATATACATATATATATACATATATATATATATATATATATATATATATATATATATATATATATATATATATATATATATATATATATATGTATATATATATATATATATATACATATATATATGTATATATATACATATATATATATATATATATATGTGTGTATATATATGTATATAATATATATATATATATATGTATATATATATATGTGTATATATATGTATATAATATATATATATATGATATATATATATATATGTGTATATATATATATATATATGTATATATATATATATATATATATATATATATATATATATATATATATATATATATATATATATATATACTAGCTTATAGCACGTAATGTGATATTACACTGAAGGTATTTTTCTTTTTTGGAGTAAACAAAGTTCACAACAAAGCTATAAAAAGTTGGAATAGATGTATTATAGATGCCGTCCCCGTCAGCCACGTTTTTTTCGACCAACAGAAAGACGCGTAGTATTTTGTACGCATTTTCTGAAAGGTAAAAAAAAAAAAAAAAAAACATGGCGGCGGTCACATGGTATATTTGATACACAACATTAAAAAAACTAAACTTAAGAAAAAGAGAGATTAACAATTTAAAAGTATTACAATTTAAAAGTAAAAAATTAATTACAGATTAGTAATATTTATGATATATATCAACAGCATAGACACAATATATAGCATTTTAGTAAGCACTAATATTATAAAAAATCTAACATGTGAGGGGGGTTACCCCTATAATAAAAGAAACCATCTCGTTTGATTTAGTATATCCTGATACTTTTTAGCAATTTCAAACACAGTAAAAACCGAAATAATTACACTCTCCATATGTAAATTACACTCATGTCCATAAATTAAGGATAATTCAGAATCACACAGAAATTGAGCTCTAAAATAAAAATTTCACCTGTAGAATTATCACACACATCTTGAAGAAGAATATGCAAATTGCAGGAAACCACCAGATGGAGCGGATAGTACGTCACAATGACGAGAGTGTATGAAAGGGGTATATAAGGAATGGTAACAAAGAAGTAAAATTGTTCACAAGCGCTTTAAAAGCCTTTCAGTGCAATAACCGCATAGTTATGGCACAAAGGAAGCATTTGGATGATTTTTTACATGGTAGAATTATCGGACGACTGGAATGTGGACGTACCCAGCTGGAAGTATCCGAGGAACTTGGAATCGCCCAGAGTGTCATCTCCAGGCTTTGGCAACGATTCAAACATGATGATAATGTGAGTAGATGTTACAGCACAGGTCGCCCCCGAGTTACTACGCCGAATGATGACCGGTATTTGGCAGTTACTGCCAAAAGAAACAGACGGAGCACAGCATCAGACCTGTCTTGTCAGTTCTCTTCAGCTACCGGTACGACAGTTTCAAGGCAGACCATGTACAGACGCTTAGGGAACATTGGTCTATATGCTCGTACGCCTGTCAGGTGTGTTTTAACGCAACTCACTGCCGCCTGCGATTATTGGGCTAGAGAGCATCCATTGTGGACCCCGCAACAGTGGTCTTGTGTGATGTTTTCCGACGAGTCCAGGTTCAGTTTACATTATTCTCGCCGGACTTTCATATGGAGAGCGCCAAGTACGTTACCATCAAGAGAACAGCATTGAACGACACCGTGACAGTGGTGCAGGATGGCTCGTGTGGGGAGGAATTATTCTTGGTTCCAGAACTGACCTGCATGTTCAGAGTGTAACGATGACAGGCCACATCTATTGGGATGTCATTCTGGAACAACATGTACGTTTGTTTCGGGGCGCCATGGGTCCTGAATTTCTGTATATGGATGACAACGCCCGACCTCACCATGAAAACATTGTAAACGAATGCCTTCAATCCGAGGATATCACCCGTATGGATTGGCCAGCATAATCACCGGACTTGAATCTAATAGAGCATGTGTGGGACATGCTTGGCCGACGAATTGCAGCCCGTCAACCCCCTCCCAACTGTCTATCGGAACTTCGGAGGGCATTGTTTAATGAGTGGTGTAATTTTCCCCTAGATTAGATTGATAATCTGATACTCAGCATGCGTATTGTAACGCTTATTGCATCGTCCGGGAGACATACTCCGTATTAACCATCATACTAACCATGTTATACTGTTTTGTGTAAATAGGTTCTTTTTTGAAATTTGCTCCAGGAAATAAAAATCGCAATTTTTATTAATTATGTCAAACATATAGCATCTTTTTTGCTCTTCACCTTTTGTTTAATACATAGACTTTACAAATAAGTCAAATTTGTTTTGCTTTTGTCTCTTTCATTGCCTGAACTTCATTATCCTTAATTTATGGACATGAGTGTACTAAATCTCAAAAAATTATAAGAACAAAAATTATAAATAAAACCTGACCTAGGCGACTAGAAACCAAAATAAGAGCTAAAATACAAATTTCTGGAATTGTGCCGGGTACTGACGTCAGAAATCACGTGCACCAATGGGGTGCAAGAACACATTAGAGCTTCCATACACCAACACCTAAGTCAGGGCAAGCACACCAAATCACTCATCGCCCCAAAAAATCGCCGAATTTGGCGGCAAAAAAACAAGGCGTCTATAATGCAACTGTACCAAAAATTTAAGGCGCATTCTTTATCTTTTCAAAGCAAACATTGAGATTTGATACATAATTTAAGGGAAATAAAAAGCAAATCAATATTTCAGTCATATTTCGGGTACTATATCCTATTATTCGTAGCATTTTTAGTAATTTGACTGAAGAGAATTGATATGACGAAATGAAAACATTTTAGAAGAGTTTTTTTTTTCCGTAGTAACCTAAATATTAATTATTAAAATATAATTTTAGTTGAATTAACTCTAGAATTAAAATATTATCATTTAGCTATAAATAATATTTTAAAAGCATCTATTATTTTTTAGCCATAACAGAATTTTTGCACATATTGAGACGACTTTCGTTATTTATTGAAAGATATTTTTACAGGCAATACCCAATTAGTTTTTAAAAATCCCTGTAGATGGCGCTACATTTACACACCTGCTGAAACCCCTCTCGGCGTATATCACATGGAGATTAAAAAACAAAACCTAAAAAAACGATACCTATGTACGTTTCTAAATAACAAATAAGGTGAATATTACAGTATATCATATGGAGATTGAAAAACAAAACCTAAAAAAACGAAACCTATGTACGTTTCTATAAAGCAAATAAGGTGAATATTACATTATATCACATGGAGATTAAAAAACAAAACCTAAAAAAACGAAACCTATGTACGTTTCTATATAACAAATAAGAAGAATATTACATTATATCACATGGAGATTAAAAAACACAACCTAAAAAAACGAAACCTATGTACATTTCTGTAAAACAAATAAGGATAATATTACATTATATCACATGGAGATTAAAAAACAAAACCTATAAAAAACGAAACCTATGTACGTTTCTATAAAGCAAATAAGGTGAATATTACATTATATCCCATGGAGATTAAAAAACAAAACCTAAAAAACGAAACCTATGTACGTTTCTATATAACAAATAAGGGAAATATTACATTATATCACATGCAGATTAAAATACAAAACCTAAAAAACGAAACCTATGTACGTTTCTATATAACAAATAAGGTGAATATTACATCATATCACATGCTGATTAAAAAACAAAACCTAAAAAAAACGAAACCTATGTACGTTTCTATATAACAAATAAGGTGAATATTACATTATATCACATGGAGATTAAAAAACAAAATTTAAATGAAAATTCACACCACATTTACTGCAGTCGATCTTAGTTTTACCCACTACAATCATAAATTTTACATCAGTTTGCTTCGTGTTCAACAATTTTGGCAAACGATTAAAGATACCTAAAATTTTTACCTTTACACTTTTAGATATTTAAGGCAACTGATTGCTAAGTGCAAACCTATAAAAGTATGCATTTCTGCTCCACATGTGGGTTTTTAAAAATTCCATTTTGGAAGGCACTCAAATTTCCTAAGACATTATACGAGGGTTGCTATTTATATTTCTGGCCTAATAATGAAAAAACAAATATGTAGGATCGAAATTGGTTTTATTGTTTTTCAAAATATTCTCCATGATGATCAATATACTTTTGCATGCGTTTGAACCAATTTTCAAAGCACTTTTTCCAGTCCGATTGAGGTAACTCCAAAACATGCGTTTTGAATGCATCAACCACTTCTTCGGGGATCGAAAATCGTTGTCCACGTAATTTATTTTTGATGTGTGGGAATAAGAAGTCATTGGGTGCCAAATCAGGGCTATATGGTGGATGACCCATCAGTTCGATCTTTCGCTCCGTCAGAAATGCCTTTGTTTGAGTCGATGTGTGAGAGCTCGAACTGTCATGATGAAGAATGATTCGCCTGTTCTTCTGCTTTTTTCGAATTTCTCCGATGACTTCTGGCAAACAAATGGTCGTGTACCATTCAGAATTGACCGTCCTGCGTTGCTCTAACGCCACTGTTGTCACATGACCGTTAATGCCGAAGAAACAGGCAATCATTTGTTTCGATGTGCTTCTTCCTCGAACAACTTTTGTTGGTTTTGCCTCGTCTTGGAAGACCCATACAGTTGATTGCTGTTTTGTTTCCGGCTCATATGCATAGATCCATAATTTCGTCACATGTGTAGATGTTATACACAGCCTTTGATTACCTTGAACGTATTTTTCCAACATTTCCTTGCACCAATCGACACGAGCCTTTTTTTGAGCGTTTGTTAGATTATGCCGGATCCAACGCGAACAAATTTTTTTTATCTCAAATGTTCATGCAATATTTTATTGATGCTAGTCATACTAATATCCAAAGACGCCTCTATCTCACGGTATGTCACATGACGATCCTGCTTTATCAGTTCACTCACAGCATCGATCTTTTCTGGCACAACAACGAATTTTGGACGACCTGCACGGGATTCGTCCTGGATCGAACATCGACCACGATTAAATTCGTTATACCATTTTTTTACAATGCTGTAGGATGGCGCTTTATCGCTGTATAAAGGATTAAGTTCATCGAAACACTCGTGTCTTGACAATCCACGTCGAAAGTTATGAAAAATAATGGCACGAAAATGTTCACGACTCAATTCCATTTTTTGAAAGAAAAGAACTTTTCAATTTACTGTCAACAACACAAATAAAGCTACAATGGTAAATCGTCTGCTGAATTTATGTTTAAAAATATCAAACTTTCGATTAAAATTGCCTAGCAACACTTACTGTTGCCAAGGCTAGAAATATAAATAGCAACCCTCGTATATATATATTAAAATGTCCTATCCAAGATAAAAAAAAATTTATATCATGCATCCACCCTAACTCTGTACAGCGATATAAGGCACTAGGTGGTCCACCCTTGGTCCAAATTTTATATAAATTTGGACTTTTGTACACAGTGAAAGGTGAAAGAAAATTTGCCCTCGCAGATGCACAAAACAGCCATGTAAACATATATTTTTGTGGCTACGGATATTAGTATGCTACGAGAGATGAAACGAATACATTTGTGATCTGAGAGATTCACCAGGACCAGGGAGAACCAATCAAATTTCAGAGATTCGTCTAATATATCGATCCGAATGCCTTGACAATTTTGCCAATGTAATACTTTGCCTTCATCATTTAATTACTATAAAATAAAACTAGGACGGATAGCACACAAGTCGGATAGTCACTAACCGGATACGTGGAAAAATACTGTATTATTTTTTATTTATTATCCTTTCCCTACCACAGCTTGTATTTTGTTTAAGACACGTAGTATACTAGTACTAATTTTTCTGATATTTCCTTCTTTTATTTTGCCCTCGACACGTAAGATGATCGTAGAAGTCGTCTGATTCTAATGCCTTGGCAATTTTGCCTATACAATGCTTTACATTCCTCATTTAATTATAATTAAACAAACTAGGACGGATAGTACAGAAACCGAATAGTCGTGAACAGGATACTAGGAAGTGTACTGTGTTATTTTTTATAATTTGTTTTTCCTGTCACAACTTGTATTTTATTATGACAACACGTAGGAGGGTCGTAGCAAACGTCCACTTTCAATGCCTTAGCAATGTTGCCAATGCAACGCCTTGCCTTCCTCATTTAATTACGATTAAACGAAACTAGTCCGGATAGGACGGTAACCGATAGTCGCAAACTGGATACTCGGAAGAGCACTGCATTATATTTTATTATTTTTTCCTGTCACAACTTGTATTTTACCCATGACACGTAGGAGGATGACAGCAGACGCCCGCTTTCAATACCTTGGTAATATTGTCAATACAACGCCTTGCCTTCCTCATTTAATTAAAGGAAACAAGTCCGGATAGTCAAGATTTGGATACTCGGAAATGTAGTGTATTATTTTTTATTATTTTTTCCTGTTACAACTTGTATTTTGCCCATAACACGTAGGAGGATATAAGTAGACACCCGCTTTCAAAGCCTTGGCAATGTTGCCAATGGAACGCCTAACCATACTCATTTAATTACTACAAAAGGACACTAGTCCGAATAGTAGCGAACTGGATACTCGGAAGAGCACTGCATTATTATTTATTATTTTTTCTTCTTCACAACTTGTATTTTGCCCATGACACGTAGGAGGATCATAGCAGACACCCGCTTTCAATGCCTTGGCAATGTTGCCAATGCAACGCCTTGCATTCCTCATTTAATTACTACAAAATGACACTAGTCCGGATAGTAGCGAACTGGGTACTCGGAAGAGCACTGCATTATTATTTATTATTTCTTTCCTGTCACAACTTGTATTTTGCCCATAACACGTAGGAGGATCATAACAGGCGTCCGTTTTTCAATACCTTGGCAATGTTGCCAATGGAACGCCTTACTTTACTCATTTAATTACTACAAAATGACACTAGTCCGGATAGTAGCGAACTGGGTACTCGGAAGAGCACTGCATTATTATTTATTATTTCTTTCCTGTCACAACTTGTATTTTGCCCATGACACGTAGGAGGATGATAGCAGACGCCCGCTTTCAATGCCTTGGCAATGTTGTCAATGCAACGCCTTGCCTTCCTCATTTAATTACGATAAAAGGAAAGTAGTCCGGATAGTCACGATTTTGATACTCGGAAATGTAGTGTATTAATTTTATTATTTTTTCCTGTTACAACTTGTATTTTGCCCATGACACGTAGGAGGATTATAGCAGACACCCGCTTTCAACGCTTTGCCTTCCTCATTTAATTACGATAAAAGGAAACTAGTCCGGATAGTCATGATTTGGATACTCGGAAATGTAGTGTATTATTTTTTATTATTTTTTCCTGTCACAACTTGTATTTTGCCCATAACACGTAGGAGGATCGAAGTAGACACCCGCTTTTAAAGCCTTAGCAATGTTGCCAATGGAACGCCTTACTTTACTCATTTAATTACTACAAAATGACACTAGTCCGGATAGTAGCGAACTGGGTACTCGGAAGAGCACTGCATTATTATTTATTATTTTTTTTTCTTCACAACTTGTATTTTGCACATGACACGTAGGAGGATCATAGCAGACACCGGCTTTAAATGCCTTGGCAATGTTTCCAATGAAACGCTTTGCCTTCCTCATTTACTTACTATAAAAAGAAACTAGTCCGGATAGTAGCGAACTGGATACTCGGAAGAGCACTGCATTATTTTTTATTATTTCTTTCCTTCACAACTTGTATTTTGCACATGACATGTAGGAGGATTATAGTAGACACCCGCTTTCAATGCCTTGGCAATGTTGCCAATGCAACGCCTTGCCTTCCTCATTTAATTACGATAAAAGGAAACTAGTCCGGATAGTCACGATTTTGATACTCGGAAATGTAGTGTATTATTTTCTATTATTTTTTTCTGTCACAACTTGTATTTTGCCCACGACACGTAGGATGATCATAGCAGACACCCGCTTTCAATGCCTTGACAATGCTGCCAATGCAATGCCTTACCTTCCTCATTTAATTACGATAAAAGGAAACTAGTCCGGATAGTTACGATTTGGATACTCGGAAATGTAGTGTATTATTTTTTATTATTTTTTCCTGTCACAACTTGTATTTTACCCATGACACGTAGGAGGATTATAGCAGACACCTACTTTCAATGCCTTGGCAATATTGTCAATGCAACGCTTTGCCTTCCTCATTACGATAAAAGGAAAGTAGTCTGGATAGTCACGATTTTGATACTCGGAAATGTAGTGTATTATCTTCTATTATTTTTTCCTGTTACAACTTCTATTTTGCTAATGACACGTAGGATGATCATAGCAGACACCCGCTTTCAATGTCTTTGCAATGTTGTCAATGCAACGCCTTGCCTTCCTCATTTAATTACGTTAAAAGGAAACTAGTCCGGATAGTCACGAATTTGATACTCGGAGCGTGATGTATTATTTTTTAATGTTATATTATGATATAAAACTTAATATATTTGTATACATTATGGTATAAAAATAATTTTTTTACGAAAAAATTGTAGCATCCCATTAGCAACAATCTACGTCTTCTGCTATGAAAATCACTGATAAATGAAATAAAAATATATTTGCTACAATGAATTTATCAATTAGTAAATATTACAATGAATATTTTTCCCTTACGTTATAATTTGATGAAACCCAAATTAGTTTGAAATTTCTATATTCAAGGTAATAAAATTATTATCATTAATGTAGTAGAATAACAATATTCTTCCGCTATTCAAAAAACACGTTCTAAGTAATTTTCTTAGAATAAGTTTTAAATTCTTTTGAAGATTTAAAACATTTTCTCGGAAAGAAATTTAATGAACCTAAAACATTAATTAATCCAGATGACTTCATGGAAAAAGATAATTAAGAATAACTTTTATTTAACAGACTATCAAATAGATAGAAGTATTTTTTTATTGTGTTTATTTTTTGTCACTTTGAGACAGTGTTTTTGAAAATCATGTTTACATTTGAAAGATTGAAAATTCCTTTCAGTGTAAATTCATAATGCGCTAGGTCTTTTGATTTACCCAAAGAATTAAAAAATTTCTAATTATAAAAATTTTAATTAATTGGCTTTTTCACCTTTTAAAAGACTTATTAAAGAGGATAATTAAGATTAGATTTTTATTCTTCAAGATCTTCAAGATGATGGGTCAACTGGATTACCTGGGCCAAGCCCTCAAATCCAGAGATTTCTTACAGTAAGCAGAGAAATTGACAACGAGCAGAGCATAAACAAATAAAAGATGAAAGATAAGGATAGAATGGTGGATTCGTGAGTTCATAACACAGTAACTAAAGAAAAAAGAGTTTAGGGATAGGAAAACACTTTTTTTTTAAATTTTTTTATTTATTTTATTTTATTTTTTTTTTTTTTTGCCAGGGACATTAGAACAGTATTGAAAATAACTAATTTGAAAACTACTCTCCGCCCTCACCAAAGTGAGGAGAGCCAATAAAAGCGAAAATAGAAGGATGAGATAAAAAGCAAAGCTGGTAAAAAAAATAATAAATAAATAAATAAATAAATAAAAATTACTAAATGGTGATGTATGGCCATTTTAAAGTTTTAAAGCTTTTTTTCTTACATTTTAAAAAATTTTTATGATTTTTTTTCCGTTTTTTGACGACAAAACAGACAAAAAATTTAAAGATCTTTGGCAAGAATGGCCAAAGGCCTTCTTCTATTGCAAGCATCAGATTAGATTTTTATTTCGTTTGTTTATCTCTTTAACCCTCCCACTCTCTGTTTATATAGTGGAAATTTATATTTCACAAGATAACTTTTAATAAGTTATATAAAGTAGTAGCAAGTGTACCCTTGCAACGCTACGATGACCTTAATACATTACTTTTAAACAAAAATTTTTTGTTTAAAAAAATACAAATGAAAACTTTTTTCAATATCAATAAAACAAAATAACAAAATATATGTTTATATGCTAGCGATTAAATCTGCATCAAATTTGTGTCTTATATTAAATTTGCTCAATCTTTTTTATGGTAAAATATAAGTTTAAAACTGAATTACATTACTGTATTACTACTGTAGGTTGATTAGCAACGTTAATAGATGTTGCCATATTACGTGTTAGAATAGGAAGCAGAGGTTTTGACAGCAACAGTGCTAATTTTGTTGGTATTAATAAATGTTGTCCAAAATTAAGGAAATTTATGACAAACCCCATGCTTTTG
The DNA here is from genome assembly GCA_032207245.1 of Pardosa pseudoannulata. Lineage (NCBI taxonomy): Eukaryota > Metazoa > Arthropoda > Arachnida > Araneae > Lycosidae > Pardosa > Pardosa pseudoannulata. The sequence continues at coordinate 15,739,831 of CM063507.1, forward strand.
TATGAAACAGAAACACACATTCATATCGACAACCATAAAAAGATAACTTTATAAATATAACTATATAAAAGGATAGGTTTTTATTTGCCTATGAGAGTCACTGAAATTTGTACTTTTTGTTGTTAGAATATTATTGATAAACATTTCATTGTAACGTAAAAATGAACCAAGAACTAAATTTAAAATTAGTTCTCATATAAAAATGCTATAATTTGCGTCACATAGAAATGAAAGTTAATCACTTTATATCTAAATTTCCAGATCCAATCGAAATGATACTACGCAGACGATGTTTGAATAATATAAAGTAAGAAATGAATAAATGAGATATTTAAAGGAATGATGTCATAGTGATAAAAAAATATCGTTTTCACCTATTTATTATGTGATAAATTGAAAATTTTAATCTCCCGCTTCTAACTGAGGAAAACTGCGCTTAAAATAATTACTTGGGATGACGTCACATTGCTAGAAATATTGCTTCTTTCACTTAGGATGCGATAAATTAAAAAATTAATCGCTTGCGTTTAACCGGGGAAAATAATGCTTAGAATAATGACATGAAATGCTCGAAAAAGGGGGAAGAAATGAATTTCGAATGTTAAACATTTACAAAACCCTTCCTAGAGATGTACCTAAGAATTTCCCAAATTTTCATGGCGATTGGATGCATGGTTTTTGAGTCTATCGAGTACAGACAGACACAAATTCATTTATATATATATATATATATATATATCGTTATTTAAGACTAAAATTGAACATTTTTACAGGATCTTTTAATCGTTTGGCATAAAAAGTTCGTAATGAATTTTAAAAAATAATGTACGATAACTGTTACTTAAAATATATGAAAATTAAGAAATAATGAAATTTATGCTTTTAAAATGTAACCACAGTAAAAACTATTTAAGTTGATTTGAATTTGATGTAAGAAATCTTGAAAATCATGCAATATTCCAGTAATATGTGCAAACAGCAGAAATGACATTTCAACTAAAGTTCGGAGAGAGATGTGGATATACCAGACCACCAATGCATTGGCAACCACAAACCCAATTTGGGGATTAGATGTGGCATTGACGATCAATCAATCAGTCTAGTTGAAGTAGTAGTTCTTTACAATCTAATAGAAACATTAGTTCTTTTCCTTCTAATGGAAGCAGTAGTTCTTTTTAGTCTAATGGAAGTAGTATTTATTTGCAGTCTAAGGGGAGCAGTAGTTCTTTACAGTCTAAAAAAGCAGTAGTTCGTTACAGTCTAATGGAAGTAGTATTTCTTTGCTGTGTAAGGGGAGCAGTAGTTCGCGACAGTCTAATGGAAACAGTAGTTCTTTACAGTCTAATGGAAGTAGTAGTTTTACAATCTAATGAAAGTAGTAGTTTTTTACAGTCTAATGAAAATAGTAGTTTTTTGCAGTCTAACTGAAGCAGTAGATTTTTACAGTCTAATAGAAGCAGTAGATTTTTACAGTCTAATGGAAGCAGTAGTTATTTACAGTCTAATATAAGTAGTAATTCTTTGCAGTCTAAGGGAAGCAGTAGAATTTTACAGTCTAAGGGAAGCAGTAGTTATTTACAGTCTAATGGAAGCAGTAGTTCTTTATTCTATTCGAAGCAGTAGTTGTTTACAGTCTAGTGGAAGTAGTAGTTCTTTACAGTATAATGGAAGCAGTAGTTCTTTACAGTCTAATGGAAGCAGTAGTTCTTTACAGTCTAATCGAAGTAGTAGGTCTTTGAAGTCTAAGGGAAGCAATAGTTCTTTGCAGTCTAATGAAAGCAGTAGTTTTTTACAGTCTATTGGAAGTAGTAGTTCTTTACAGTCTATTGGAAGTAGTAGCTTGTGACAGTCTAGTGGAAATAGTAATTCTTTGCAGTCTAATAGAAGCAGTAGTTCATGACAGTCTGATGGAAGTAGTAGTTGTTTACAGCCTTGTAGGAGTTGTAGTTCTTTACAGTCTAATGGAAGCAGTAGTTCTTTACAATATAATGGAAGTAGTAGTTCTTTATAAAGGATAATGCGTGTTTTGATTCGGATTATAATAAGAAATATAATACCCCCAAGTAATACGGTTTTGGAGATAGAACTACCCGGAAGTATTCGTGGAAGAGTTACGAAAGCATTAGAAGGGATAACTATGTACAAAAAGAATTTTTTCTTTGCTCTTGTGCATATGTGAGAAGGTTAAAGCAATAATGCAAATCATTAACACACAGGTTACTAGTTTCCCAAAATCACAGTGCTTGACCCCAGGCAATGATAATCGTCTTTGTCTTAAATCTAGTCTTGAGAGCGCACCGTATCCTGTATGGAGGTTCTTTTTTAGAACAATCACCCTCCGCTTACGTTCTACAGAGCAACCCCCCAGTGATACGCCTTTCTTCCACCTGCCGGCGAAATATTCCAATGCTTCGAAATTGGGATCACGCAC
>CM063507.1:15757261-15774761 GCA_032207245.1 Pardosa pseudoannulata
TAAAAGCCGGATATTTATTTTGCGCACCGTGGAGTGCTAAGCTGTAATATGCGACAGGCAAGATTTTATTGTCATACTTTTGACCCAAAAATGAGGCGACATTTTGTCCACTGCCGTCTGTGCATAAATAAAATTCTTTTTCTAAGTTAGGTTGTCTCAGAATAGGTGTCTTAAAGAAGCTACTTTGTAATTTATGAAAAGTATTTTCCTGTTCGCTAGACCACTGAAATTTATTATTTTTACGCGTTAATTTATTCAGAGGTTCCGTTAAATCCGCATATCTTGGAATGAGTGAGAGAATGATAGTGAGTAAATAATATTTACAGTCCTTTGACTTAGGCCTCTGTTAATAATAATAATTCCTTATAAAGTGATGTGGGATAATTAGTCTGTAAATAGAAAATATAAATGATTGATTATGTTAACCAAGTATTTTTGTAAATAAATGTATAGAATAAATGTCTGAATCTATATAAAGTATTATATTCATTCTGTGTTTCCCCCTTGTAACGAACACTGGTGTATAGGTTGTATGTACATTACAACATTACTAATAATACTAGTCGTATGGCCTACTTATTTCAATGGTATACCTATCTATACGGATATGCGTCAATTTGACGTGATCAAATTGCAGACAAAATTTTTAGTAAATTAGTTCTACTAGTGCAGACGTTACAACAATAATAAATACGAATGTACCGACTATTATTTATCTAATATTGTTATCTAAAATGAAACAAGCAATAAGCAACAGTAGATAGAATGAAACGCATAATGTCGATTGAAGTCGGAGTGTGGAGAGAATTTGAAGATTTTAGTTTCTTGGTTCGAGTATTGAAAACTAAAATACTGGAATATTCTTTGAATCAGTAATATTAATGTCAACTAGGGATGCAACGGATGTCAGTTTGGCCGGATGACGGATACGGATGTCTGACCAGAGTTTCAGCTGAATATCAGGCCGGATGTCAGTATTTTTTTCACTTATTCTTTTTAAATTTATTTTAAATAAATCAGCTTTATGTACTTTATTTTTGCAACCAAATTGTAGTATTTTTTCTTTTATATCTTTTACTTAGTCAACTATTTGTACTATAATTTATTTTAAATTTTTTATTTAAGATTCAGTACTCAATATCTCAATTCGACATTATTTAATTAGAAAAATCAAATCTGAATAAAAGCATTTTTAGTAGTTTTTTACCTTTCTCCTTTAATGGTTCTTATGTTTTTATATAAAAATTTTCAAAAACATATTCCCATTTTTTTTTAGTAGATTGTCTTTGTTATTCTATCCTTCAAAAAAGTAAGTTTTGTCTTTTGTGTTGTGAGGTACAAAAACACAATTTTGCAGTTGAGACTGAAAAAAGAATGATTTATGATTTTTTGTAATGAAATGTAAAAATAAACCTAATTTTTTTCTTATATTTTTTTTTTAATATACTTATAAGCATTTTATATTGTTGAACATTTGCATTTTTTTTTGTTTTATTTTTTATTTTATTTATAATTTTTGGCGGATGTACTGCCAGATAATTTTTATTATTTTATTTATAATGATGTAATTTTTTGAATTTTTTTTGGAGATATTGGTTTATTTTAAATATTGTGTAACCAGTAATTTTGACCAACAAAAATATTCTTTATTCTCACTTATTACAAGAGTGTTTTGCTGCCCAAATTTCATAAATTCCTTTTTTTTTTTACATATAGCGCAAATTAAGTTGGATCGTCTAATTCCATTACCATTTCTTTAACTGCATATATCAGATTGTCGCAAGTTTCGCCCAGGAAATTTTTCTAAAGAAAACTTTGTACTTATTGGGGTACAGATGCTTTATAGACGCTGAGTTTTATTTTCGCCAAATTTGGCGATTTTTTGGCGGTTTTATTGGGCGATGAATGGGTTGGTGTGTTTTCCCTGACTTTGAAGGTGGGGTAGGGCAGCTCCGATATGTTCTTGCACCCCATTGGTGCCCATGACTTTTGACTTCAGTACCTGGCACTATTCGAGAAATTTGCATCTTAGCTGTTCTTTTGGATTCCAGTCGCTTAGGTCAGTTTCTATTTTTCTTTTTTTGTTCTTATCATTTTCTGAGATTTAGTAATTTAGTTGTGGCTGGTGTAGTCATTTCGGTTCTTACTATTTTTGGAATTGTTAAAAAGTATCAGAATATTCTAAATATAACAAGATGGTTTCTTTTATTACAGGGGGAACCCCCCTTCACATGTTACATATTTTATCATATTAGTGCTTATTAAGATGCTATATATTGTGTTTATGCTGTTGATATATATCATAAATATTACTAATCTGTTATTAACTTAATAAATCATAATTATTATGCTAATTTTATTCTAATAATGCTTTAAATTGTTAATCTGTTTATTTTTTTAAAGTTTAATTTTGTTGCTGTTGTGTTTCAATTATGCCATGTGGCCGCCGCCATGTTTTTTTACTTGGCGAATTTTTAAAACACGCGTTTTTCTGTCGGTCGCCAAAAAAACATGGCGGACAGGGCCGGCTTCTATAATGCATCTCTTTCTTATTGATAGTCTTCCTGTGGCATTTTTGCTTGCTAACCATTTCTCCTCTATAGCATCACTAATGATCAGTATAACACTTATCGAGAAAGTGAAAACAGTTTCTAATTTCTATAGAACAACGAAAAGCTTTTTTTTACTACAAATAAATAAATAAATGAAACACGTTCATTTTGTCTACCGTAACGCAATCCACGGCTCTACTGTATTACAACTTACCACTGTATTTATCTTAATTCTTATATTATTAAAAATCACAATTGAGTAATATGAATACAAACTGCGATTGATATGAATTCAACTGCTCTCAATAGATGCGAAAAGCTTACTAACCAACAACAGCGTCTCCGCATTTATGGCACATAACAAGCGAAGCGAGATATCGCTTCGCCGCACTCAAATGGTTAATCAGGGTAAATTTGACCCAAACCGCGATTTTAAGTATACAGGCTCTAGTCTTAAAAACTGAAACTGAAGGTGCTTGTTTTTACCAAATACAAGAATCTTATTTCTTGTAATTCGTTAAACTTTTAATCATAATTTAATCTTTTTGACACTAAGCGAGAGTGTTTAAGTTGGTTTCTATTAAATTTCAATCTGATAACGGTTAACATAAATCACGGGAATTTAACTCTAACTACTTTTAATCTTGGTTACTTGATCTCGTTCTATTTTTCATGTCTGGAGCCCATGTGAGAGAAGTTTAGTTAGTAATTTGGAAATCGTTTTTTTTTTGTATGTTTGTCGTGTAGTCCTCGTTTATATTTGAGTATTAAACTGTGATCAAATGTATAGTGGTGATTTTATTTTGATTGCGTTTTGTGAAAGTATTTATGTACTAAATTTAACCACAGGTTCTGAGAAACTACAGACATAAATATGAAGATAAACTAAAAGCTAAATTAACAGCAACCGAAACTAGCTTAATATAAAAAAAGTAAATTTATTATAATATATATACATCTATGTACATACAAAACTGATGCTAATTTTCATAAAATAAGCTTTGTCAACATCTTCTAAATTAGTTCTGACAATTTTTTAATACCTAAGTAATTTTGTAAATAGAGAGAGGACCTAATATCAATTTCAAAATGTATGTAAAAGGGGATACCTTTGGGGGGTTAAAATGGTGTGCCCGGAACACTGCTGGTTGATAGGTATCTATGGATCTCTCGTTGGTCTGGTCAGGGGCTTCCTTCTAAGTTTTTGGGGTGCGGCCGTGCTATTTGATACAGGAACACTTCCTGTCGGACTTGGCTGGACTCTCGAACTCGTTCCGTCGGACTCCTCTCTTCGTCTGGACTATCGAACACCTTCTGTCGGACTCTCTCCTCGTCTCGACTTCCGAACCTCTTCTATCGGACTCCGCTCTTCGTCTCGACTATCGAACACCTTCTGTCGGACTCTCTCCTCGTCTCGACTTCTGAACCTCTTCTGTCGGACTACTCTCTTCGTCTCGACTATCGAACACCTTCACCTTTTCTTTTTTTTTCGATATTTCTTATTTTATTAATTTCATCCTTGTCCCCTCTTCCTTCTTATCCTCCAATCGGGATAGTTGTGAGAATCCAATTGGTCTGCTTAAACCCCGCCTTGAGACCGCCAACGTGGAAGACCTTATCCCTTCTAATTGGGCACTGTCACTTAAGGACTCATAAATAACTCCACAAAGGTACATTCTTATTTAATGTCAAGTACGGAAACGGGATTCTAATCTGGGACTGGGATCAGAACCCAGTCCGAGACCACCGTACAAGACAACAATATCCGTAAAGTATATATTTTTGGTTCTCTGTCTTTTTACAAAGATGTGATGAGGTCAGATTTAGATCCCGAGCATTTTACTTCTTGTATGAATGAATCAATTATATTACTGATCTAAATCGCCTCATCACAATGCTCCGTGGTCTTTTCTTCAGCATGTGAATAATTTTAAAGTTCACGAAATCTAGAAGGAATATAAAAGGGGGCAATTTACGTTCAACTTTTGCCTATGGCGTGCCAGTGTGGTCATATGCATTTCCCTCTAACATCAAAATTCTCGGAGTAGCGCAAAATAAAATTTTAAGACGAATTGTTAAATCCCCTTCGTAATGATATTATACGTCGCGATCTTAATTTGACTACTATTAAGGAACATTTCCTTAAAATTTCCCATAATTTTTTTACTACAATTAACAGTATACCTAACGAAATAATTGCTGAGCTTCCGGACTACGATTTCGCAGATCTGGAGTTCAGACGAAGGCCGTGTGCCTCTCTTCTAAATTAAGTATTTTTATATTTTCACTTATTTTTATAATTTTTTGGCTTTTTTGTGCTTTAAACTCGCCAATGTTCAAGCTAAATACGATTGTCTATTCATTTATTACGTATCTGAGCACTGGGATACACCCTCTGATCTGATCAATGCAAGTCGTTTGCCAGGATCCGATTTACGTTCTTGTGCAGACTTTTTCTATGTTTTAGTATTATATTCACTTCATTTACTTCTATTTACTCGTATTACACTACAATTTACACTACAATTAACAGTATACCTAACGGAATAATTGCTGAGCTTCCGGACTACGATTTCGCAGATCTGGAGTTCAGACGAAGGCCTCTCTTCTAAATTAAGTATTTTTATATTTTTCACTTATTTTTATAATTTTTCTGCATTTTTTGTGCTTTAAACTTGCCAATGTTTCAAGCTAAATACGATTGTCTATTCATTTATTAAGTACACTGAACACTGGGATACACCCTCCGATCTGATCAATGCAAGTCGTTTGCCAGGATCCGATTTATGTTCCTGTGCAGACTTTTTCTGTGTTTTAGTATTATATTCACTTCATTTACTTCTATTTACTCGTATTACACTACAATTTACACTACAATTAACAGTATACCTAACGGAATAATTGCTGAGCTTCCGGACTACGATTTCGCAGATCTGGAGTTCAGACGAAGGCCTCTCTTCTAAATTAAGTATTTTTATATTTTCACTTATTTTTATAATTTTTCTGCTTTTTTGTGCTTTAAACTCACCAATGTTCAAGCTAAATACGATTGTCTATTCATTTGTTAAGTACACTGAACACTGGGATACACCCTCTGATCTGATCAATGCAAGTCGTTTGCCAGGATCCGATTTACGTTCTTGTGCAGACTTTTTCTATGTTTTAGTATTATATTCACTTCATTTAGTTCTATTTACTCGTATTACACTACAATTTACACTACAATTAACAGTATACCTAACGGAATAATTGCTGAGCTTCCGGACTACGATTTCGCAGATCTGGAGTTCAGACGAAGGCCTCTCTTCTAAATTAAGTATTTTTATATTTTTCACTTATTTTTATAATTTTTCTGCTTTTTTGTGCTTTAAACTTGCCAATGTTCAAGCTAAATACGATTGTCTATTCATTTATTAAGTACACTGAACACTGGGATACACCCTCTGATCTGATCAATGCAAGTCGTTTGCCAGGATCCGATTTATGTTCCTGTGCAGACTTTTTCTGTGTTTTAATATTATATTCACTTCATTTAGTTCTATTTACTCGTATTACACTACAATTTACACTACAATTAACAGTATACCTAACGGAATAATTGCTGAGCTTCCGGACTACGATTTCGCAGATCTGGAGTTCAGACGAAGGCCGCGTGACTCTCTTCTAAATTAAGTATTTTTATATTTTCCCCTTTTTTATAATTTTTTGGCTTTTTTGTGCTTTGAACTTGCCAATGTTCAAGCTAAATACGATTGTCTATTCATTTATTACGTATCTGAGCACTGGGATACACCCTCTGATCTGATCAATGCAAGTCGTTTGCCAGGATCCGATTTACGTTCTTGTGCAGACTTTTTCTATGTTTTAGTATTATATTCACTTCATTTAGTTCTATTTACTCGTATTACACTACAATTTACACTACAATTAACAGTATACCTAACGGAATAATTGCTGAGCTTCCGGACTACGATTTCGCAGATCTGGAGTTCAGACGAAGGCCTCTCTTCTAAATTAAGTATTTTTATATTTTCACTTATTTTTATAATTTTTTCTGCTTTTTTTGTGCTTTAAAACTTGCCAATGTTTCAAGCTAAATACGATTGTCTATTCATTTATTAAGTACACTGAACACTGGGATACACCCTCTGATCTGATCAATGCAAGTCGTTTTGCCAGGATCCGATTTTATGTTCCTGTGCAGACTTTTTCTGTGTTTTAGTATTATATTCACTTCATTTAGTTCTATTTACTCGTATTACACTACAATTTACACTACAATTAACAGTATACCTAACGGAATAATTGCTGAGCTTCCGGACTACGATTTCGCAGATCTGGAGTTCAGACGAAGGCCTCTCTTCTAAATTAAGTATTTTTATATTTTCACTTATTTTTATAATTTTTTGCTTTTTTGTGCTTTGAACTTGCCAATGTTCAAGCTAAATACGATTGTCTATTCATTTATTAAGTACACTGAACACTGGGATACACCCTCTGATCTGATCAATGCAAGTCGTTTGCCAGGATCCAATTTATGTTCCTGTGCAGACTTTTTCTATGTTTTAGTATTATATTCACTTCATTTAGTTCTATTTACTCGTATTACACTACAATTTACACTACAATTAACAGTATACCTAACGGAATAATTGCTGAGCTTCCGGACTACGATTTCGCAGATCTGGAGTTCAGACGAAGGCCTCTCTTCTAAATTAAGTATTTTTATATTTTCACTTATTTTTATAATTTTTCTGCTTTTTTGTGCTTTAAACTTGCCAATGTTTAAGCTAAATACGATTGTCTATTCATTTGTTAAGTACACTGAACACTGGGATACACCCTCTGATCTGATCAATGCAAGTCGTTTGCCAGGATCCGATTTATGTTCCTGTGCAGACTTTTTCTGTGTTTTAATATTATATTCACTTCATTTACTTCTATTTACTCGTATTACACTACAATTTACACTACAATTAACAGTATACCTAACGGAATAATTGCTGAGCTTCCGGACTACGATTTCGCAGATCTGGAGTTCAGACGAAGGCCTCTCTTCTAAATTAAGTATTTTTATATTTTCACTTATTTTTATAATTTTTCTGCTTTTTTGTGCTTTAAACTTGCCAATGTTTAAGCTAAATACGATTGTCTATTCATTTGTTAAGTACACTGAACACTGGGATACACCCTCTGATCTGATCAATGCAAGTCGTTTGCCAGGATCCGATTTATGTTCCTGTGCAGACTTTTTCTGTGTTTTAATATTATATTCACTTCATTTAGTTCTATTTACTCGTATTACACTACAATTTACACTACAATTAACAGTATACCTAACGAAATAATTGCTGAGCTTCCGGACTACGATTTCGCAGATCTGGAGTTCAGACGAAGGCCGCGTGCCTCTCTTCTAAATTAAGTATTTTTATATTTTCACTTATTTTTTATAATTTTTTGGCTTTTTTGTGCTTTAAACTCACCAATGTTCAAGCTAAATACGATTGTCTATTCATTTATTACGTATCTGAGCACTTATATTTTTTAATTTATATGAATTGACTCCAAAGTCTAACGATTTCTACCTTACAGAAAGCCATCTATACAGGTAAATTACTCATTTCTTTAAATTGATTTTTTCACATTAATTTTTAGAAAATTTTGTATGCGAATGATGCTATTATGTTTAAAAGGATATGTATGTATAAAAATAAGAATAAAAAAATTGACATTTTTTGAAATATAATATCGAAATAAAATGAACCTGGAAGGGGTTAAGAAAATGGAACGTTATGACACCTCATACGAGAATTAGGTGCATGATATGCTTAAATTCTAACTGTATAGAGTAAGTTCATATGTATACTTTCGCATCTATGTCATGGTACTACCCTTCATGCACCACATAAGCAATAGTACCAAATTTCCTTTGTTATTTACTTTAAAAGGGCAATTTCAGGTAAGGAACTTGGTTTCTGGACCACCTGCGACGGCGACGCTACGTACTTGTACTACACGTGAAAATACCAGTTCCTCAGCGGTAAAGAATAAATAATCAGAAAGGAATGAAAATATAGACTCGATTCTTTTTCTCTTTCCGGTAGTCCTATCATTACTCTGACTTGTATAACAAAGCTGTTGTATATTTATTCCTTAATAGCTCCGCTATTGGGCGTCAAATGACTCTAATGAAATTATAAAAAAATATTACCCTTACCGATTACCTAGAAAACTACCGCTTCCAAATTATGAGGAAATCAAGTTTTTCTTTCCCTCTCTTCTTTTTCCCCCCTAGTCGCTTTTCCCTTTTCGGAATTACTGGTCTTCGAGACTCCTCCTAAACCTCTTTACTGAAAAATAAAAGAAAAAAAAGAAGATTTCGTGTTTGATTTAAAATTTGTCTGTTTATTTATTTATTTATTTATTTTTTTTTTGTTCACTTTATAGTTATTTTCTGTGCCGAAAAGGCGAGCCTTTGAAGCGGTTAAAGTGCCCGTATGTCGTCTTGTGGCAACCACATTTACCGGTTTAGCAGACGTCTATACACACGATGTGACTAACAATCGTCGGGACGCAAATAAAAATCAGGATAGGGTTGGAAAATTAATCCCTTCAAAATGTTCACTTTCAACTAAAAGATGAATTTTGCTGAAATATGCCGTTGCAATGACTGTGACATATACATGTAAGGAAAATTCTCAGTGGTTTCAAAACTTATATCAAGGGTAAAAATTTCCCTCCTCATTTTGCATTCTCCTTTTTATTTGGAAATTTCCTAAATTGTCCGCTAGGGCCATGTAGGTTTAGAGTTGGCCAGGCCCTTTCTCTGAGGGCGTAACCTGTAGCCCCAGTGGTCAATTTAGTTTAAGGGTTAAAAAGGGTAATTTATTGTAAGGAAAATTCTCAGGGGTTTCAAAATTTAAATCAAGGGTAAAAATTCCCTCGTCATTTTGCATTCCCCTTTTTAACCCCTAACCTAAATTGACCACTGGGGCTACAGGTTACGCCCTCAGAGAAGGGGCCTGGCCAATTAGTAACATACATGGCCCTAGCGGACAATTTAGCAAATTTCCAAATAAAAAGGAGATACACGCTAGCGGAGAAAGATTTTTCTAGAGATATTTTCCCACAGATGTTGACCCAGGTGTTACGTGTCTTGTACATAGAACTTCATACTAGCTGACCCTTCAGTTTGTCCCTATGATGAAGTGGGAACCCGTCCTTCAAAGTTATCTTAATAAAGGTCTTTAGCTGAAACGGTATCATTTTTATGGTCATGACTGCAACCCCCCATCGAGAGGTCAGTCTCATTACATACATATTTACACACATATATATACAAATATATACAAACTAGCATATAGCCCATCATATGACGGGATTGGTAAAATTTTTAAAATTCCAGAACTGTTAAGTATCTTATGAGGCAGGTAAAAAATGGTTTGTTTTTTGGCTGAGAATTATCTGGTTCACTCCCAATAATTTATTTATCTTCTTACTCCTCTAGGGACTCCCGATCCTGTGAATGCAGTTTAGAATCAAGTTGAATTCATTTAGTCAAACCGTGTGGTTATGTATAATAAACAAACACACAAACGAACAAACTTCTTAATTTCCAAATATATATAAATTATAAGTTAGATATTTATTAGACCATGAAAGACTCCTAGACTTATATGAAAAGAATTTGTTAATACCGGTGATAAAATTTTCATTGCAACAAAAATAATCGATGATTCAATTTAAAATTATCACATTTGTACCTAATCTATTATTTAAGACAAATATAAAAGAAAATCATTTACGTCATATCTAAGTTCAGTGATAAAACATATTAAAATAGTGTAGACGATATTTAAATGATTTAAAGTAAATAATGATTAAATGAGATGTTTAAAGGAATGATGTCATAGTGCTAGAAAAAAATTGGGTTTTTTTTATCTATTTATTAAGTGATAAATGGATAAATTTAATAGCCTGCTCTTAACCGGGGAAAATAGGGCTTGAAATAATGTCATTTAACTCTCGAAAAGGGGGGAAAGGTTGGATTTCGAACGTTTTAAAGACGACAGTATTTTTTGCTGTGATATAAAGCATATTTATACAAATTTATTTTAGAATCGGATCGATAGTTTAGGAGAAGATACTTTATTCGCTTTGAATGGATGCCTCTATCCATTCCAGGTCCAACGGCTTCATAAATTGGATAACAGAAGTACAGATAACTTAGGCTATTATTATATAGGGGATATATGTGTAAAAAAAAATAAACTAGATTGGAAAACTAATGTCGTCATTTTGTATAAAACCCAAAAGATTGACCAAGAAAATTCTCAGGTGTTTTCAATCTTAAATCAAGGACAACAACTGCAGCGTCAGTTTGCTTTCCCCATTTCAACTGTGATGAGACGATTTAGATCAGTAATATAATGGATTAATTAATACGAGAAGAAAAATTCTTGGGATCTAAATCTGACCTCATCACATCTTTTTTGTAAAGGGGAGAGTAAAAAAAATTATTTCAAAGGTGTTCGCCTTGTCGGGATTCTCGAACAGGGTTCTGATCCCAGTCCCAGATTAGAATAGCATCTCCGTACACGACACTAAATAAGAATGTACCTTTGTGGAGTTATTTATGAGTCCCTAAGAGACAGTGCCCAACTTGAAGGGATAAGGTTTTTCCCCGTTGGTGGTTTCAAGGAGGGGTTAAGGAAACCAATTAGAGTTTTACAACTCTCCCGATTGGACGAAAAGAAGTAAGGGGGAACAAAGATGAATTTAATATAAAAGAAGAAAAAGTCTAGAGTATAGTGTTCGACAGTGGAGTCGAATTGGGGAGAGCAAAGAGGTCAGAAATCGGAGGAGCCGATTGTGACAGTGACTTCGGGTGTCCAAGAATAGCCTTGAGTTCGACAGAGACTTCGAAAAGCTTGGAACATCTAGCGACTACCAGCAGTGTTCCTGTGTCAAATATTATGGCCACACCTCAAATACTCAGAAGGAAGCCCCTGACCAGACCGACGGAAGATTGAAATTTGCTACCACACTTACCCAATCCTGATTACCTCTCAACCAACAGCGTTCCTAGCACACCATACTTACCCACAAAGGTACTCATTTTTGCATATATTTGAAATTGAGATTAGGTCCTTTCTGTTTATATATATTTACCTAACTGATGGAAAATTATTACCAGACCTAAATTAGTGTTGCACCTAAATTGATCGTGCTGATAAAGTAAATTCTATAAAGATTAAATCAGATTTTTTTTATATAGATGTATATATATCATTATAATAAATTTGTTTTTTTTTATTTTAAGCTGATTTCACTTACTTTTAATTTAGTTTTTTTAGTTTATTTTCTTATTTGAAGTCTGTAGTCTCTCAGTACCTGTGGTTGAATTTAGTTCTTAAATATTTTACACAACGCAACCAAAATAATATTTAGTCTTTGTGACTTACCAAAATAAATACCTCTATACAGTAGACCATAGGTAAATACCTAAATATAAACGAGAACTACACGACATTCAACTCCTAACCTAAATTGACTATTGGGGCTACAGTTTACGCACTCAGAGAAGAGGTCTAACCAATTATAATTCTACATTGCCTTACCGTCCAATTAAGAAATTTCCAAACAAAAAAGAGATGTACGCTATTGGAGGCAGATTTTTCCTAGAGATTTTCCCACAGATTTTGACTGAGATGTTAAACCAGGTGTTAAGGGCCTCTTACTTATAACTTCATGCTAGTTGGCCCCTCAGTTTGTCTTGTCCCTATAATGAAGTAGGAACCCGTCCTCCAACGTTCTGTTTATAAAGATCTTTAACTAAAAGACCTTTATTAACAGAACGGTCTAAACGGCAAGAACGGTAAAACGGTTTAAACAGTATCATTTTTATGGGCCATGATTGCAACCACCCATCGGGAAGTTCGTCTATTGCATATATATATATATATATATATATATATATATATATATATATATATATATATATATATATATATATATATATATATATATATATATATATATATATATATATATATATATATATATATATATATATATATATATACATATATATATAACAATAAACGATAGACAAAATTAGATAAATTTATCCCCCCCCTCTTCAGTTCATACGTATTAAATTTCAAAACAAAATGAAAAAATCACACTTTATTGTCTTATATTTATGTACTGTGTAGTATCCTTTAAAACATAAGAATTCTATACATAATTTAAAAAAATTGATCAATTGTTGACAGCCTACACTTTTTTCTAAGAAACTCATTGATAAATTATTCGTAATTGTAATCAACCTGTCATAAAGATTTAAAATTTTTATTTTTTGTTTTAATGTTAAATCATTCCGCTTTCAGGCTTCTATATCGACAAGCTGCATGCAAGCGAGCAAGGCATAAAATGTGTATACGCTCCTTCTCAGTTCCGATAATAATGTGTTTCCTTCTGATTATCTGACAACCATTGACCACCAGCAGGGTGTGCGTATTACTGCAAAATTCCAGGAATGTGTGATTTCCCACTCCTTTGTTCATTCCCCATTTCCCTAGGTTGTAGAGGAGAACTCTCGGAAATTCAACAACAGCGAAAGAAAAGAGAAGAATTGGTTCCTCTTTTATACATCGTGGACATTGTCAATTAAAATGACTTCCGAAAACTGATAATATTAACCGATGTAACAATCACATAAAGCGATGATTTTGACATACAAATAAATAGAGAAAATCTGGACCAAGTTATTTCAATAACCATAAGTGATTGATAACATTAACTGCAATCACATTAAGCAGAGTCCACCGTATATATGTAATATATCAAAATAATTACACTTAATATCTCATAAAAAAACTCTTCTGTCCCAATTATATTACTTCTAATATATTTTCCCAGCCTCAAAATGTCTTAATTAAAGGAGTGTATTAGACTTAAAATTCTTCGAACTCATTTGCCAAAGCTTTCTCTGCAATAAATGCAAATTTCCTTTCCCCCTCTACCTATTTTCGAGCTGTCCCCGGTTCACTTTTCAATTATCTAAGTGCTTTTTACTGTTGATAAAGCTTCTCTTCAATGTGACCCGACTGCATCTTATCTTACTTCAATAGCTATTCTATCTGCTTAGTCTTTTCCTTGCCCAGCAAACTCGGGCAAGTAAATAAAATAGGGACTTAATTACTTATGACAGGCGTCTTAATTTTCTTTTGGTTACATACATATATGTAGTTCCTCACTCACATAAAAGAATAGCCAATATTATTTTTAACTACCTGGCCTAACAGGAAAGTGAGAAGTAACAGCGAAATCCGTGGTGGAACTTTACTTCTGTTCTTAATCTTAAGCTATGCTACACTACTCTAAACTACACTACACTACACTACACTATGCTATACTATACTACACTACCATATACTATACTGCGGTACTACGCTGAAGTACATACATACGAAAAACATAAGTTTTAGTCATTAAACGTAAACTTGTCATAACCAGTTCTAGAATGATCAAATGAATACTTAAAGTTTTCAAAATTAAAGCTTCCTTGTACGTATATATAATTATGTGAGGTACATACATACGAAAAACATAAGTAAGGACAAATATTAAACGTAAACTAGTCCTAACCAGTTCTAGAACGATCAAATGAACTATAATATACTATACTATACTATACTAAACTATACTATACTACACTACCATATACTATACTGTGGTACTACGCTGAAGTACATACATATGAAAAACATAAGTACGGACAGTCATTAAACGTAAACTAGTCCTAACCGTGTTTCATTATGATCAAATGAACACTTAAAGTTTTCAAGTTTAAAGCTTCCTTGTACGTATATATAATTATGTGAGGTACATACATACGAAAAACGTAAGTACGGACAGGAATTAAACGTAAACTAGTGATAACCAATTCTACAATGATCAAATGACCAATTAAAGTTTTCTTAATAAAACATTCCTTGTATATATAATTAAATATATATATATAATTATTATATAATTATGTATATATATATATAATTATTAATTATTACATCCGAAAAACGGAAGTACGGATAGGCATTAAACGCAAACTAGTCCTAAACTGTTCTAGAATGATCAAATGAATACTTAAGGTTTTCAAAATTAAACCTTCCTTGTACGTATATATAATTATGTGAGGTACATATATACGAAAAACGTAAGTATGGACTGGCATTAAATGTAAACTGGTCCTAACCAGTTCTAGAATGATCAAATGAACACTAAAAGTTTTGAAATTGAAAGCTTCCTTGTACATATATATAATTATCTGAGGTACATACATACGTAAAACATAAGTAATTATAATTATGTGAGTAATATAGTTGGTATATATAATTATGTGAGGTACATAATACGTAAAACATAAATAATACGGACAGGCATTAAACGTACACTAGTCTAAGCAGCTTTAGAACGATCAAATGAACACTGAAAGTTTTCCAAATTAAAGCTTCCTTGTATGTATATATAACTATATGAGGTACATACCAAAAAACTTAAATACAGCCAGGCATTAAAAGTACACCTTTCCTAACCAGTTCTAGAATGATCAAATGAAAACTTAAAATTTTCAAAATTAAAGCTTCCTTGTACATACATATAATTATATGAGGTACATACGTACGAAAAACATAAGTATGGTCAGGTATTAAACGTCAACTAGTCCTAATCGATTCCATTATGATCAAATAAACACTTACAGTTTTCAAATTTAAAGCTTCCTTGTACGTATATATAATTATGTGAGGAACATACATACGAAAAACGTAAGTACGGACAGGCATTAAACGTAAACTAGTTATTACCAGTTCTACAATGATCAAATGACCACTTCAAGTTTTCTTAATGAAAGATTCCTTGTATATATAATTAAATATATATATAATTATTATATAATTATGTATATATATATATAATTATTAATTATTACATACGAAAAACGGAAGTACGGATATACATTAAACGCAAACTAGTCCTAAACTGTTCTAGAATGATCAAATGAATACTTGAGGTTTTCAAAATTAAACCTTCCTTGTACGTATATATAATTATGTGAGGTACATACATACGTAAAACATAAGTACGGACAAGCATTAAACGTATACTAGTCTAAGCAGCTTTAGAACGATCAATTGAACACTGAAAGTTTTCCAAATTAAAGCTTCCTTGTACGTATATATAATTATGTGAGGTACATACCAAAAAACTTAAGTACAGACAGGCATTAAAAGTACACCATTCCTAACCAGTTCTAGAATGATCAAATGAACACTTAAAATTTACAAAATTAAAGCTTCCTTGTACATACATATAATTATGTGAGGTACATACATACGCAAAACGAAAGTACGGACAGGCTTTAAACGTAAACTAGTCCTAACCGATTCCATTATGATCAAATTAACACTTATAGTTTTCATATTTAAAGATTCCATGTATATATAATTATGTGAGGTACATACATACGAAAAACATAAGTACGGACAGGCATTAAACGTAAACTAGTTATAACGAGTTCTACAATGATTAAATGAACTCTTAAAGTTTTCTTAATAAAAGATTCCTTGTATATATAATTAAGTATATATAATTATTATATGATTATGTATACATATAATTATTAAATATTACATACAAAAAACGCAAGTACGGATAGGCATTAAACGTAAACTAGTCCTAACCCATTCTAGAAGGATTAAATCAACACTTACAGTTTTCAAAGTTAAAGCATCCTTGTACGTATCTATAATCATGTGAGGTACATACATAAGAAAAACGTAAGTACGGCAGGCATTAAAAGTAAACTAGCCCTAACCAGTTCTAGAACTGTCAAATGAAGACTTACAGTTTTAAAAATTAAACCTTCCTTGTAAGAATATATAATTATGTCAGGTACATACATACGACAAACGTAAGTACGGACAGGCATTAAACGTAAACTAACCACTCCTAACCAGTTCTAGAACTGTCAAATGAAGATTTAAAGTTTTCAAAGTTACAGCTTAATTCTAGGTATATATAATTATGTGACGTACATACGTACGAAAAAAGTAAGTACGGACCGGCAATGAACATAAACTAGTCCTAACCAGTTCTAGAACGATCAAATAAACACTTAAAGGTTTCAAATTTAAAGTTTCCTCGAAAGTATATATAATTATGTCAGGTACATACGTACGAAAAATGCAAGTACGGACAGGCGTTAAAAGTAAACTAGTCCTAACCAGTTATAGAATGATCAAATAAACACTTACAGTTTTCATATTTTAAGCTTCCGTATATATAATTATGTGAGGTACATACTTACGAAAAACGTAAGTAGGAACAGGCACTAAATGTAAAGTCCTTACCAGTTCTAGAACGATCAAATGAACACTTAAAACTTTCAAAATAAAGCTTCTTTTTACGTATATATAATTATGTGAGGTACATACATAAGAAAAAGGTAAGTACGGCAGGCATTAAACTTAAACTAGTCCTCACCAGTTCCAGAATGATCAAATGAATACTTAAAGTTTTCAAAATTAAAGCTTAATTCTACATATATAATTATGTGAGGTACATACATACGAAAAACGTAAGTACGGAAAGTCATTAAACGTAAAATAGTCCTAACCAGTTCTAGAATGATCAAATGAATACTTAAAGTTTTCAAAATTAAAGCTTCCTTGTACGTATATATAAACGTATCACTAAAATTAACCAAAATCCAATCAGTAAAGGTCATACATAGAATTTCTGTTGAAATCAGAATTAAATTTTTTTTCAGTTATTACAATACATTCTGTGCTTTGTGGCGAATGAAGTCCGAATAGGTAGGGCACTGATCTTCGGTACCGTACTTCATGGATTCTTGTTCCATTACAGTAGCCGTTCTGAATAGG